>OX380347.1:2980608-3580608 GCA_947425015.1 Pterostichus niger
TTGCATAGCTGACAACTGTAGTTTAATGTCTTTAACCTCTTGTATTAACGTCTTAATGGATGTAGAATCATCTGATATCGTGGAAATAGATGGATTTTCTATGTTTATAAGTTTATCTGCAATTTTGGCTTTGTCATCCAAGGAAGTATTGATCAATGATGTTAAAATCAATTGTATATTCACTGGTAGTTTTTGAATAAATAATTCTTCTAATATAGCAGTGTCTAAAAGTTTGCTGCCAATTAATTGACGCAAATGTCGTAAAATTTGGGTAGGTTTTCTGTCGTCGAAAGGAGAAATATTGAATAATTGTTGTATTTTCTCCTTTTCAGACTGTCCAGTTCTTTCGATGAGGGCAGCTTTCAATATAGTGTAGGGCCTATCAGCTGGAGGTGCTACAATAATATCTCGAACTTCATTAGCGTTTTGAGGAGTTAAGATCTCAATCACTTTTGAAAATCTTGAAAATTCTGATGAAATTTTTCGGGAGATAAAGATAGTTTCAACTTGACTGAACCATAATTCTGCATCTGCAGGCCAAAAATCTGGTAGTCTAAAGGGTCCAGACAGGGACGACACATCGACCGGATTATTGTCTTGAATTGCAGATTCAAGAATTTGCGCAGCTTCATCCATCATTATCAGTAGAGAGTCACAAAACGAGGGGTCACCAATATAATATATATTATAATTAATTTAGTTCATTAAAGAATAATGAAAAGATTAGTTTAAATGATTTTATTGTTTTTGACAGTAAAAAATCTAACAACAACCACCGTAACTATTTACGTAACCAGGATAGTCAAATATCATTATATAAACAAATTACAAAACAACAATTATTATAAAACAAATTACAAAACACAACATATATAAATAAAAGCGTAGACTTCCACGGTCTGAGTCATTAAAATTAAACGAGTTCCAATGAACCTTCCTAACCAATCATCCGACACGTCTTTCTCTATATAAACTCTTTTTTCCTTCTACTCTTCGAAGATCGCTCTTGGCCTCTAGCGTGGTTTACACGTCGGGTAACCTTGATCTTTCTTCCTTTCCTCCTGAAGAAGCTCCCTACGATGGCGAGCGAAACGTCGAGCCCTCACTCGAATTTTGACACGGTCCAAACCCGGAACTCGTTTAATTTTAACAACATATATATATATATATATATATATATATATATAAATATATATATATATATATATAAATATATATATACATATATATATATATATATATATATATATATATATATAAATATATATATATATATATATATATATATATATATATAAATATATATATATATATATATATATATATATAAATATATATATATATATATATATATATATATATATATATATATATATATATATATATATATATATGGAAATTTCCCGCACACTAATTGTTGGCTCCAGTTCTATTAAAGCAAGAATATTTTCTTCATTGTTATAAATTCTTTCATTTATTTCTTTCTTGAAATTTAGTGTTCCTGTCTTTTCAAACTTTACTATAAACCTCTGAATAGTTGCCGTACTAGGAATATTATGATGCTGCCAAATAGCGCTAATATAGTCACGAATTAGTCGTAAACTATGGCCAGAATAATGCCATTTAATTATTTGCAACATATCTTCATCTGAATAATTATTAATTTTTGATAATAATAAACCCTAATATTGATTTAATATCACAGTTGGTCAAAATAAATACTAATAATTTGACGTATAAAACGTTACGCATTTGTTCATCTCTTGTTTTTTATTCTATGGCTATTACTATTAAATTGAAATTACGTGAATTTTCAAATTTAATTTCTGCAGTTATAAAGTAGTCAAAATGAATTTTGTTTATTAATTCGGATGTAGAATTTTATGCTTTACAACATTTATGTGAAACATTTTTTTCTAAAATAATTAGGGAAGCAATGCGCACGGAAAAACTGATTTGCCATGTTAAACGCCTGTTTCACTTTTCGTGTTACACCCGGTATATATATATATATATATATATATATATATATATATATATATATATATATATATATATATATTCAATTAGATTAGAATTACTAAAATCCCAAAATCAGTGAGATGAAAAGTATGGGAAATAAATCTTACAGGGATACTGATTTTCTGGAAGCACTCCATGATAACCGCATCATTTGCATGATTCGATAAAAACTTCATCTTTAAACTCTTCCTTCCATTTCCATGCAGCTCATTATAAAACCGTGAGTTCATTAATTTATCTCTGTTCACAAGGCAATTTATAACTCTTATTTCTGGCACAAAGATGCAATTTAAAAGTTGAAAGGTGCCAACCAAACAATTTAAAAGTGTTTAACAAGTCGTTGTCATAAAGAACTAATACTGTTTCCAACATCTATTTATGAGATGGTAATATATACTTTTTAAGATCACTCAGATTTTATAAACGGAATACTTAGTAATCATATAGTATTCATATTATTTTATTAAATCTGTAATATATATTGAAGAATGAAGAATATCCTTGAGATTTGTCATTGTTTAGCTTTTACAAATACATCATCACGATATTTTCCGTTAAATATAATAGCATGAACACTACAAAATATTTATTAATTATTCATTCAACCTAACAGAGTAATATATATTCATTATATGTATGTTTACAAATTAGATAATATGATTTATAATAAAAATTATGAATAATTAAAAACAGTGTTGAATAATAAACCATTGCTCAACACTTTCACCAAATTAAATCTATCGCTGTGGCTCCCCCTGCACTTACTTCTTTGAGGGACGTGATTTGACGGCTTGTAACCGCACTTCACGCGAAGAAATATATCACTTACAGAGATCTGCGTGATGATGATGATATATTTTCATATTGCTTAGGAACTACTAAGTTTGACGTGTATTATGCAATCTCTAAAGATTGTTATTTCCTCAAACTACGACTTATAAGTGCAAGTTCCTTTTAAATGGTTGTGGAAAATAGTATTAAACTCAAAGATTATGTCAAATAATGAGAGACAAGTGACAAAAATTGTTACGTTCGCACAATAATCGTTTTTAAAAAACTGAGTAAATTATTTATTTATTTGGAATCAATATGTCACGATGGATACAAACAAAATAGAAACTTATCAAACTAACAGAATAAATTGATCTGTGTACAAATATTCCTTTCCTTTTGTAATTTAGTAAGACATAATAATGTGTGCATTTCAAATATAAAGTATCTTTGCTATACTTGCACTGTTACCATGTTCGAGTAACAAAGTATTACTACGCTCTTAATAAAGAAACTAATATTATTAATAAACTCGTTTATTCTACTACACATGATTTATTTTCATAATATATTAATTTGTACTTGTCACTAAAGTCTATACTATTATATTGATTGCGGTCAGCTGTTCGCCTTTTTATAATCGAGCGTTGTATCTTCTCGATTCTCTGCAGCTTTTGATTGTAATCTAGTCCTTTTATTTCTTGAAGTATAAATTACCTTTTTATAACTTGGCTTCATTTATGTATTTCAGCAAATTTAAATTTATACTTAGCTTATGTTTTCTCTTTATTTAAATAAATTACTCATTTTTGTTTTCTTAGTTTTTGGGCCACAATTTTATAGTGATTAATTGAATTTCAGGCGTAAAATATATCACTTACCGAGATCTGCTACCGCGGAGTGCCACAGCCAGTAATGACTAAAAAAACGTGATAATAAGTTAATATTTTGATTGTATATCACAATACCAATTAATAAACAAAAAAATAGTTTATTTTGTCACTGATACTGAAGTGCGCTGCATAGGTAAAAATTAGTTTATGACGCAGCGACAAGCGAGAAACAAGTTCGAAATTATGTGCATAATAGTGAAATTGTTGGTAAGTAGTGTAATAAAGTGAACGAATTTAGAATTGATTTTTGTTATAATTAAGATTCTTCACTATTTTATTAGCGGTAGCTTAGCTTTTATCGAGATAAATCGTCTCTTGTTTGGTGTGCAATAAGTAATCTTGCCAATATTAGTTTGTATTTATTAATTTAGTAACTATAAAAAAATAATTTAATTTTAATCTTTTATCAGTATCTTTGGCGATGGGTAAGGTATACTTGCAAAGCACAAACGAAATTTAGTCACCTTTCTGTCAATTAAATTAAAGAAAAATTGTTGCTATTGCCGAGAGAGACCAAAAATTGTTAAGAAGAAATTTAGCAGCAAAGAATCCGGCAGGAGCTTGTTAACTACATCTGGCATAAGAAATTGATTCATCAGTTGGTGAGACATGTTTAGAATGACAGAAAAGGATGCGCTAACGGGAAACAACATCAAATTTCTCATCCGAGAACCGACCTATAAAGTGGACGCCAAGTAGACTGAATAGACTAAGACCATTTTGATACTGTTACTACGTGCATATTCCTGGCTATAAGCGAACCCAAACAGAAAGGAAATCCAAAACGGGAT
Organism: Pterostichus niger; assembly: GCA_947425015.1. NCBI lineage: Eukaryota > Metazoa > Arthropoda > Insecta > Coleoptera > Carabidae > Pterostichus > Pterostichus niger. The sequence continues at coordinate 2,985,086 of OX380347.1, forward strand.
TCTTATTATATTTTCTTATTGATTTTTATGTACCAAAATGTTACTTTAAAAGTGACAATTATCCTAGTTAGAAAGGAAACAAAAAAGTTATTTACGGGGATTATAATAAATGTTTGCTTTGATTTATTGTACAGTTAATTAAATCAAAGCAACTAGTGAAATTTTATTTTGAAACAAGGCTTATTTCTCTAAAAAAATACTTTCGTCAAATTGAATTTCGTATATTCTGGTTGTTCAAATGTTTGTTCATAAGTATCGATCATGTCATCGGGATAAGCAAATTTTTATGTATGGGTGCTTGATTCGGGGTCGTCTATATTATATAGTTCTTCCGAATTGAAAATGGGTCTTTATTGATAATTTTGAGGTTGCATTGTGGATTATATTCTTGGTCGTTTTTGCACGATATCTTCAGAAGTGTTTAGAATATAAATTTTTATTGCCGTTGGTTTAGTGTGATTCCTAATTTAATTATTGCCCAAATTATTTATTTGCACATTTGGATTGAAATTTGAATTCCATTTAAATGGATAAGAATTTGGTGTTAAGTTTTATGGATTAGATTTTTTATTGAATTTTTGCTATTTATTCATGTTATTAAAAGTTTTTGCGTATTTTAATTTATCATTAATATTAACAACCATTTGTGAGCATACACTAACATATGCTTCATTTAAATTTCTGAGATTTTTAGCTCGCATTAATTGTCCTACTGGTTCTTTCACCTGGTATCGAGTCGGCCTGTGGATCTTGAGAACCCTGGTTCTATCCCCACAGCCGACAAACAATTTTCACCAATTTAAAAATCTACCCCTGTGGCTCCCTCTCCACTAATATCTTTGAGGGCCGTGATTTGACGACTGGTAACCGCATTTTACGCGACAAAATATATCACTTACCGAGATCTGCTTAGGCAGAGTGCCACACCCAGTAATGGGTAAAAGGCGTGATGATATATTTATTTATTTAATAACATTGTTAAGGCATAATTTTGAAAGTATGTAATTAATAATACTACTTCCTCAGTAGTAGAGTTTGTTTGAATGTATAATATTTGCAAGTTTGAGATGTGTTGTAATTATCATATTAAAATACGGACTTTAATTTAGTCATTTCGATACAAAGAGTGTAGCTATCGCATTTGTTCGCGATATGCTTACTAAAGCAGTTTTTAGATCATTACAAGTATTGATTACACAACTGCATATGTTTGCAGCAGCTACACCATTTATCGAAATTTCAATTCTTAAGATACTCATTTTGAAAATCTGCAAGATTTTTTGTAATATAAAATTTTGTAACTAGTTTTTGGCAGAATTACTGCCCTTGTGTTACACCTGTAATAAATTATGCAAAGGAAAAGAGATATAGTTCTTGCACTGTATAAATTGCATAAAATCATATCTAAAATTGTATATTATGAACAGCTACGAAATATAACAATAACAGCTATACGTAAGAAAAGCAAGCTTTTATGGCGGTGAAATTAATAATATTACTAATTCTAAAGTACTATGAAGAAATCTGGACAGAATAGAACTGAAAGGTGAATTGGCTAAGGATATTCCAAATAATTTATGTGAACCTGAGGATTACTCAGTACTTGTGTGACAAAATTAGTACTGTGAATATTAATCCTGATTCATCAAATTTTTCTTTGTATGGTAGATTTAAGGAGACATCTGGTCAACAGTTTGAATTTAAATTTGTAGATTCTGAAAGTATAGCAATGATCTAAATCAATATAAATCTAATGCTGTACGAGCTGATGGCATTTCTTTATCAATGATTAAAATATAACTACCAGTAATAGCAGATTATATTACGCACATTGTAAATATGTGTATTCTGGAATGTGTAGTTTTTGAAATTTGAAAACTGCAATTATTAAGCCAGTAGCAAAATATAAGGATTATGCTACATATGATGACTTGCGTCCTGTCAGTATTTTACCAGCAGTTCTAAAGTGCTGGAGAAAGTATACTGTAACTAAATCATGTGGTACGTAGAAGAAAATAATATTTTGTCTGGAGATCAATCTGGATACAGAGCTGAGTATGGCACGAACATAAGTCTTTTAAATATTGTCGACATTTTATTAAATAATTTTGATAAATTTAAAATATCTTTGCTAATCCAAATTGATTTTACTATGGCATTTGACATGATTGCTTCTTGATAACCTTAAATTTAACATTTCAATGCAATTCTGTAGTGCGTAAGTTATCTAAAAAAATAGAAATCAAATTTGTATCTGCAATGTAGTGTACCACAGGGTTCAACTTTGGATCCGTTGTTCTTTCTTTTATATGTGGCAGATATGACATCAGTCCTAAATTTTTCTACAGCACATTCTAATGCAGATAACAAATCAATTCTTGCTACAATAGATCCATCATATAAAGATTAGCAAATTGCAATTTTTAATTATCGACTACAGTCTTTGGGTAAAAGACAACGACATCAAAATCAATGCCAAAAAATTCTAATTTCTTGTTGGTAACTGCACTTTCATAACGGTTACTTTATTGGACGGTACAATTCTCTAACGTAGCACTTGTATCAGCATTTTAGGTCGTCTTGTTGATAAAAATCTCGTCATTAAATAACATCCTGATAATAAAAAACGTATTATGTCTAGACTTAGACTACGGCATCTATATCAATTTAACATGACGTTAATTCATGCGTAAAATTGCGTGGCTGATCTCACCGCTATTTGACTATTGTGCTTGTGTCTTCTTTGAAACCTTACTGAATACGATAAGAATAGAATTACGTTTATTCAAAACTCTTATTTACATTTTATCTACGGCGTACGTAAATATGCACATATTACTATATACCGTGTATTAGCTAATATGATCTCCAAGAAAACTATGTATCTAGATTTAGTGTATAAAACGTAAACGGGCACTCCTCACTATTTCCTAGACAAATTAATATATAATTATGCTCCCAGAATTAAGGATTTATATATAGTGCCAGCTTATAGAAAATCTAAATTCAATAGTTCTTTTTCATTTTGCTTTGCTAAAATCCACAAAAAGTAGCAAAAGTATAATTACTATTTTCTAAACTATCATATAAAAATTGTACTAAATAATTTAGAGCCAAGATAGTTGATTTATCCGGTCTGAAACCGTGCTGCTCATTGCGAAGTATATTATGCGTAATTAATCAATCACTTAGCCTTTTGGCCATTAATATCTCAAATAATTTTGAAAAGGATGACAAGAAATTTGCCTGTAATTATCTAAAATTGATTTTTTAACCTTTCTTGAAAATCGGTACTGTTCTTGCCACTTTAAGTGATTCTGGGAATTCACCTGGTTGAAATGATTCAATTATGAAATATGTAAGAGGAGAGGTGATAAACTCTCGAACATGCTTTAATACGGCTGAACTAATTTTATCACATGCCGAGGAGTATGACATTTTTTATTTATTAATTACACTGAATACATCGAATTCGGTAACTGAGTCTAAGTAGATAGTTTGTTCCGATCTTGCAATTGTATTAACATTAAAATTGGCTATAACATTGTGATTAATTAAATTAAATTGAGACAAGATATTATAAGCAATATGTACAAAGTAGGTATTGAGTGTGTTGGATATAATCAGTAAAATTAGTTAAGATTGTGTTATTTATGTTCATTATTTGATTCCGGTTTTATAATATTGTTAATGACTTTCCACATAGCCCTAGATTTATTTGTTGAATTTAGAATTTTATTATTGTTGTAATGTTTTTTAGCTTTGTTAATTTCGTTTTTATAGTTTCTTTTAAAATTCTTATAAAATATTTTAATGTCTGAATTATTACTGTGTTGGTTTACTAGTTAATTAATTCCTTTTAGTTTTTTGCCAAATTCAATAAGCTCCGCATTTATATAGGGTTTTAAACCCGAAGCATTATTAGCACTCCACTTAATGTTCATTTTAGGAAATGCTATATTGAAGTAGTTATTAAAATGTTCATTAAGTGATTAAATTTGTCATTAAATGAATTAAAACTGTTTAATTCTGACCTGTTTTCTTTTATAAATAAGAAAGCAATATAATTATAATTAGTTTAGTTAAAGATTCTTTTAGATTCTTGGTTAGTATTTTTTGAATCTAGGTCAGATTTGAAAATTGTAAAGAGCGCTGTATGTATTACCATAGTTTTAAGTTTAGTAGATTCTAGATTACAAAAATTGTCTAAGCAAGTAGCACTTACATAACTTATTCTAGTTGGTTTGAATATTGTAACATCTAAACAAAAATAGTTCAAAATATTGTAAAGATCGAATTTATTTTGAATGTTTTACAAAATATAAATTATTACATTTTATCTATTCAGGAAGAATTACAAAATAATTTGGTTATATACCATCATATAGAATTTTAGATGAGTTGTGTAATTGAAGGCCATGTTTTCATTTAATAAATAATTCGCATCAATTATATAATAAAAACTGACAATAACAATTGTTTACATGCCTACATCATTAGGAATGTTATATTACAATTATGATGTAGAGTTTGTATTTCTAAATAATTTGTGTCTCACACTTTTGCTCTAAAACGATCTGGAATGCAGGAAATTACAAAAGTATTATTTTACATGTTAAACGTCAATGGCCGGTCACCATCCTGTATATATATTATATATTAACTTTTTAGATGGTTATTAAAAGCTTAATAACTATATTAGTTAATTTTTGTCTTATCCAAAATAAAACTAAATTGAATGAAACATGAATTTTAAATCCTTTTATCTGCAGCTAGTCCGAATATACAATCGTAGCGCTGGTAAATATGCATTCGGTTCCGCATACATAACAATGTTACTTGACAATGGTTAATCCACTCGGTGTGCATGCTACAGAGTAATGTCTCAAACCGTGCAAAATAACTAAGGCCATTTAGACTTCTCTAGTACATATAATTCTATAATGTTTGTATAGGTCCTTAGATTTGCAGATTCACGAATTTTCCGTGTATGTGTTTGTTTCTGTTAAATATATTTACGCAGCAGCGTTGTTTGTTATTTGTCAAGCACTATTGTTGGTATTTGTTGAGTTGATTGAACATTACATATAGTATATGACTATCATAGAACACAGGCATAGAAGAATATTGTGGAGAAGTCAAATTAAAACAAAATAAGTTAAATGAAATAATATTTAGCTTTTTACGATTTCATTGTAGGTACTTTAAAACCACTTTTTAAAAATCTTTCGCTTAAATGTAGAATTCTGAAATTAACAATTAATAATAAATTTCCAGATGTGATGTTATATTTAATGTACAGATTTATCAAATTACTTACTCGGTTTATATAAATTTACATACTTTGCAAATCTATGGTTTTAGTTTATTATTTTATAAGAATTATTATGCGCTCCGGGTGTCGTGTTCCAGATACAGTAATTGTGAGATTTTATTTAAAAGTTTAGCTATCGATCTTTAAACGTCTTACGAATTCAAATAAATATAAATCATTTATGTACTATTTTTATTATATCTGAAATATAATGTAGTTTTATTAAATAAAACAATTTAATTTCCGTCATTTGTACTTTCTCTCTTTGAAAAATATTACACGTTTGATTCTTTGTACTCGATATTCATGTGTTCCAGTGTAATATTGGTGAAAATCAGAGCACCTCCACGAATTCAGAGATACATCGTAGCTTATCTTCTCTTACAGTTCATAGCTTTCCGGAACAGCTTTCTGTAGATAGCTTCCGACCATTACAGCGGCGGGTATTAGAATATATTTTAAAAGGTGCATTTTCTCGAATTTCAATATTTTCAGAACATCATTTGTTCATTATTTAAAGTGGTTTTGTATATTTGTACAGAACATATTTCAATTTTAATAATAAAAAATCTAAGTTAGATCAATTATTCATATATGGCCGTCGCTAGCATGGCGCGCTCAATGCGGGCGGCATCGCCAAGGGGGTAACAAATATTAAAAACAAAAACTTTATAAAGCACTGTTATACTACTCATATAATGGACTTTTTCTGTTGACAAACTTGTTTGTGCACATTTGCACGAACGTGAAATAGTTTCGTAAAATAAAATTTGAGAATATTAATATGTTTAAAAACTTGCATAAACTTGAAATTTATGTTAGGGTATAAAAGCATGGTTAGTACATATAAAATAGTTTCTTATAAAATAGTATACGAATTAAGAATTAGACATTCTTGAATTTTATTGTTTTGGTTTATCTTTAATAATAATTGTGAAATTTCAATAAAAATGTTAAGTACCATAATTTTATTCTATTATAGACGTTCTAGATTTCAAAAACAGTTTTAGTTTCCAAAATAATTTTTAAAAATTGAGAATTTAGGTTTGCGAAGATTTTTTTATTACATTAAAAATTATTAAATTCTTAGTTCTTTTGTAGTAGTTCATTAAGATGATTTGAAATATTTTTGCAAAATATCGTTCTGATGAAACTTTTGAAATTGTAACATTGCTGTAGAACAAGATATGAAACCAAATTTTCCACCAGATAAACATTTGCGCTCTAGAAGAGTACCCAAACAATTTACTTACGAACAAAGGGACGATGTTGTTGATACAAAACTAAATTTTGAAATTAAATTTTTTATCAGAATTGTAGATCAAACAATCATGTCTCTCAATAACAGATTTGAAGAGACAAAAATTGATGATGAAGTTTTCGGTTTTAGAAACAATATTGTAAAATATAAAGAACTTTTGAAAAATTTTAAAAATTTACATTTAAAATTGAAAAATGATGTACAACGTAAAATTGACTTTGATGGGTAAGATTTATTTGAAGAATTAAAACCTATTAAGGTAAATGTTTCAACTGATTTAATACAAGATCCTTATAAAATTTTACAGTTTCTATTCCAAAATGATTAATTGCCCACGTATACAAATACTGCAAATTCCTTTAGAACATTGTTACCAGTTTCAGTTCAGTATCTAAAGAAAGATTTTTTTTAATTAAAAATTATTTAAATTACAGCTTTGAAAAAGATATTTTAGATGAGATAGATACTAATAAAATTATTGAAAAATATAAAAACAAGAAGAAGTAAATATTTGAAATTTAATCTTTATTTAATGCTTTTTCATTCATTTATTATATTGGACTGCTTAATTTTGTCTGGATTCCTTGCACGTAAGATAAAAATACCGACCCATAGTTATTTGATGTTTATATATATATATATATATATATATATATATATATATATATATATATATATATATATATAAATATATATACACACATCTTTGGGGGTCGTGATTTGACTGCTGGCAAACGCGCTTCACGCGATGAAATATATCACTTACCGAAGAGTGCCACACCCATTAAAGGGTAAAAGGCGTATATATATATATATATATATATATATATATATATATATATATATACATATATATATATATATGTTGTACTAACAAAATATTTCGTTACAATAAAGAAAGTTGTGTGATATTCATTTGTAATAAAAATAATGAAAACTAATCTATTTATATCTATGGAAATATATGTCACTGATAAATTACAAAACTTTGGGGAGGATGAGGTGGCGTTAAGTGAAATATTGAAAATGCGGCCAAATACCTAGCGACGGCCCTATACTCAAAATACTATTGTTTTATGTAGTTTTAGAGATAGTTAAAATAGTGAGGTGAGATAAGGTAGAACCAAATGAATTGAAAATGGGGCTAAATGTCTAGCGACGGCCCTGTATTCTATTGTTTTATGTTGTATACAGAGTTTAAATTAATTTTCTAATTGGAAAACATATTTTTTAATTAAAAAAATAAAACATGAAAAACATAATATCAATAAAAAACAAATCACCAAGGAGATAAACCTTTTTAAAAAATAACAAATTATGATATAATTTTGACTACGTCGAAATCAAGTGAAATAAAAGAAATAGTTTTATACCCACAGTATTCCTCCTCCAGTGATTAGTAATCACGAGAATCAAACACAGCTTTTGCATTTTGGAGTGGATAAAAAAATCTTTATCGATGTTAATCTCTTTCTGCTGTTTAACGATTATATAATACCAGAATAAGACGTAACCACGATGTCGAGATGAACGTATTCAAATCTTGACGAAGGCAGTGTAAACGATCCAGCCGACGAAATTACGTTTCGTGTAATCTTCGATTGTTGACACTCTCTCCGTATCCGTTTACAACAATCAGATTTTAATAATGACCAAGTATTACGCTTAATCATAAATTTACCCGTTGCATTGGCCCCTACATATGATAATCTGTGCAGTGTTCAAGGCGATTCTCCTAAATTCCGACTGCTGACCTTGAAATGTCATAAAATAGCTGTATATCAGTGTTAGACATTTTAATTAACTTAAATTGTAATGAACTATCTTTATCTAGAAATATCTTTAGTTCCTTATCTGTCTTCCAGATGCGGCCAGAGCTTCATACCGTCAGGACGGTCGTGTGGATAGCGTTACGGAATTCGAATCCGGAATTCCCGAGATCGAATCGTACTCAAGCTAAAAAAATTTATGCGGTTTGGTGAGTGCGGACCCTGTACTGTAATTAAGATTAAATTCCTATTGTACAACGTAACATAAATAAGTAAATAAATAAGAAAACTGTCCAATTCTCCGATGCGTGATAGGGTGTATGCGACTATGTTGTTCTTTCCAGACATGTGAAAAATGCCAGTAGGAAAATTAATTATACAATCCAGATATTTGAATTGTCTTGGGGTAATCTGAAAACGATTTTTGTGGATTGCATATGTGTCTGAAATGCGTCACGGCCAAATAAATAGCCGGAATCTCTATCGTTTCTGGGAGAAAAATGCTAATGGATGCCATGAATCGTCAACCCATTATTGTAAAGCTGCACCAACTGAAAAATTGGATGCATCTACAAATAGAGCAAATGGAATATCTGGTTTTGAATGAGAGGGTAGCATGGTTTGGGCTACACTTTCTTCTGAGTCTTCAAATGCCTTGGTAGGTTCCGGAGTTCAGCTAATCAATGTCCTTCTCTCGATATTACCCACCAAAATATCTTTTAATGGGGCAAAAATCTGAGCTGCTTTAAGTACAAATCGTCTTTAAAAATTTTACGCTGTACTGTGTACTGTGCTTCTTATATTTTTTATCTCGGGCAGGGCCGGCGAAACGTGTTCAGGTGGGTAGTAGTAAGAGAAGGGGAAGCGGTAGGGAGAGAGGGGGGAAGTTTTAATAAAATGTGTGTGATTTTTTCAAAAAAGAAACGTACTAACGGAATAAAATTATTATTTTATTTAAAAATTCTATAATCTTTATAATCTTTATAATCTTATAAACTGTTGTAAATAGACAATAAGCGTCTCCGCCATCTTGTACGCGTAAGCGACGCCACCTAAATTACCGACGCCACCCAAGAGCGTGTATTATTTTTAAAATTGATTCACTTGTTAAAAATAAATATATTCACTTGAATTTGTTGTAGTTGTCAGAAAAATATTAATTGTATGAAGACGAATTAATAAAATAAACATGTACCTGATCTAAAATAATTTTCACTGTTAGTTATTTTAGAACCATTATACTAATATTTTTTTGGTAAAAACTTTTCGTGTTCTTGTTAGAGCTGTCTTTTTCTAAACTATTGATCATTTCTTCTACCCATTCCCTTTTGTATTTTCTTATTACTTTCTTGCTTTTTTCCCTAATTTTTTCATATTCCTCTTTGTCCACTTTTAGTTCCGTTTGTATCCATTTTATTCTTGCCTTATTTTTTCTTTCCGCTAACTTTTTACATTCTTCGTTATACCATTCTTTCTTCTTTTCAGCGTTTTGTTTTCCTAGCTTTTCATCTGCTGCCATTATTATGCTCTTTTTTAGTCTATCCCACGTCTCATCTACATTTTGATTGTTTGAAGTTCTGTTTTCTCTTATGTTTATTGCTATCTCTTCAATATATTCGTCTCTTTCTTGTTCTCTGTTTAGCTTTCTTATGTCTTGCTTATTTTTCTGCATTTTGTTCCTTTTGATTTTTTGCTTTGTTGTCGCCATGACCATGTAATGATCTGAGTCGGCGCATGCTCCCCTGTACGTTCTTACGTCTCTGATGGTTGTTTCCCATCTTTTGGAGATGAGTACATGGTCTATTTGCGAAAATTTACTGTTGTCTGCCGATGTCCATGTGATTTTATGTTGTCTCGGATGTTCAAACTTCGTGCTACTGATTATCAAAAAATAAAAAATCAGAGGAAGACCAATAAAATTAATATAAACAACAGCCTGAAAGACAAAAATGGAAAAATAACAGAATCCGACGAACAATGCAAGAAGATATGGGAGGAATATTTTAGAGAGCTTTTAAATGATGCAGGAGAAAACACGGAGGAGGAAAACCAAGAAGACAATAACGACAGCGAAGAAGAAGATGAAGATATAGTAGGTGAGCCAACAGAACAAGAAGTGAAAGATGCGATTAATGCTTGCAAAAATGGAAAACAACCGGGTAAAGATGGTATAAACGGTGAACTATTAAAATACGGAGGAAATGCGATAATCAAACAGGCACATAAACTAATAAAAATAATTTGGAGAGATGAAATAATGCCCAAAGAGTGGGAATTGGGACAGATAGTAACAATATATAAGAAAGATGACCCCAAAGAATGCAAAAACCACAGAGGAATAACACTTCTTAACACAACATACAAAATATTTTCAACAATCATCCAGAAAAGACTAGCAAAAACAACAAAAAATAAGATTGGGCATTACCAATGCGGTTTCGTACAAGGAAAATCCACGATAGACGCAATTCACACTTTAAAGCAAATAGTAGAAAAAACCCACAACGCAAAAATAAATATTGAAATGTTGTTTATAGACTTCAAACAAGCGTTTGACAGTATACGAAGAGAAAAATTGATGAAGGCACTAGAAGAACTGGGAATAGAAGCAAAGTTGCGTAGACTCATCAAAATGACTATGAACAATTCTAGAGTGAGCATAAAGACCAGAACAGGAGAGACAAATGAAATAAAAATAACTAAAGGAGTAAGGCAAGGAGATGCGCTATCAGCCACTCTCTTCAATATAGCGCTGGAAAAAGTGACGAAGTCGATAAACCAAAACTCAATCAGGAATAAAGGAACGCAACTAATAGCATACGCAGATGACATCGTCATCATAGCAAAAAATAGGGTATTACTAAAAAAGTCGCTGGAAGAAATAGTGAGAGAGGGGAGAGACATGGGACTAGAAATAAATAAGGAAAAAACCAAATACATGAGATTCGGCAAGCATATCCAATGTAAGAAAGTTAAAATAGGAGAATATGAATTTGATGAGGTTGAAACATTCAAGTACCTTGGTATAATAATAACAAATACAGGAGAGAGAGGAGCAGAAATCGCAGAAAAAGTTTTAACAGCAAATAAAGCCCTACATTTAAACAAATACCTACTTAAAAATAAGGAACTGTCAAAAGCAACAAAAATTAAAATATATAAGACACTGATAAGACCCATCCTACTATACGATGCTGAGACACAAACAATGACACAAAGATAGGAAGAACAACTCAGAATAGCAGAAAGGAGAATTTTAAGATCAATCCTAGGAGGAATTAGAATAGGAGATAAAGAATACAGATCAAGAATGAATACAGAAATACTGGAAGAACTAGAAGGTGAAGATATCACCAGGAAAATTAAACAACAAAGAGGGAGATGGTTAGGGCATGTAATGAGAGCTGATACAGAAACAGCAATCTCTACAACACTTAATTGGGACCCAGGATATAGAAGAAGAGGGAGACCACGGTCAACCTGGATTAAGGAAGTAGAAGAAGATCTACACAAATTAGGAATTTATAAATGGAAGGAAGAAGCAAAGAACAGGAAAAAATGGAGTGAAATTTGCAAGAAAATATAAAAATATAAGGAAATGGGCTGATCCCCCTATAATTTGGATCTAGAGAGCTTCTAAGAAGCGGCGCAACCCCTGCACGGGGTGTTAAGCCACCATATATATATATATATATATATATATATATATATATATATATATATATATATATATATATATATATACTAATATTATAATAGGTTATGGGCCCAGCACCGCGAATTTGACAAAAATCCAGAAAAGTACATTTTGAGCAAAGGAAGAAAAACTACAAAAGCATATCGGGTTCCATCATTTTGCAAAATAATCGTGAAATTTTACGAAAATGAGTGGAAATAATGTACGAATTGAACTTTTAAACAAGAACAATTACGATACATGGCGTATGCAAGTAGAATTCCTGTTAGTTAAAAATGATACATGGGATTTCGTGGATGGTACTAATATGCGACCGGCTGTATTGGCTAATGTTCCTGGAAGTGCGAAAGCGGCGATAGCGTGGGACAAGACTGACAGGAAAGCAATGTCGGATTTAATTTTAGCGATCAGTCCAACTGAAATTAAGCAGGTGAAGGGCTGTGCAACTTCGCGTGATGTCTGGCTAAAGCTACAGTCAATCTACCAGTCGAAGGGTCCGGCACGAAAGGTGACGTTGTTAAAGCGACTGATGCTAAACAAGATGGCGGAGGGCGATGACATCAAGAAATATTATGATAATTTTTTCGATACTGTCGATAAATTGGCGGATATGGACTTGGAGTTGAATATCGACCTGGTAACGATAATGATGTTGTTTAATCTCCCAGACAGTTATGAAAATTTTCGTTGTGCCATCGAGTCGAGAGACGAATTACCAAAGCCTGAGGCTCTGCGCGTTAAGATAATGGAGGAATCTGACGCACGCAAAGTGAAGGATGTGAAGTCTGAATCCGGGATGTTTGCTCGAAAGCGAACGGCATTCCAGAAAAACAGAGAGCCGGAGAAGAAGAAGGGTAATGCGAAACCTAATAATTTTTCTAAACCGTTCTCGTTTAAATGTTATAGATGCAAAAAGAAGGGTCACAAGGCGGTTGATTGTCGTACGCAGATGAATAGGGATAACAAGTCAACCGGAAACGCCGACGGAGAAGAAACCAACATGGCGCTGAATTCGAGCGAAACAGAGACAGCACTCCTGATGAGATCCAATGGCGGTGAAGCATGGTGTTTGGACAGCGGAGCAACATCACATATGACTCCAAGGAAAAGTATCCTGCGAAAAATGACGTCAATGTCGCGACACCTCAGCTTGGCCGACGCAGGGACGACCGAAATCAAGGGCATCGGAGATGCTGCCTTGATGATACAAGACGGAAACTCCGAACGACGCAATGATTTGAATAACGTGTTGTTCGTCCCAAATCTTCGAATAAATCTGATGTCAGTGGCGAAAATCACCGACAAAGACAACGAAGTGACGTTCACTAAGATAGCCGCGTATATTCAAGACAAGAATCAGAAAACCGTAGCTGTAGCGGCGAGAAAAGGAGACCTATACTACATAAAAGCTGAAAATGAATCAGCTGGTATTGCTGTGACCACGAAGAAGACCAAAATGGCGGAGTGGCACGAGAAATTCAATCATCTGAATGTAGGTGATTTGAAAGAAATGTCGCATAAGAAAATAGTCAACGGACTTAACTTAGGAAAAGAGTTGAACCTACCACCCTGTGAAATTTGCATCAAGGGGAAGCAGACTCAAAACCCATTTCCGAAAAGTAACGCAGACAGAACGACTGAACTTCTGGAGATCGTACACACGGATGTATGTGGACCGATGCGAAACGAATCCCTTGGCGGTGCCAAGTACTTCGCAACATTCATTGACGACAAGACTCGTTGGTGCGAGGTGTTCATGCTAAAGAAGAAGAGCGACGTATTTGACGCATTCAAGAAATTCAAGCAGATGGCAGAAAACCACACTGGCAAGAAAATAAAGGCGATCCAGTCGGATAACGGTACTGTATACCGCAACCACGAATTTGACGACTTTCTAGAGAAGAACGGTATAAAGAGGAGGTTGACGGTGCCTCATACTCCGCAACAAAATGGCGTCGCGGAGCGAAAAAACAGAACACTGGTGGAAATGGCGAGGTGCTGCATGCTACAGTCAAACTTGTCGCCACTATTTTGAGCCGAGGCAGTGAACACAGCAAACTACGTGAGGAATCGATGCCCATCGCGAACACTGAATGGAGAGACGCCATACTGGAAATGGACTAACAAAAGACCGTCTGTCGCCCATTTTAAAACGTTTGGCGAGCGAGCACTGGCGCTGACCAAGGAGCCCGGGCACGCGAATTTTCAATCCAAATCCAGACCTTGTCTCTTCATGGGTTATTCGGATGTTTCCAAGGCCTACCGGATCTGGGTCCCTGAGATAAGAAAAGTAATTACTAGTCGGGACGTCAAGTTCCTGGGAAACTTTGAACCACTAGTTGAAGAGGAGGAACAATTTTTCGACGAGAAATTAGAAAAAGAGAAACCTAACTCTGAAGAGAAAATCGAAACAGTCGACTTCCAGCTGACGCAGCCAGAAGATCGGACGGTAACTCCCGAATTTCCAGCAGAAATCGAGAACCAGAGACCCATGACGGAACCCAGAAGGGGAAGAGGAAGGCCGAGAATCATCCGAACAGGACGGCGAGGAAGACCACGAAATCAGTATAACGTTTTGGAAGATGTACCAGAACAGGACGAACAGACAGATAGCGAGGAAGAACTTGAAGCAAATGTGGCAAATCAGGTTGAAACAGAGAAAACCGATTTGGCGAACCTAACTGTCATAACTGATCCAGAGAGCGCCTGCGAAGCAATGAAAGGTCCAGACGCGAACGAGTGGAAGGAAGCAGTAAAAAGTGAATATGAAGCACAAATCAGATGTGGCACCTGGGAAATTGTCGATCGTCCAGCAAATCGCAGAGTCATCGGAAATCGAATGATCTTGCGAACGAAGTATAAAGCTGATGGAGACATTGAAAGAAGGAAGGCCAGATTAGTAGCAAAAGGTTTCACACAAATGCCTGGAGTTGACTTCCACGAAACGTTCGCACTAGTAGCACGCGCGAGTTCTATACGACTGTTGATGGCGTTAGCAGCAGAAAGAAAGCTAGCGGTTCACCAAATGGACGTCGTGACGGCGTATCTCAAGGGAGAAATAGATGAAGAGATATACATGGATGTCCCTGAAGGGTTAAAAGAAATGCTCCGAGAATCTACAAATGAAAGTAAACGCAACAAGAGTAAGAAGGCACACAATCCAGTACTTAAAACTTCAAGAAAATGGTTGAAGCAGCTTGAAGATGGAAAACAGAAGGTCTGCAGAATAAGGAAAGCGCTGTATGGCTTGAAACAGTCTGGACGCCAATGATACAAGCGGCTGGACCTTGAACTAATAAAGATAGGCCTGAAGCCACTGAACGACATTATCATCACGACAAATGACGATAAATGGAAGAATAAAATCTAGTCCGGGCTCACTAAGAAGTTTGAGATGAAAGATCTCGGCCCCATTCACTATTGTTTGGGGATTGAATTCAGCGAAGATGCGAAAAGTGGCACGATCACAATGTCGCAGAAGAAGTATGCAGAAGCAGTACTTGGAAAATTTGGGATGACAGATTGCAAATCAGCGACCACACCGCTAGATGGAAACTGCAAACTGAAGGCACCCGACGAGAAAAACAAGTTTGAAGTCGACGAAGTTCCATATCAAAGCCTTATTGGATCCCTGATGTACTTAGCAACATCAACGCGTCCTGACATTGCTTACGCGATAAGCTCACTGAGCCAATTCAACGTAAACCATGGAAAGGAGCACTGGTATGCGGGGAAACGTGTCCTACGTTACTTGAAGGGGACCAAGAACCATGGGCTAACATTCAGATACACTGGAGACGAGAATCTGACTGGTTACGTAGATGCAGATTGGGCCGGATGGTTAGACGATCGACGATCTTATACGGGTTACGTATTCCAACTGGCCGGTGCCACAATTAGCTGGGAGGCCAGAAAACAGCGCACAGTTGCGTTATCCAGTACAGAAGCGGAATATATGGCCCTCAATGAAGGTACTAAAGAGGCCATATACCTCCAGAACTTCCTAAACAAACTTGGAAGCCCTGACAATGCCGTTAAAATGTATTGCGACAATCAGGGATGTCAACAACTAGCAAGAAACCCGGTGTTTCACTCAAGAAACAAACATATTGATGTGAGACACCACTTCATCCGAGAGGCGGTTGAGAGCAACAGGATCAACCTGCAGTATTTGCCGACTACCGAAATGACAGCAGACGTAATGACCAAGGCTTTGTTCGGACCAGCTCACAGAAAATACACCAAAGAGCTTGGCCTGAACGATCTGGATGGTAGACAACGCGGAGACACAATATTGAGAGGAGGTGTTGTAAATAGACAATAAGCGTCTCCGCCATCTTGTACGCGTAAGCGACGCCACCTAAATTGACGCCGCCACCCAAGAGCGTGTATTATTTTTAAAATTGATTCACTTGTTAAAAAATAAATATATTCACTTGAATTTGTAGTAGTTGTCAGAAAAATATTAATTGTATGAAGACGAATTAATAAAATAAACATGTACCTGATCTAAAATAACTTTCACTGTGAGTGATTTTAGAACCATTATACTAATATTATAATATAAACTTTATAATCTTATAAAACATCTGATAGAATTGTACACGGCTTTTTAAAATTTTGCAGCGCAAAAACTGACGCGCGTTTAGAGTTTTTCACAATAAATGTGTCCATCAGTTTGTCCAGGTTGACTTTATTCAGAATTTCCGGATACGTATGTAACACAGCAATGTCGTTGAGGCGACTTTGTTGCATGGTCGAACGCAGATAATTTTTTACCCTTCGCAAAACCGAAAAGCTTCGCTCATTCGAGCAGGATGAACCTGGAATTGTCAATACCAACCGCACAAATCAAATGTATTTGTAGGTTGATTTATTTGGTCAAATATATTTGTACGTTGATTTCAAACATTTAAAAAATTGTTTCATGTTAAAATTCCCAGGTGGGTACTTACCCACCTTTACATTTTTCAGGTGGGTAGTACTACACATAGTACCCACCTGTTCCGCCAGCCCTATCTCGGGCATAGGGCGTGTATTAAACGCTGACATTCTGTATCCGAGGAAACAAGCATTTCGCAGTGTTGATTACTATACCAGAGTTTTTAGGTCACTCGAATACTTGTTTCAAATGTATTTTATGTTCATCTAATGAAACGGACGCTACTAAAATCATCTATGTAAACGTAACAAAAGTCTAAACCCCGAAGCACTTTATTTATGAATTGCTGAAAGATTTTGTCACTATTGACGTTCAGTAATGCGAAAAATATTTTACCAACCAATGTAGACAATGTCTGTGCTAGATTAATTGTTAATAAAAACTCGTTCTAAAATTTTTCATATTTGTATTCCTCCAAATTTAGGTGTTGTTCACTATAATATTTATGAATTTTTGAATCACAGCCCTTCATAAATGACGTTTTTTTATACTGGATGATTTTAATATCCCTGAAATCGCATTTAATGCCAATTGCACACAAGCTCATGCTTATCAGGACTTCATTTCTTTTCTTAAAATAGCTCAGCACAACAAAGTTTTGAACAACAAAGACAGGTTGTTGGACTTAATTTTGACAGAATTGCAATGTGATGTTGCTAAAGCTGATGATCCAATTTTCAATCTAGATCCGGCTCACCCGGCTCTTCTCATTACAGTCAACTCTATGACCAATATTTCACATAAATTTCCTGTCAATGATCTAACTAAACTTTATGATTTAAAAAAAGCCGATTTATCTAGATTATATACATATGTAAATAATTTTGATTGAAATCAACTAGAAAGTTTTGTCGACTTTAATTTAGTCTGTAATTTTCATTTTTAGATAAATGTGTGTCACTTAGAGAATCGCGACCTGGTACGTAGCTATGTTGGTTTTCTAAAGACATAATTATTGACATTAAAGAAAAGGCAAGATTACTTAAAATGCACAATCTTTACCTCAATAATAATTTTTATCTAAACCGATATAAATGCCTTAGATCTCTTTAAACCAAAATTGCGAATGCTCACATAAATCAAGCTGTAGCTTCGATAATTTCTGATCCGAACAAATTTTAGGGAAATATTAATACAATAAACAAAAAATATCGAATCCCACACTGCTTGACTGCATTTTCAGTCATCCAAAGAATATTGTGAACGGTTTTGCATCTTCCTTTAAAAGTGTTTACTCCTCATATCACCCTACCACTATGCTTGCCGGTAATCCAATTAATAATCATGTTCATTTAAACTCAATATCAAAACTTCAGATCACTGCAGTTATAAGTTACTTAAAAATTAAATGTTCTACAGATCCGAATTTAGGATCAACTTCATTTTAAAAGATTGCTGTACTTCTTTTACTAACGCACTTTACTGGATTTTTAATTTGTTTGAAAAGTAACACGTTTACAGCCATCTGGAGAATTGCCCGTATTGTGCCTGTCTTTAAAGGTGGAGCCAACAGTAATATTAAAAACTACAGACGTATGGCTATGCCATCAAACTTAAGTAACATTTTGGAATGTTTAATTTATCAGTGTATTCAATTGTACGTGATCCGATATCAATCTTCCAGCATGGATTTATATCTAGTGAACTTGATAAAAATAAACAAGTCGACGTAGCGTACACAGAATTTTCCAAAGCATTTAATTGTATTAACCACAAAATAGTCACCCACAAACTACAAGCTTTCGGATTTTCCCCTCCTTTACAAAATCTTATTGCATTCTACTTAAGTGATAGAATATTCTTTGTTGAATATATGGGCTACAATTCCAGTCCTTTTGTAGCATTTTAGGGCGTCCCAGAAGGGTCTAATTTAGGACCCTTATTATTTTTCATTCTTATTCATGACATTTCTTCAGTAATTAACAACAAGAAACTTTTTTTCGCTGATGATTTAAAAATGTATTGCTGTGTCTGGTAACTTAGATTGTTTGGGTTTGCAAAAAGACTTGAACAAGATTAATGAATTGGGCCAATGCAAATCAACTTTATTTAAATATAAACAAATGTAAAATAGTTTTATTAGACAAAACTACCCTGCAGCGGACTTCCTCTATTAAAGACCTTGGCGTGATTTTTGATGGAAAATTGTCTTTTAATGAACATATCTTAGAAATTGTTTCATCCTCCCTTAAATTGTTGGGCTTCATAAAACGTAATACAAAATCATTCAACAACTTAAAGTCCATTTGTTAGATCCAAACTAGAGTATTGTTGTATTATATGGAGTCCAATTTACAATAGATATGTGAACCTGATTGAATCAATCCAAAAAGCAATTCTTAAATATCCGCACATCAAGAAATTAAATTGTTATCCATCTGATGATTCCTCGTATAAATAATTATTGTCGTGTTTTAACGTAAATAAACTCTATAAGGCGGCAATGCGCGTCCTTATTATTCTTATAGAAAGTAATGTACAACTTAGTTGATGATTTAGAATTACTTGCTCTATTCCCTTTTCATATTCTTAAAACTAAAACCGGACACAATAACTGCTTTTATTGGTCTAAACCTTTTACCAACACTCTTGTTAAATCCTCACTGGTACTCTATGTGTGCACTTTACAATTCTTTATATAATTATATTGGTATTTTTTGTACTTCTTTATTGAGTTCAAAAATAATTTCTAAAATGTTCTAGTTGGTTCCTCTAATACAATTTTGTAATTGCTATGATTGTTTTTATTATTATTTTATATGTATTATTTTTGTAATGGATCTATTATAGGGTCATTAACCTGTTGATCTTCTTTATGATGTTACGTTTTCTTATGATTATTGCAGAGATTATTCGCCGAATATTGGGCAACTCCTACGGCCGGATTGCAATTTTTTATCGTATCGAATAATTTGCTGAGAAGAAATTTACCACGTTGTGGTATTAGAAGATTAGTGCTTTCATTGAATATTGTTTTGTTTGTCGGCTGTGCCGGATTTGGAGGATCCATCCCAGATAAAATATTTTCAGTTAAAGCCTGCTCAACACATTAATGTAAAGAATCTGTATTATTTGCTAATTTACAATTAAAATCTTGAACTGAATGAGTAGTTTAAGTTTCAACCAGTGATTTACAATTAACTTGATTTCATCTTTGCTCATGAATTATTTAGCTTAACAATGGCATACTTGACCTCTGCAAAAAATTAGCTAAATTTTCCAGTTTGGGATACTAGATTGAAATCGATCCATGTGGTTGTGCTATGTGTGGCTAGCTACACATGTGGTTTTCATCGAGTCTCGTGGTCGACATTTCGTTTGGCTGCAAGAATTTCGTCATCTGCGCTGCTGTTCGGTTATATCTAAACGTCTGGCACTTCAAACTTCGGAACGTTTCGGCCGCAACCGAATTCAACCGAGTGACTTCCGCTACCGTCCTCGCGTTATAGCCACGCAACCACTCACCGTGCAGAACTTCGCTACATCTAAGCCAAAATTATTTGTTTATTGTTATTATTGTTTCACTTATTCTTTAATCCAAGTTGTACTTACTATTAGCTTTATTTGGCAACGTTCGACTAGCATCTTTATCCGTTAATTATAACGCTTGCTTGTATAATCGCATCAATTTGTGTAGTTTCAATTAATTAGTGCTTTTGCGCTTGCGGTATTATAGTTGGTACGTACGTCGTTTAGGCAGGTAGGACTTACGCTGTTCGGATTGTCACGCTTCCCCATTCCCGAACAACGTTGATTGTACAGCGGTGTCCCCGTGTCCTTGTGGAATTTATTTTTCTATTTATCCTCGGTAGTCCTCGATGCTTACTACAAACGACCTGCTATAGGGCCTCTGTTTTGTTTATTACCGTACATTAAAAAAAAACTAACAATTGATTCGATCATTGGACGATTTTGTGTAATTGCAGATTTTAAATGCTAATAGTGGTTAGATTTGTATTATTTTTATTTTTTTAATATATTTACTTAATTCTTACCATGTTGCGGGTTTAAATTTTGCTTCACGACCTTGTTACCGGGAGATTAGTAGATCGCTTTTGGTTCAGCATACGCATAGATCTACTGGCGCCCACTCACATCTTTCTGCTTTTGATTACGACCTACAGTTTCACGAGCTTGCCGTGGTTCAACCGGATTTGCCCAAGATCCTGTCGTCAGGATCGTAGCAATGAAAAAAATAAATAAATCCACTCCGATTACGAGTCTTGATACTGCTATTACAACGAATCTCTTTTTGAAAGCACTCCTAAGTTCGAGGCTTAGTATCAAGGTAATGGTGCCAAAAGTTGCTATTGGTATACCATTTGTAGCTGCGAGGTCCACAAAGGAAACGTCGGAGTGTAAACATAAATATCAGCTCCCATGTCTATTAAAAACTAAATTTCCGAAGCTGCATCCGTTACAAAAATGCGGCGCGGTGTTCACGGGCTTAAGTCGTATGCCGCCATTAACGACTATCCTCGGCGTTTTTCCAGTAGAAAGAACTCAATTGAATAAATTTTTGAGTGTTGGTATCATGTCTCCAGTGGTACTAACTAACATTGTCCATTTTTGCCGTGTTCAATTGTTCTTGAACGAGAACGTGAACGTTGCTTATCAAACTGTCGAATTTTTCTGTCTAATACTTTCAGGTCTGACATCTCTTGATGCAGCGAAGCTATCTCATCTTTCATTGAATCGGTCAACTGTTTATCCTGAGAAATTAGGAAATTAATTTGGGCTGGAGGAGCCGTAGTTTCTGCAACTGCTGGGCTGATCCTTTTGGGTAGCTAGTATAGCTTGCATACTGGTAAGTAGTCTGTCTGTCTACATTTTACGTAACATTGGATTTGGAACTGCTGTTCTGGCGAGACTGTGTAGATGACGCAGAAATGGTGACGGTTTTTGGGCTCCTAACTCATGTTCGAGCAGTTGTCGTGTTTCTTGCTCTTGTAATGAACCGAGTTTTTTTTTATTAATTCTGTTCTTAAAGTATCGTACTCGTTTATTCCTATAAGATTCCCTATTATGTCAAGTACTTCTAACGCAAACCGAGTATCTCGTTCTGCTGTTATATACCCGAATCTCGTTTTGTCTGATGTAACACCGGCTAAATCGAAACTACTATTGTGTCAAAAATAACAAATTATAGCATAATATAGACGTCCAAATCAAATCAAATAAACAAAAGTTTTACAATAATAAAATATACATGCTGTCCATATTTTGAGGGTGACCATTCGAATCTGTATGAGCTTCGACTTTTGATAAATTGAACATTTCGTGTATATAAGGTGGAACATCAGAGGATTTTCTGTTTTATCAAAAAAATATATAACTCTCTAGATAATGGTACGAAACTGTTTTTGGTAGATTTTTCCCTTTTGTAAATAATTTTTAAACAATGGCATATCACGAAAAAGTTTTAAACAAAAAAGTAGGCAGGAAGGAAGGTAGAGAGAAATATTTCTATAAGGGCAGATTTTTGAGAGTAATAGTAAAGTTTAGTAATCGAGTTAATAGAAAGAGATAGGACTCGATAATATAATGTAAATATGTAAACAATAATTAAATATAGCAACCATACGTACATGTAGGATTCAAAATATTGATGATAGATTAATCATATTAGAATCAGTATTGATATATAGTATCGATACTATACCAAGTATCCAAAATAATTATGAACGTGTTGAAATATCGCAACCGAAAATTTACAAAAAAAAAATGATATACAGCGTGCAAAATTGAGTTTTTTATATAACTTTTATAAAAAAAAGTTGTTAATGCGCAACTTTATTTGAAGATTAATTAAAAATTAATATTATGAAGTGAAGAATTGTGTGAAATTATATTAATTCCGATAACAACATTGCTGAGAGTTATTTTTTTTACATATAGTGACAGCGTTTTCGGACTGTGAAAACTAGATGAACAATATTTTTGGCAAGGCGTGAAGGATGTTCTCAATGACAATGGGAAAGTAAGTAAAGAACGCAGATGTAAAATGAAGTAATACGCAATAAAATTACCTTCAAATTTGGAATATATATATATTAAATAACTAACGTAAAAGTTATGCATCATAAACACCAATGACGAAATTGTCGATTAAGTGCATTTCGATGGAAGGTACGGCCTCCTCTGCTACAAAACAAACCTTAAAATTGATGAAAATTTTAATACATTCTTGAAACTGTTAGCTTTGGCTTTTTAATCAGAAGCGTCGTTGTCAACGAAAGATAGAGAGCTTTTCCCATCACCATTTCTTTTACATTGTGTGATCAATCATTGGAGATGCGGTCGGATAAGTGGCAATCGCGTTTTGTTCTGAGGAACGGTTTTTTTTTACAGTTTATCATAAGTTTAACTCTATTTAGAAAGATGAATAGCAACTTCAAACTCCTGACTTTGAAGAGTATGTAAATGCTTTTGTAACAATATTATTGCAATTGATAAGGCAGAAAAGTAATCTTTCTTTCAATACATTTTATAACAACACTGGCAGATAAATACTAGCATTTGACCTTCCGAATCAATAGGAAATATTATTTTTGTATATATGTCAAATATTTTTTATCTTTTTTCTGTTCTATAATATTGGCTATTTTTGAAGTAATTTTCGATATTTTACACCTCATTTCTGTTATTACAAAGCATGCAAAATTAATTTTAGATTTAGCTATAGAATTTTATGATCTTTCAACTTTATTTGAAGGTTTTTTCTTAAAATAATTAGAAAAGTAGAAAATTACGAAATGATGATTTTATATGCAAAAATTATAAGTATAACATAAAATGAAACTCCATTAAAACGAATAACGATTATTAATAAATATGCACATAAATGCTTGACACATTCCGGGTCCTAGATTTGGGGTTAATAGTCTAGGGTTGTTCGTAATGTTCTTGATGTCTAGTCCGTAGATGTACGTGAAGTACATGGTCCTGGAAGATTTAGATTTTTATTAATAGTTTTATAAAGTTTCATTGGTCGTTTAATGTTAGATAGGTGAATTTTAGTCTGTTTTCTATTGTCTTTCGTATCTGTTTTAATTTCTGCCGTTTTTAAGTTTTTATTTATTGTTTTAATAATTTCTTTTTTGAATTTCGGTTAGCATGTTTTATTAACTTTTTGTTTATTTTGTATATAGGTTATTTCGTGTATGTAGGGTAAAGTTTCCCGATTTTCATTTAGTTTATTAATTAGAATTGATTTTGTATTTTGCCTTCGTTCATAAATTTTTTTTTCTTTATGCTTTTGAACATAATCTTGTGTTATTTGTTTCTCTAGTTGTACTTCAATAGGTGAGTTAGTTTCAAAGTGCCCGGTAATAATTTCTATTGGTTTTAAATCTGTGGAAGTATGATGAGTGTTATTATATGCTTATAAGCCAAAGTGAACTTTATTTTCTATCGTTTCATTTTTGAAATGGTCTTGTAAAATAAATAAGAGAATATGTTCTATCTACGTAGAATGAAATCGTTCTATGAGGCCATTGGAATCGGGATGTTGGGAATTAATGAAGTGGATATCTATTTTGTGCAAACGTAGCAATTCACTTAGAACAGTGTTTTTGAATTCTAGCCCGTTATCTGATATAATAGTCTTAGGGATACCGTGGTTAGAAAAGAATTTTGTTAATTTAATACTTATCTCGATTGCATTAGTTGAACTTACTTCATATGCTTGGGCGTATTTAGAGAACGCGTCGATTATTGTGAGAAACTTGTGGTTTTCTAAATTTAAGGAGTCTTGTATGATATCAAAAGGTTTATTCGGGGTAGGTGTAATATTAAATTTTAGTTTTAAGGGGTTACGTTCGTACTTTGATTTTAAACAAATTTTACATTGATTAATAAAGTCTGTAATAGTTTTAATTTGATTTGGCCAATAATATATTATTTTTATCAGAATATGGGTCTCGTTAATACCGCGATGGTTAGTTTTACCTTCGTAGTAATTTAGGATAGTATATGTTAAGTGATTTAATC
Organism: Pterostichus niger; assembly: GCA_947425015.1. Lineage (NCBI taxonomy): Eukaryota > Metazoa > Arthropoda > Insecta > Coleoptera > Carabidae > Pterostichus > Pterostichus niger. The sequence goes on from OX380347.1 coordinate 3,010,061, forward strand.
TTCCTTTTCTATATCTATTAATTTATTATTGCCTTTTATAAATTTAATTTCAGAATTTTTTAAGTATTTCTGTAAAATCTTATTACATTTTTCATATATAGGTTGTTCGAAATATAAATAATATGCAACCTTTTGAACTACATAATTTGTAACAAAATGTGCAATATCATTTTCAAAGTTATTTTGGGATAATTGTACATTAACTCTCATTTTATTTAAGTGTATTTTTTTTTACTTTTGGATTAGATGGTGAATGTTCAACTTCCGTAATAATCAACTGATTTTTACCTACAATTACTGGTAATTCACTGATCGGTATTCCAACTATGGAGTTTTCGAGGTTGGAATGTACCTACGGTAAAGTCACTATCATCGGACTCATCGTTTGAAATTTGAGTTCTAGCGTCCACTTCTACAATTAAGAATTCATTGTCGTGTTCGTTTGTTTTATTCTGTTCTAATTGTTTATTAAATTCGTGCATATAATTAAAGAAATCATGCAATTATTCTTAGTTTCGTTAACATTAAGTTCGAACGGTGGTATTTTATTTGTTGGTTTATTATACACGGTTATTAATGTACTACTATTTCTGAAAATAAATTCTATCATAGGTTTAACGTTAGTCCAATTCAGTTGGTCAAGTCCGCAACCTAATTTTGGTATGTTTAAATATTTGATCTAATATTTCAAGCAAAATGATTTTAAAATTTAGAAGGGTATAAAATAAATCTTGATTCGTATGTTTTTGGTTATAATAGTTTTTCGTTATTAGGTAAATAATTAATCTATTATTTTGGTCTTTTATGTAAACTAAATTATATAATTTAGGGTTTTGATTTTTTAGTTTATCTATATTTTGAAATTACTAGGTCTAACACAATGTGCTAGACTTTCGTTACAGGGTGGATCAAAGAGGTCTGTCTCTACTTCAAAGATTTTATACTCTTTATTTGATTTAGTCAATAATTTTTATACTGAGTCGAAGGTGATGAATCTTTTTCAGTACTTAAATTTCGAACAAGTTTTTCAAGGATTTTTGTATTTGATCCTTTACTTCATTGCGATGTACTTTCGGGTATCTGTACGTTTTTGAATAAATCGGGATTTCATCATTTGTCCGTATATGGTGTTTTATTTCGTTTGTAAAAGATAACTACTTATCTTCCGTATGATAGATATCGGTGTACTCTTTCACTAGTTTCGTGATTGCGAATTCAGCACAAATATTATTTGTGGTGTGTATAATATTTTTTTTCCCTTGGATTTATCGTTGGATAGTAAGTGGCATTATTTTCGATTTTTACAATATCTTCGGGGATTATGATATTATTAATATGTGTTTCCGCGACAAACACTTCGCCATTTTCAATGTTATCAACATAGAACTTTGTTATTTTCTCAGACTTAGGTGGGATCGTGACATAGTGAGGACGCGGTGTTACAGTGTGATAGTGAATTTTTATCTCAGCTGTTGGTGTTATTATCTTATCGCTTGTTAAGTCAATGATCGCTTCTAATGTTTTTAAGTTATCTAGTCCTAATAGAATATCCAATTAATTATGGAAATCGAATAAATAATATTTAAGATTAATATTATGTTTTTTAAATATTCTTGAACAGAGTAGTAATGAGCTGAATTTCTCGGTTGAGTTTCCATGTGCGGTAGTAATTTTGAAAGGATCATATTTGCAATTTCTGGTTTAATGAATGAACGTGTGCTTCCAGTGTCGAGTTGGACTTTTAAGTTTTGTTCTGGAAAAATAAGGAAAGGTAGCTCGCTTTGATTATAGACAAGATTCATTAGTTCGATGGCGTTTCCGAGGCGGCTATTTCTAAAAAAATATTTTGGATCAGAGTCTGATTCTAGTTCGTAATATTCGGTATCTACATTTGATTGGTAATTAACAATGTTATGTTCGTCAGTGTCTGGTTCGTCGTTTATGTCATTAACTTCTGTGTTATGAAGTTCTTCGAATGTAAAGTTTTGTCTCTGTTGCGTTTGTGGGTATTGACGGTACGCGAGTTGTTGAGATCGCTGTTGATTGTAACCTGAACAGTAGCCTGCTGGTCCGGGTTTAGGTGCAAATATTTACCGTGTACTGATAGTCATTGGTGTAGGTTTAGGGAATTTTTGGTTAAGGTTATATTTGAATACGTTAACGCTATTTTATGTTGCATTCTGGGATTGAAAGGTATGTTTGTATTGATTGGTATTATGTGGAATCGGTCGGTACATTAATTAAGGATTGTCTATACGGTGATCTGATATGTGTGTTATTGATAAATTGTTTTGGTTTGTGTATTGTGTTAAATTTTTGATGTGTGGGTGAGTAACTATCTATTTGAATGAAAATCGCTAGTTAACATATTGTAAAGTTTATTACAATTTCGGGTTCAATGAAGTTTATTATTAAATAAATCACAAGCAATGAAAACATTAACAAAAAATTTATTTAAAACGAAAATAATATCCCGTATTTATTAGTATTTAGCAACAACTTGCACTGTTCGCACTTCTAATACAGAATGAATCTTGCCGGGGCCCAAACTCTCTATTATATACTGGAACAAGATATTCTACAAAATTCGAGAGCTTCTAGAACACTGTACAAGCATGACGCAGAGCGAACAGGTTCGGACTTGTCTCTGTATTGCGTATGAGACAGCGGTAAACGCGCTGCAGACTACGACGCGTCGACTGTTCCAGAGAGAGCAGAGCCGTACTCGCTACACTGCCCCTCCTTAAGGATCTTTCGTAACTTTTCTGCGCCATGTCGATATCTGCACGTTGATCCCCGCGAGCACTGTGACGTTTGGTGGAAATAAAAATCCACAGTTCTTTTCACTACTGTTGAACAACAGGGATTATAGCTGCACACCAGAATCTCAATTCCGGTATATTGGAAAACAGATTCCAGCATGTTTCTTACAATTTCTCAGTTCAATTCATCAAGGCCACAGCCTAGCTTTGATACAGCTAGTTTTAGAATATCCTGATCGAGCAGCACACGTTGTAGGTCACATACGACGTCCCAGACGGCGCGATAAGTTGGTTTCTCGTGGGACAGATGTTTAGTTAACAGGTAATAAATGCTTCTATTTCGGCTCGACTGTTGGTCGGCAATCTGTAGCACTATGCCGACACATGGATGTTGTTGCCGTAATTCTTCAAGTTGGCCGAAATTCTTCTCAAAAACCACGGCGATTCCTCGAAACAACTGTAGATCTTGGACCACACAATGCGCTAATGAGTATTCTGTGGGCACTTTGAATAAGTCTCCCTGATGTACCTTGGTCACACCATTTCGTACTTTATGACCCGTAGAATAGAAGGCCATGAACTCGTCAAAGGTGGTTTCCGGGTCTTGCACATTAATTAGTCGAGCTCGAGCTTCATGGGCGTTGCTATCATTGTTGTCACCGGCGAAATCGATTGAAATGAATCACTCTTGGTTTTCCTCCGGTCCTTTTCCGGATTCGATAGATGACGTTAGTTATTTGCTTCAGTACCTCGTTGGGACCTTCCCAGGAGTTCTGTAGCTTTGGGGACATTACACGGCGACGCTGTGGGTTGTATAGCCAAACCAGATCTTCGGCTTAATATCCACCATTCTCAGCCTTGACATCATATTGGTCTTTCATTCAGTCACTAGCGCTCTGGATGTTGGAGCGTACTTGCTCATGGATGTCGTTCATCTTCTTCCGAAGTTCGGTGAAAAAATCTTCGCCAGCCAAATTTTCACCTGGCTTGTTCCCGAACTGCAAGTCGCAGTTCATGACCAAAGACGATGCTAGCCGGAGTTTGTCCTGTTTTTTCATGGACGGATGATCGATAAGCTAACAGGAACATTGGTAAATGACAATCTCAGTCCCTTTGGTGGCCGGAGACAACCTTGGAGAGGTGTCTATAGATGGTTCTGTTCATACGTTCCCAACATTGTATTGACGCATTGGGGCTCTTCGACGTCTTTGCGGTCCATTGCTTGCGGCGCAAACTACGCACTTCTTGCACCTTTCTTTTACGTCCTCCCGACAATTAACCCAGTAAAATCTCTCACGCAGCTTCTGAACTGTCCTTGTTACTCCTAAGTGTCGTCCAGCAGTTCCATCATGAATCTCCTTCAGTACCTCCGGTACTCTTTTCCTAGGGATTATGATCTGCATCTTATTCTCCGTAGACTTAGGATCTTCCGGGATACGTTTCAGTAGTCCATCTTCTATAACAACGGAGTTCTATAACAATGGAGCGCCCATTACGATTTGACAGTTTTCGAGTGTCATGCAACTTCTTGCCAGGTTGGTTTGCGGCTTTCTTTCTTCCATTCCAGTGGATGTTTCAATTCCGAATCAATATCCTGGTCTTTCAAAACTTCTTCCGTCAGCCAATGATCGTCTATCACTGTGGTCCGTAAGATTGGGACGGACTCTGTTGCTGTGCTCAGTCGCCATTTCTTGATTCACAAAAATGCTATTCACTCTAGGTTGCACGGATGTGACATGTCCAGTTAGTTTCAGGGCATCTTGAGAATGGATTGACGTTCGCTTCCTTGCGTCGACCTTCTTTAGTTTATCATTGTCTTCTTCTTCATTTGTTCCCCGCAGTGGCTTTGCAGATGCCCCAGTTCACCGCAGTTCCAACATCGAAGTTGTTTTTCTCTTATCTCAGTCAACACACGTCGTACTGTTTCGTCTATAGACTCACTGTGTTTTTCTTTCGTGCCCTCTATTGTGCAAATAATGCCTTGCCATCTCGAAGCAAGTTCTGCTGCCTCGAATTCCAATGCGCTGGCTAAGGCAATGGCCCGATTACTCGAACGAGATAGGATCTTGGCAAGATTGGTTTCTTTATCCCGGAGACCATCAACGAATCCTTGCACAGCCAGTCGATCCAACACAATATCTGGGGTGTCAGGATATGCTAGGCGAACTAAACGAGCGATATCAAATTCAAATTCTTGTAGAATTTCATTTTCTTTCTTACATCTATTTCTCAGCTGCGAGTGATACACTTGCTGCAGATGTGCGTGTCCATAACGCATTTCCAAGCGTTAAACTAGTTGTTGATAGTTCTGCCGCTCTTCTGGAGGAATTGTTTGCAATATATCCACTGCGTCTCCACGCAGCGCAATTATCAAGGCCGTTGCCTTCTCAGATGACGACCAACCATTAGCTACTGCGGAAGTTTCGAATTGGGCGTAATAAGTAGGCCAAGATACCTTGCCATCAAACTGTGCTGGTTTCATGTGGAAACTACGCAATGATTATTTCCCCTATGTCACTAAATCTTCTACTTTTCCGTTATTCAATGGCTGTTAACTTGATGGAATTTTCTGAATAGAGTCGTTAATTTGTTTGACATTTGGCTTTTTGTGATTCAATGATGGATTCAATATTGCCAATCTTGCCTCGAGTACTTCAATTTTTCCTTTAATATTTTTAAATTTTTCTTCAAATTTTCTTCAGAATTTCTCGAATGTTGTTCAAATTTTCCACATTTTTCTTCAAAATTTCTAGAATTTTCTTCTAATTTGGCTTCCAGGCTTCTAGAATTTTCCTCCAATTTAGCTTCCAAGTACCTAGAATTTTCTTGAAACTTTTCAAATTTCTCTTCAAATTTGGCTTTTAAGCTTCTAGATTTTTCCTCGGTATTTCTGGAATTTTCTTCTAATTTGGCTTCGATTCTTCTGGAATTTTTCATAAGTTCTTTCAGATTTTTGGAATTTTCTTCAGTATTTCTAGAACTTTCTTCCAATTTGGCTTCCAAACTTCTAGAATTTTCTTGCAATTAGCCTTCCATTCTTGTTTCTAAGCTTTTAGAATTTTCTTCTAATTTGGCTTCTAAGTTTTTAAAATTTTCTTCTAATTTTATATACATGGAGTCGAAATCGCCCGGAATTTCGAATTCGTAAGTATCCACTATTTCACCAGCTACAATCAAAAATTGACGAAGACGCTCTTGCAGTATACTTTTCTTGCCTGTAGTGTCCAGTTCACGTTCTTCTAATTTCTCTCTTGAGATCAGTCACTTTTAAATCATTTAGATTTACCATTTTTGAACCCATTTTTATTTATTTGCACTTAAACTTCTCTTTTAATTCACGAAACCCTAGCCCTAACACCTGACACCAATTGTAACGTTTATTACAATTTCGGGTTCGGTGAAGTTTATTATTAAATAAACACTAGCAATGAAAACACTAACAAAATATTTATTTAAAATGAAAATAATGTAGTACAACTACTAATTAGTTTTTTTAACCGGTTTCAAACAATTTTCGCTTATGAAAAACAGTGTTTTCAACAAAAACCGTTATTATTATAATCCGTTGACCAGTATTTTTTCGATTATATGCCGCTGTATTATAAATTAAAATTTCGCTTTTATTCTTGCTGAGATTGTAATAAAAATTGTATTTACATTTCGGGAGAGAATACTTTTCTCATGTAAAATCACACATTTCTCTTTTCTTCAAAATGTTTGGTAAATTTTAAAGATGAAATATCTCGATGTTCTTGAGAGATAGAGTAAAAACAACAAAATTTCAAGCACTTTGCAATCTGATTCTTTTCTAGCACATAGTCTCAGGGACCAATTATTTATTCCTTCGATATACATACATAATCATGTCTTCAGCCTGCTATAAATGATTGCATTTATATTTAAATATTTCAAATTTAAATAAAATATTAAAATTCTTATAAACATTAGAAAATAAAGATACTTAAAATAAAAGCATATTTCATAAGTCGGTTGCCTCCCCTAAGATTGGGTACTCTAAAATTGATACAGCGGTTTTTACCACATATTCCTATCCCAACACACCACTTTCGTTGCATCCACGTTCATCACTCCTTTCATATTACATCAGTTTATTCTTCATACTTAAAACCTTTCGATGACGTAACAAATCATTAATTACATTCATCCATTTATTTTTACGTCGTGCACGTAATGTCACTCTTAATTTCAGCAAGATACTCTTTCTTCCACCATTTATTTTAATAAATTAATATAAATTAAAAGAGAATGATAAAATGTAGTTAGGCAAAATAAAATACAAAAATGTATTGTGGGAACTATAATTACACACACTGATTCTTTATTAAATTGCAGCCCTGATAAATTATTTACAAACGATTTTGCAATCACGGACAAATCGTAGATTTCTGTAAGAGCTGCAGATGGTGATACAGAAAGAACTAGTCTTTACCTCATTACACAACACGTTTGTTAAATAGAAACCAATTTATTAGATTCTAGTTGGCAAAATATGGTCTGATAGACTACACGTTTATTATATTTTCCAGCGTCATCATTGTAGAATTGAAAACGACAATTTTTAAATCTGGTCGTTTTATACATGTCATGAGAGTATATCAAGATCATATCTAAGAATATGATGCAAGAAACGTAATTTACAGCTTCACCTTATAAGGGAATCACAATTTAGTTTTTTTTATTAAATCATCATTACTGTTTGTACTGAATTGCATGTTACTCGTAATATCACAAAAATGTAGTAGTTTTGAAAAATTGGTGTTGTAGATAATGTACAACAAAATTGAAAAGATGACATTTTGGAAATCTTTTCGCTAGTTGACATAAAATAGACAAATTCATAAAATTGATTAGTCAGTAGTCTTGTCCTATATAAAATTGTTAACCCAGAAAACGTAACAAAGGTCTTCTATTCATATTCATTTATACGTAAAGAGTACAGTACAATTCATATTCCATTTTATATAAAATTAATACAGATTATTAGTGCATTTTCTAACTTTGGAAACGCAATTTCTTAATTATTTTTACGTAACATGTATTGAAAACACTATACGCTCAGCAATACCAGAGTTGTTGATGATTTTATTATATATCCTCATGAAAATATTTTCCATAAGATTTTATTGTTATTGGTATAAAAATAAATATATTTATGTCCTGTTTTGCATCGTTGTTTACTTTTGTCGTTTATCTATAAAGTGTAAGCAATATGCAAAATATTTTATTTTGTTAAAATGTGTGAGATTACAATTTGAATTGCTTTCTATAATAATAAAATTAAAACACTTTTATACTTATCACATACAGAATGTTCAATAATTGCATTTTTTGATATCGATGACAATTGTTACAGATACACAAACAAATTTATTTGAATGAAATGTTCATAAACAGGCTGTAAATAAATTTTTAAAATATGAAAGCAGTACTCAAAAGTTTTTTATTTTACAAATTACATTAAGTGAAATAGATATTATAAAAATTGCTTAATTGACGGGAAAAATTCATTTTACAGCACATCTAACAATATTTTATAACATGTCCCTCTTATTTCTGTAGACGATGTCTAACACGTTTTGTTATATGTATTAATTATTGGCGTAATATTTCTACATTCTCTGCGAATTCTTGTAATCAGCTCTTGTAGAGTTATATTCGTACTCAATTATAATAAACTTTGTTTTTAAATAGCCCCCACAAGTAGAAATCCACTCGCGTTAAATCCGGCCACCTGTAGCCCTATATCATAATATTTAAATCGTCCTCACAACCAAGCCAAATTTGTTCGAAAAATTATTATTCAGCCAATGTCTTCCGGTACGCGAAAAATGTGCCAAAAGACCGTCTAAATGAATAATCATGTCTCGCCAAAACTTCAAACTTGTATCCAAGGCTTAGGACTAGTTCAAAATAGTGAAACATGAAAAACAGAAATTTTTTACATTTATCGCGTTTGCGGCACCATTTATTAAACGTGAAATGAGGTTGGTTTTCCTTAGTTTTATCACATTTTGGATCATTTTAGCAATGACGTAATTTTTTTTATAAAAACACACTAATATATAATATATGAGGTGGCTCAGTGGTATCGAGTCGGCCTGTGGATCTTGAGAACCCTGGTTCGATTCCCAGAGCCGACAAACAATTTTCACCAAAAACTAAATCTACCCCTGTCATTCCCTCTCCACTAACATCTTTGAAGGCCGTGATTCGACGGCTGGTAACCGCACTTAACGCGAAAAAATATATCCCTTACCGAGATCTGTTCCGGCAGAGTGCCATACCCAGTTATAGGTAAAAGGCGTGATGATGTATTTATTAATTTTATTTTATTTTTATATGTATATATATATATATATATATATATATATATATATATATATATATATATATATATATATATATATATATATACATATACATATACATATGTATATACAGGGTGTTAATTAAAAATCTGGCCATAGGCGTTTAACATGGGAAATCAGTTTTTCCTTGCGCGTTGCTTCCCAATTGATTTTAGACAAAAATGCTTCAAATAAAAGTTGTCAAGCTTAAAATTCTGCATGTAAACCACTTATCAGATTTTATTTGTGGCATTTCATAACCGAGAAAATAAATATTAAAGATTTTTGAAAATTGCTAATTTGTAGCGATAGCCATGGAACTCAAACAAAATTACAAGCAATTGTATGACATTGTAACTGTCAAAAAAAAGTTTGTGTTTTGTGATTTTCGTTTAATAGAAGTTAAATATGCAGACACTTAAATTGAATTATGGCCAGTTATACAGCCAAAAATTAAAATTTAGTGTAAATAAATAAGGGCAAATCGAATGTTTACAAAGAATTATAATTTAAATTTTTATGCCCAACTCAATTGATGTACCTACGTATAAAACAAATTTGTTTCCTAAATACATTGTTTTAATTTTAGAATACCTACATAGCTCTCAACACATACAAAATTAAACAGAAATGAAGACAAGAATAATGTATTTATTTAATAAACAGAAAACAAGGATGCATATAATTTTATATTAAATGTTCGAATAACCCTCCATTTTTCGCTAAACAGTACCCAAGTCTATTATAAAAGCCGTCTCTAACATTATGCAGCTGTCTGGCATTTATTTTTCTACATTCATTGGAAATTGCATCTTTAAGTTGTTCAATATTTTCAAATCTTTCTCTGTTTACAACAATTTTCAAGTGTCCCCACAAAAAAAAGTCGCACGGTGTTAAATCGGGTGACCGTGCAGGCCAATTAATTGTTCCTCCTCTGCCAATCCAACTGTTCGGGAATGTATCATTTAAATACTGTCGTACTGCATGAGCATTATGTGCAGGACATCCATCATGTCCATCAAGTATTTGTCAGAATTGATTTTTTCAATAAAAAACGGTTCAATTATATGGCTACCAAGTATACCAGCCCACACATTTACCCTTTGTATGTACTGACAATTAGTTTCTAAGATGTTGTGCGGATTATGCTGTGACCAATACCGACAATTATGTAGATTTGGCTTTTTGTTTAAAGTAACGTACATTCGTCCGTAAAACAAATATATTTTATAAAATTTCTATTCTCATTTGCCTTTTCCATAATAATTTCGCAAAAGTTGGCACGATTTTCATAATCATTTGGAAGAAGTTCCTGATGGCAGTGGAATTTGTATGGATAGTATTTATAATTCTTAAAAATATTGTATACTGATACATGGCTAATTCCGACTTCGGTAGCGATTTCCCTTAACCTAAGGGTAGGGTTTGCTTCAATTATGGCCAAGACATTTTCTTCATTATTATTAGACACATGATTAATTTCTTGATTCTTAAAATTGAATGTTCCAGTCTTTTCAAATTTTTTAATAAAAGTTTCTATTGTGGTTTTACTTGGAATTCGTCGATGTGTCCAGACTACACTTATTAAATCACGTATTTTTCTGTAGCTTTGTCCAGAGTAGCACCATTTTCTGATCTGAAGCTTTTTTTCATGAGAAAACTGTTCCATAATTTCAAAAATATTTGTTTTTAAACGAAAATCACAAAACACAAACTTTTTTTTGACAGTTACAATGTCATACAATTGCTTGTAATTTTGTTAGAGTTCCATGGCTATCGCTACAAATAAGCAATTTTCAAAAATCTTTAAAATTTATTTTCTCGGTTATGAAATGCCACAAATAAAATCTGATTTGTGGTTTACATGCAGAATTTTAAGCTTGACAACTTTTATTTGAAGCATTTTTGTCTAAAATCAATTGGGAAGCAACGCGCAAGGAAAAACTGATTTCCCATGTTAAACGGCTATGGCCAGATTTTTAATTAACACCCTGTATATATATATATATATATATCGAAATGCCCGTCTTCGATATCTCTCTTGTCGTTAAAAATACAGCATAAATTTTTTAACATAAATCATTCGTCTACTCAAAGAGCATAATGTTAAATTAATTTCACATAAACAGGGTGTTGCGTGACGGCTTGGCGAAAATTGTTTGTCTTTTTTTAAATAGAATACCCTATATATTTATACTTATATATTTTGAATTTATTACCCATTAGGGACATTTGAATTTTGTTTTAGTTTCCCGCGGCGTTGCCAAGTTTTTCCGATTTTTCTCTGAAAAAAGCCGAATACACGCATAGCTTTCTGAAGGCGTACTAAAATTATTTTAATAGTAAAAGTTATGAATTATTTTCTGCACAAATTTAACTGTACTATATATTTTTTAAATGTAATTATAAAGACTGTTCAATAAAGCGATTCAAATTTATTCAACTTCAAATGACTGTAACTAGTCATTTTCAAATGGAACAGCCTATATTTTATTATACTGTTTTCATTCTGTTTGTATTACTTTTCAAATTTATTACCGGCATCCTATGCCTAAAACCAATAATTTCGGAGTTTTTCACCCTCTTTCACCAAATAGCACGTAGCATTAGATAAGGTTGTTCACTTGTTACTGTTAGATCTTGAATGCACATGTACATGTCATTGTAGTGCAATAAAAATAATAAAAGATGTTTTTATTAAAATCGATAAATCAGTATTTAAGTTATATGTATATATATATATATTTAGATTCATGACTTGCTCGTCGTAATTCTCCTAATCTGAATATACATTCCTGTTAATTTAATTTCATTCGGAGTATTTTTATAAATATCTCTGATTTAGATTTTGTTATAGTTTGTTGCTGGCTATTATATTAGCCTTCTTTTTATTGTTCCTCGAGAAACTTTATTAACATTATTTATTATATTGCGCGAGTTGAATGTAATTAATTTATTTTGTTTATAGAATTTTTAATTAATTTTATATTTAATTATTAATCCTTCACAATTATTATTATTTCCACATTTTTTTTATACTCGTAAATGAAAAGAATTACAATTATTATTATATCATAAATTTCAATAAGCCGATTCTTTTTCTATTCAACTTTAGCACACTTCTCAGGGTGGCATCATTCGTCCAATTATATAGTTTTTGGAATTTATCATTACAAAATAAATGGCATGATATTAATTAGCTGTGAATACTGCAATAAACAATGTATTTAATTAATTTTACTGTACTCTTCGCTATTTTACTTATAGCAATAACAAATATAAAAAATAAATAGGTGACACATATAACGTAGGGACTTCTGACAGTCAGAAATAAATATTTGCCAATTTTAATCTATTTTTTAATTAATTTTTATTTTTACATACATACATACATACATACATAACATCACGCTATATCCCATTAAATGGGGTAGCACGAACCCGTCAACATTCTCATCCTGACACACGATACTCGTTTCGACCACATTAACACTTCCTCCACAAGAACTCTTTCTTTTCTCACAACCAAAATCCATCATCACGCAACAAACATTCATCCATTCGCTCCTGTACACCTGTTTCGCAAATCTTCACTTACGCGCACTTCTCTAACAACGAATCTATAAGAAATTAACGACTATTAATTAAATATGAAAGTATAAATTATAATTTTTACGAAATATAAAACAAAAAATAAAATTTAAAATAAAAATCTACAAGAACTATAAACGAAATATAAAAATTTTAATTTAATTAATTTAACTAAAAAAGTGTATAAAAAATCAAACAAGCCATAAACAATCATATCATATATCAAAGAATAAATTGAAGATCACGAACAAGACAGCAACACAATGAAATTGGTTTTTCATAGTCTAGAGCTGAAAATAACGGCGTTTTTATTTTACACAGTTAAAAGTATATTGCAGTTTGAACTCAAATATGTATTACCGACGTTAAGAAACAAGTGGTACTACATAATCTTTGAACATTCTACTTTTTGATATGTGTATAAAAAAAAAGTTGAATCTTTGTAATAGAAATAAATTGGAATTGAAGTGTAGAAGATATTGATATCAAAATTATAAGATATTCTTAAAAAGAACCACTCACGATTTTGATTAAAAAATTAATATTTACAATATGGTCTTCTGTAACACAGTATTTTTTTTTATTCTTTTTGATTATAGAACTTTTGAGAGAAAAAAAAATACACAAAAGAGCCTTTTTCCGTGTGTAAATTTTTTCTCCAAAGTTCCTCAATCAAATTGAATTCAAATTTACTGTTGTACAAAATCAATCATAGAAAGAGATTCATTAATAATTTGCTCAAAAATATGAAAAATTGTATAAAAAAAGTATAATGTTTGGGGAGTACGCCTATGTAACGCGTTTGTGAAGTTCAGTTTTTATGAGCACCAGTGATATTCATCCAAAATACGGAAATTACTGTGTAAATAAAAATAAAAGTGTGCGTTTACAGTAAGTGAAAAGTCGTGGAACGCGGATAAGTGAAATTTAACTTTAATACGTAAAATATAAGAACGTTTTCGGGGTGAGTGAAAAGCGAGTTGACAGTAGTGACTTTGACCTGACATTGAGGAGACAATAGCAGTGAGCGACAGAAGCGCCGGCGCAGGCGCACTGTGCTGTAGGGCAGTGGCGTAGCAAAAGGGGCTATGAGCATAAATTTCAGAAGCCGGAGCGACTCTTTAGAAAAGCGGAAAAGAGAGGAAGAGGTAAATAAAAGCAGCGAAGTTATTTTTAAAAAGAGTAAAACCACATTAAGGTCACCAGTAAAACAGGATAACAGAGAAGCAGCGGAAATGGAGGAACTGAAAAGTATGATGATTGGATTGACGGAAATAATGAAAGAAGTTAAAGAGCAAATGGGAATTAATCACGCAGAACTAAAAGAAGAGATAAATAAAAATACGACTTCAATAGATGAACTAAAAAGAGAATATGATGAAAAAGAAAAGCTATGGCAAAAGGAAAAAGACGGAATGAATAAAGATATACAAACATTACGGAAACGATTGGAAGATCAAGACAAGAAAGCCAGAATGAATAATATAGTAATAAGGGGTTTGAAAATTGAAGAAAAGAAGCCAAAAGCAGCAATAAACGATTTACTGGAAAATAAATTAAACGTCAAATGCGCAATCAGATCAACTACGGTTTTTAAAAACAAGGATCAAACCACAATGGTCATAGCGGAACTGGAAGATTATCAAGATAAAACCACGATAATGAAAAATAAATTCAAACTTAAGGGTCAAACTATATACATTGACAATGACTGGACAAAAGAAGAAAGGTATATGCAAGCCATAATAAGGAAGAAAGCGAAGGAGGAGAAAGATAAAGGCAAAAGAGTAAAAATATATTATAATAGGCTTACAGTAGATGATAAGATGTTAATATGGAATGCGGAGACAGAAAAGGTGGAGGAGCAAGACGCTGAAAATGTAATCGAATCAAAAAACTGAGTTGCGGACAGGAAAGGAGATCAGGAAGGACTCGGCTAGGAACATGGTTAGGGAAAGGGAAACAGAAAGAACTAATTTTAAGCACTTGGAACGTACGGGGTACAAAATCAATAGGGGCATATAAGAATTTAAGTCTAATATTTAAGGATTATAATATTGACATAGCGGCAATACAAGAGACGAAACAACAAGGGAATAATATATCAGAAGTTAATGATTATATTATTTTTAACAGCGGGTTTGAAACAAGGTATATGGGAACAGGTTTTATGGTGAGGAAAGAAAAGAAGAATATGGTAATAGACTTTGAACCAATATCCGATAGAATATGTAAATTAAGGATTAGAGGTATATACAGGAAGATAAGTATTATAAACGTACACGCTCCAACGGAGGCGAAGGAGGAAGATGAGAAGGACAAATTCTATGAAGAACTAGCTAGGATAATGAACAGAATACCAAAATACGATGTTAAAATAATAGTAGGAGACTTAAATGCGAAAGTAGGAACGGAAGAAATTTATAAAAATATAACTGGGGGACATAGCAAACACGAGGAATCCAACGAGAATGGAAAGAAACTGATAGAATTTGCCACAGAAATGAAAATGAAAATAATGAGTACAAGCTTCAAAAGGAAAAACATTTATAAAGGAACATGGATATCGCCGGACGGAAACACATGCAACCAAATAGATCATGTCCTAACAGAAACTAAATATGCCAAGGTTATTAAGAACGTAAGAACGCATAGAGGAGCGGATTGTGAAAGTGACCATTTTATGGTCAAAATTACACTGAAACAGGAAATCCCGCGAGCACAGAAGGATGCCAGTGGAAGAATGGAAAGATATGATATACATAAATTACAGAAAAACGACGTAAACGAAATCTTTAGTGATATGTTGGAAAGAAACTTACGGGAATCAACCGACAATGGAACGATAGAAGATAAATGGAAAGAACTAGAAAATACAGTTGGAATGGTGGCGAAACAGATCCTTAAGAAGAATAAAAATTCGAAAAGTAAAGACTGGTTCGATAAAGAATGCAGGATAGCGATGGAGGCGAAAAACAAAGCGAGAAACCAACTTATACAAAATAGCGATGAAAACAGTAAAAAATCATATGAAGAGAAGAAGAAAGCTTTCAAAAAGTTGTGCAGGAATAAAAAACGAAAGAAAATGGAAGACATGTTAATAAAAGCAGAGGAAAACTATAGAAATAAATCGATAAGAAATTTTTATCAGGACGTTAAAAAACAAAAGGACGGTTGGCAAAGTAAAGCTATTTATTGTAAAGATAAAGAAGGGCAACTTGTAACTGGAGAAAGTAAAACTAACAGATGGAAGGAATATTTTGCTGAATTATTAAATGAGGGAGAAATTTATGAAGAAAACGAGTACACCATAGATAGAGGACATAGAATAGACACAAGATATGAAGAGCTGACAAAAACGCCCGAAATAGAAGAGATAATAAAAATTATAAGAGAACTAAAGAATAATAAAAGCCCGGGGGAAAATGGACTCACATCAGAAATATACAAGAATGGCGGAGAGCAATTGCAAGCACGAGTATGTGACTTAGTTAAAGAAGTGTGGGAGCAAGAACAAATGCCAGGTAGATGGAGGGAGTCAGTAATTTACCCGATACATAAAAAAGGGGATAAAGCAAAATGTGAGAACTATCGAGGAATTGCATTACTTGATGTAGCGTATAAAATATTTTCGATCTGTTTGAGAAATAGGCTAGGTAAGATTGTTGAGGATACTTTGGGAGAATACCAGGCAGGTTTCCGAGGTAATAAATCAACAACAGACCAGGTATATATACTGAAACACCTGATAGCCAACAGTTATGAGCATAAACTGGAGCTAGACATGTTGTTCATAGATTTCAAACAAGCGTACGATACAATAAACAAGAGAAAAATGCTGCAAATATTAGAAGAACTGGAAATACCCGCAAAACTAATTAACCTGATAAGAATGACACAGTATGATACAAGCTGCAAAGTGATAGTAGAAGGACGAGTATCGGAAGGCTTCAAGGTGGAAAGAGGATTAAGACAAGGTGATCCGATATCTCCCATACTCTTTAATCTAGTCTTAGAAGGTATAATAAGAAGAAGTGGACTGTACAGAACAGGAACAATTAATCGTCAGAAACACCAACTATTGGCGTATGCGGACGACATAGCAATCGTAACAAGGAGTAAGACAGAAACCCGGATCGTTTTTAAGAAACTAGAGAGAGAAGCAAAGATAATCGGGTTAAAAATAAATGAAGAAAAAACAAAATTTATGCGAGTGAGAGCAGAAAAGGAATCAAGAACAGAGGAGCTAAAGATAAAGGTTGAAGACGATAAATTATACAGTTTTGAGGAGGTGAACAGCTTCATTTATTTGGGAGTATCTTTGTCTGGCGAAAATGAAGAACATACGGAAATCAAGACTAGAATACTGAAAGGCAGTAAATGCGTTGGGGGTTTGTACAATTTTCTCAAGTCCAAATCAGTGTCCAGGGCAGCGAAAATTAAAACTTATAAAACAATTATACGACCAACAGTTTTGTACGGTTGTGAACTATGGGTGTTAAATAAAACAAACCAAACAAGTCTAGAGATCTGGGAGAGGAAAATTTTAAGGACAATATATGGTGGCAAACAAGAGGGTAACTTATTGCTGCGTAGATCGAATGCGGAAGTAATGGAACTGTTCGGTGACGCGAATATAACCGGTGTGATAAAAGCACAAAGACTGAAGTGGCTGGGACACGTAATGCGCATGTCCGAGGACAAAGTGGTAAAGACAGTGTTTAAAGGAGGTGTAGTGTCGAAGAAAAGGAGAGGGCGTCCAAAAGAAAAGTGGCACGCGGCGGTTCTAAAAGACATTGAACAGTTGGGCATCAGAAGATGGGAAGAAAAAGC
The DNA here is from genome assembly GCA_947425015.1 of Pterostichus niger. NCBI lineage: Eukaryota > Metazoa > Arthropoda > Insecta > Coleoptera > Carabidae > Pterostichus > Pterostichus niger. The sequence goes on from OX380347.1 coordinate 3,027,615, forward strand.
CACGGACAGAATGCAGTGGAGAAATGTGGTACTCCAAGCCATGAGCCTACAAGGCTTGTAGAGCTGTTAAATATATATATAATGTTTGTGTATGTAGGGACCAAAATTGATTTTTTTGTGCATCAAAGAAAAAGTTAGATAGCCGAGACTGCAAGCCAAAACAGACTATTGTCTAAGCGCACCAAACCATTTCGCGGCTGAGGTGCACATAAAATTTTTAACGCAACTGCATAATGTTAATTAAAAATCTTTACAATTTATTACATAAGTATTTAATTTCGAAATGATGGTTTATGTTAAATATTAATATGTTCCCATGGCGATGAATTCAGAATTAAAAATAAGTTGTTTATTTATCGGTGCCAATTTGGAATCATGATTTTTAGCTGTCATCAGCCCGGTAATGCATTTTTGTCATACTGTTTACAAAACAATCGTATTTCGCGTACATATGTATATATTTAAAAAAGATTTTTTTCACTATTGGAGAATCACATGCTATAGGGTTTGTTATTGACTATTGTTGATAAATTAACCCCTTATTTCTGATAATTTTATACACAATATGTATCTAAAAAGTCATTAGTTCGTCCAAAAAAGCATTGGTTGTTTTATAGAAAAGACCCTTTATTTTTATATTCCTTCTTTCAATTTACAAATAATAATTTATTACGTAATGCTGATATTGAGGGAATATCTCACGCATGCCAATAATTTGAACAATTAAATTCATTTCCTGAGAATATTATTTTCGCGAATAGAAATGGGTTATTATTGATTTAAGTGATTGTAAAATTAAATTAAAGTTATTGTAAATAATGTCAACACACGAATTGCAACACAGTCCTCTTAATATACGTTGTTCTGTATGTATTCTAGTGATAAATATTATTTTCTTGCAATCCCAAACGAATACAGATAGAAGGAAAGAAAGATAATAAGAGACTGCAACTGTTTCCAGTATTTTCACAGAACAATCTGGTACGCAGTAAAGGAAAAAAGAATCGCAGAGCGATACATAGTCAGAAAGGAGAACTTCTCTGAATTATATACAGTATGTGTTCACAAAGGAGTGACTAGAATTGTCTGGGCGTAAACTTTTATCATCGTAGAATAAAATACTTAAACTGAACGGCATACTCCATCAAATACTGTTGTTCATGAGCTATTGTTTTAAAAAGTTGTGAATAATTGAACACTGTAACCAAAGGACTTATGAACAACATATCACCGGAAAAAATACATCTTGGATATTGTATTCAATGTTTTTCAACAAAATGGTAATTTATGTACCTATCTAATACACAAAATGCCTATTTAGCACACCAAAAGTAAACGTTTGTTTCATGATGTTACCGAATCAGACAGTTACTGGCGGATGTTAAACACATTTTGTGTACAAAGTGCATATAATATATTTTATATACCAGAATTGAATTACATATTTTTTTTAATTACAAACATTAGATGTATACAATATAATATGTAATATGTATATATCAGGAATATACAGATTTGTATATAGTTTTTAGCACAAATTGTAAAAATTAGAAACATAATATTTCTACTAATATAACAAAAATATAGCTTATTCTAGAATTTATGGCAATGCCAATGCGAAAGATCGTAAATTACTGGTATTTATTGAAAACATATCTATTATTTCTCCACATGTCGAACCACCAGATTCTAAAGAAAATATCAATTCATCTCACCAGATTTTATACTACGAGTATACATCGGTATTTCACAAACTTCAGAGATTGCTACTCGCCAAGTATCCCTTATCAAAATACTAATAATAAGGGGATTGGTAACACTGCAGCGGATTCTCACAGTTCAGTTATAAGTGTCGGAAGAGAAAACATAAAATTCAGGGATTAAAATCAACACCAAGGTGACAGAAACGAGTGAGTAAAATTACTAAGTTTTTGCTCTTCAATCTGATACATTATTTAAGTACAATGACATTTAAATAAAATCATCTTTAAATTTCATCAAATTCAAGGTTTAACTACGCCTATCGTAGACAAACAAATTTAATTAGTCAAGGCAGTACTCGCAAGCGAGCTGACCTAGACCGCTAAACCCAGTGTTGCCACTGATAGCAAAACTAAACACATAGAATGGCTACAGTCGAAGAAATGAAAAAGCTATTAGCACCAATTATGGAACAAAATAAATTATTAAACAATAACATCGAAAAATTGCAACTGTCAGTTAATCTAATCAATAAAACTACAGAAGAGACCAAAATTAAATGCGAACAACTGGAAAAAGAACTTATAATTAAAGACACGCAGATTGAAATACTTGAAAGAAAACAGCGTGAAAAAAATCTTATACTTTACGGAATTGTCGAAGACAATGGAGTAAATTTAGAACAAAAAATTCTATCACTTATAACTGAAACATTACAAATAACGAACATAACCGTAAACAACATTGAATTAATAAGAAGATTAGGAAAATTCAAAGAAAATAATAAACCAAGACCGATTCTGCTTGAATTAAATTCGAAAAGAATCAAGAAAGAAATCATATCAAGAACAAAACTACTAAAGGGAACAAAAGTATTTATAGAAGAAGATTATAGCCCAAAAGTTCTAAAAGAGAGAAAAATTTTGAAACCACATTTCCTCCAAGCCAGGTATGACGGCTACAAGACATCTCTGTTTCAAAACATTCTCATGATAAACGGAACAAAATACGGTGTAACAGACTTCCTAGAAGACGCCAAATTAAATCAAAAAGAAAACCAATTTCCGAATAACATAGAGGAAAACCAAGGAAATGTATCTACAATTATTAATAGGTCAAAAAGACTATCAACATCATTACACTCTTTGAACACAGTACATCTCGAAAATGACTCCCCCGTTGTACATCATGAGGAGAGACCCCATAACAATCAAATAAAAAATTTAGAATTCGAAAATAAAAAAGGAACTCCTACTTCCGCGGATAAAAGAACAAAAAAAAACAACTTCAGCTTCAATGGACAAATATGTAGTTCAAACAAGACTCCGCACTCAGTCTACATAAAAAAACTCAGAAACAAAAAATCAAAAGTAACACAAAAAACAATCAGGGAAATAAAACTACATTAAACATTACTAAATTAAATCTTCAAGACAAACATCTTAAGAAAAACAAAAACCAATATAACATAAAAATACTATACTGGAACGTGGAAGGCTACAATACAATATTCAATCTTGATAAAGAACAAGAAGAAAAACTAACAGAATATGACATTATATGCCTTTCAGAAACATGGAAATCAGATACAAAAATGGTGATATCAAACTTTCTACAAAATTACATAGTCTTTGAATCCTACGCAACAAAAGAAAAAAGCAGAGGAAGGGCAAGTGGAAGCCTAGCAATTATTATTAAAAACAACATTAAAAACGTAAAATTAATAGAAAAGACAGAAAATTGGATTTTTATGAACTTCAGAATAGATAACCATAACTTTATAATTGGCAACATCTACATATCACCATTAAAAGACTATACCATTTTCACAGAAATGTTGGAAGGAGCATTAAATGATACTTTAGGCAGAAATAACGGCACGATGACAATAATAGGTGGCGACTTCAACGCCAGAATTGGCAAATTGAACCAAGGAGTAAACACATTATTCGATAACTGCAACATCAGCGCAACTCGGAGCACCAGAGACGAAACTATAAATACAAAAGGCAGAAAACTAGTACAGGTCATGGAAACATGCGGTTTCACAGTACTTGATGGTCGTTCAACGAGCGACTCACCAGCACATTACACTTTTATGAATAAAAACGGGAAAAGCATCATTGATCTAATCTGGGCCAATCTAGAGTCCTTTGAATACATACAAGATCTCGTTATTGACGACTTTTTATTGGCATCAGCACACAGTCCAATAACACTGGTCCTAAGCTCGGAAAACCCTAGCACACCTAAAAACTCACAAACATATGAACCACCTAACAGCTATAAAACAATACAAGTGATTAAACTAGAAAAGGACAGAGAAGAACTATTCATGGAAAAAATGCAAGAAATAACATGCGAACAGACTAATACAGAAAACCCGAGAGAATCTTACACCTTCCTTTTAGAAGCATTAATGCACGCAGCTCAGGAAATAGGCGCATTGAAACAACAAAAAGTAGGCCCCAAAAAGCACTCGGGAAACAAACCATGGTTCGATAAAGAAACGCAAAGCCTCAAGAAACAGTCAAAGAAAACATACCGTAATTACAAACGAACGTACAATGAAGAGATTTTACAAAAATACATCCAAGAAAAAAACAATTACATCATTGTGAAGAAAGAAAAGAAAAAAGAATACATAGAAAACCAAAAACTAATTATCAATAATATCGCAAACCCCCAGGAATTCTGGAAACTATGCAAAAAACTATCAGCAAAAGGAAGAACAATAAATCCAATAGAAATCGAAACTTGGGAAACTTTCTTTAAAACTCAATTCGAAACGAGAGTAGGTGATAACACTCTGTTCTATGAACCTTTAAGACCGTTCCTGGATGAACATATAACAAAACATGAATTACAATCAGCTATTAAACATCTAAAAAATAATAAAGCACCTGGTGTAGATCAGATCCCTAATGAAATTTTAAAAAACTTACCAGAAAATTGGAATAAATATCTGTTAAACATGTTAAACAAATTCCTCGACGAAGAAACATTACCACCAACACTAACAACCGTGACGTTAACCTTAATATACAAAAAAGGCAGCAAAGAGGACCCTAGTAACTATAGAGGCATCGCAATAATGTGCACAATTATGAAACTCTACACACAAATTATATCCCAACGACTTCTAACATGGGCAGAAAGTTTCGGAATTCTCCCCGAAGCACAAGCCGGTTTCAGACAAAGACGATCATGCACAGATCACATATTTACTCTAAACTCTATCATACAACTCCAACTAATGAAGAAGAAAGACCTATATGCAATTTTTGTAGATTTGAAGGGCGCATTCGACTCCATAAACCACCAACTACTCTGGAGAAAACTGTACAATACAGGAGTCAGCGCAAAAATAATCCGAATAATGAAAAACGCAACTCCGTATTAAAGTTCAAGAAAAACAAACCGGTTACATAGACATCACGAAAGGAGTGTTGCAGGGGGGCCCTTTAAGTCCATTACTATTTTCACTCTTCATTGCAGACATAGAAACTTCTCTAAGAGACAAATGTAACTTGGAAGGGATATATGTATCAAGAATAATAGACTTACTCCTATTGTTGTACGCAGACGATCTGGTTTTGCTTGCAAACTCACGGCTCTGGAAGCCTACTGTCAAGAAAATGGCCTAACAATTAATGCTGAAAAAACAAAAATAATTCATTTCCACAAAGGCAGAACCCTTAAAGTAACAAGAAACTTCACTTGCCAAAATAATAACATCCCCATAACTTCAAAATATATATATCTGGGTATTCCTTTCGTAACATCCGGACTACCACTCGAAGCAGCTAAAACTCTAACAAACAAAGCGAACGGTGCTATAGGAAACATAAAACAAATAATGGTCAAAAGCAAAATGGACTCATGGGCAGCCCGCCGGAAACTGTACGATTCGGTAGTTATACCTACGTTGCTGTACGCATCCGAAGTTTGGTCCCTACGGTATACTGATATGCTAGAAAAAACGCAAGTCGGGTATTTGAAAGAACTCTTTAACTGGCAACGCAATACCCCTAACTACATGGTACGACGAGAAACAGGGCAGACAAACATCGAAATTCTCATAGTCAAACGAGCCCTGGAATGGTGGTACAAATTACTAGTTATGAGGGAAGATAGATACCCGAGAATATGTTATAACCAGTTATTAGAAAGAAGTAAGAGTAACCGGGAACAGTCAAAATACAATTGGGCTTTGCAAATACAGAATGTGTTAATAAAAACAAATTTTGGATGGCTTTGGGAGAGGCAGAGCTGCGTAGCCCTAAAAGAAAATTTAGATGAACTTATCACTACAAGTGTTAGAAGACGAGGACCAAAATAGGATACAGCAATCATCTTACAGCTACTACTACAAAGAAATACTATTTTTCCCTGCACAAAAAGAAGATAACTATTTCAACTTCACAATCAACATAAATAAAATCAAACTTATAAGTCAAATTCGCTTAGCGAACACGTCCAAACCAAAGATGTACATACAAGGAATAGCCTATGAACTTAATGCAGAAGATCACTGTACATTTTGTAACCTGCAAGAAAACGAAGATATGTACCATTTTATAGTAAGATGCCCGCTGTATACCCCTTTCCGGACTCATTATATCCAGTCATATCTGACGACCGTCACAAGAACTAACTTCGCGCAAAATGTCCTCACCATAACCGACCCGACCAAACTAATCGCCATATATAACTATGTTCTGCAGGCCCTTCGAACCAGATCTTTTATATTAAATGAGTAATATCCAATACTGCCATGATACTTCAGATACTAAAATTAAAATGAAATGAAATGTTAAGAATTGTTCAAATGAAATACTGTGTACCAATCACATTGTATATGCATATTGCGATTTACAAATAAATGTTTATTATTATTATTATTATTACTAATAATAAGTAATTAATTCATCTAAGTAGGAGAATTCGCACATAGTTATTTTATAATTATATAATTTATTTAAGAAATATGTGTGTATAAAATCTTCTTTTCTCTTATTAATAATTCCAAGCGTTAATGATACACAGTCCTATCCCTGGAAGGTACACGTACTAATCTTTGAGATATATTACTATATACTAAATACAGTCTTTTTTATCATAAAATCCTAGTGTAATAAATACATATAACTGTATTTTTATATTTAACGTTAAATCACACATTGTCTGCAGTCAGACTCGAACTGACGAACCTTGTTTTAATATATACCTAACTTCTGAGTAGTAATTTCATATTAATTATTAATGACGTATAGATAATGAAAATAAAAGTAATGACGAATTGAGGCTATAATATATATATATATATATATATATATATATATATATATATATATATATATATAATTAAAATTGTTTTTGTTTCCGTTATGCAAATGATTGTTGAAGTTATAATGTACTGTAAGGTTTATTTAATATTTTATTTATTTGGGCAATTAACTATGTTCATATATTTTTATACTAAGTTGTGGACGAAACGTCAAGATGGATTAAATTTATTTTAAAAAGAATTGACAAATACAAACTTATTTTTTGCCACATTCTACACGAATCCAGTAATTATAATAGTATATTATAAGTCAAGGTTGAGAAGATGATTATTATTAACCTAGCGCCAGATTGTACCCCGTGGTGCAACCGAGGGGTACAAGGCGCATGGGGAATAATGATCTTTTCAACCGTGGTTTATATACTATTTTTTTCACTACTAGCTCTTTAATTCTATGTAACGAATTTTTTAATAATCATAACAAGCAATTTGATATGAATACTTATTAATATCTACAAAAACCGAGAAGGCAGAAATAAAATTCTTTTGTTTTTAGCATTGTTTTTGTTTTTCATATTTGGATCCTCGAGAAAATTTATCCTGGTAATTTTTAAACTACTGTCCATTTCAAGGGCATGATATTTAAAACTTTCGATTTCATTAATCAGCTCCTCTTTGTTTAGATCTTCTGAATAACTATCAGCCAATGTTTTAGCTCTAATTTGTAAGTCTTTTGAATCCGTCTCGTTTATTTGAGAGTCACTCAAAAAACTAAATTTACTATTTACATCTTTCAATGCATCAAATCTGTTGTTTATTTCACTTAGAATTCTGCCAAGCATTTCTATAAGAGAAACTCTAAAATGTTCTTCCTGTGTTAAACCAAATGCTTCATCTTCACAGATTTCTCCAGGCATGATCTCCTTTTTTCTTCTTTAAACTCAGTTTCTAAACCGTTGTCTAGGGCCAAAATTTTAATATAAAATTTCCGAGCGTAGTGTCTAGTGCATAGTGCATACTAAGTCTAGTGATGCGGAGAGGCGAAGGTGGACATAGAGAAAGAAGACGGACTACGCATATACAGTATACTGTACTGACCATTGAGTATACTGACTGACACACACGTGATTTTGAAACACAGGCCATGTACTGTTTAATTTGTTTTAAGTGACAGAAGACCCTCCCTGCCCCCCAACCTCACCCCCCCCCCCGGTGCTGCGGCCAAGCGTATGAGACACCGCTAATCGTGCAGCAGACTACGACGTGTAGACTGTTCCAGAGGGAACAGAGCCATACTCGCTACAGTATAATAAAATAATTACAAACATTATAAATAAAGTAATACATTTGTTTCAATGTCCATGAAAGAAATTCGAAATGATATGAACTAATTTTTTTTTGGAATGCAAAATTAGAATTTATTGTAATTTTTCATAAATACTCGTACTATACGAATTATGAAAATCTCCCATAAAATTTTATAGATAATAATTCGTAAACAGTACAAATTTACAGCAGATTATAAACAACTTTTACGACCCTGTTCACAACCTCGATTACAACAACTTAAACTACCCGCAAATGAGAAATCATAACACCGGCTCCGGAAACAAATTTAATTTTGTTTGCAGCCCTCCACTTGCCTTTACTATATTTGTAATATTTTTTTATGAGACGGTACTGTTATAACATGAGAATGTATGATAATTTACTTAAAGCATACTTGTCTTTTGCTCTATCGGGACAGATCACGCAATTTTGATGTTGCTAAACTCACATATAGTGTATCCATTCAATATCCGAACATAGGCGTATTACATATGATATCAGTTTTTTGGGACGCATTGCTTCCCAATAAATTAAAAAATTATAAAGAAAAAAAGTACAATTTCACATACGGGATATGCATCTTGGCAAAAAAAATACTATTTAATATTTTATAAGTATTGTTATTATTATTTTATTTCTATATTAAAAAATTCAAAGGCTTTTTAGTTAGTTTAATATAAAAAATATTCAAAAGTGTTTGAATTTTTCGCCAAACAATAACTTTGTAGAGAATTATTTAAATTATTTCATGGCAGCCTTTATTTTACGAATATTTTTCGTTTTGATTAAGTATACAAATAAAATGTGTTTTAATTTAATTCTCTACAACTTTTATTTGTGGTAGTTTCCTATAAAATTAATTGGGAAGAAAATCGCACCAACTAATTCATATCATATATTATAAGCATATGTTCGGGTTTTGGATGGACGTACTGCATACTTACTCGTATTCTACACTTACATACTGAACCTGATTATTTGTAGTCAATGATTGTCATATAGTGTAGTTAGATTAAAGTTAACAGCACTGCAAATTTTAGTAGAGGCAAAACAAAGTGTAAGTTTCAAAAAATAGGTACTCGTATCTTTATTAATCGTATAATAAAGTCATTATTAACAATAAAATAATAAAAAATATCACACAGTATAATATATAGTACAGTCAGTAGAATAGGAACTTTCACTTCTATAGGAAGTCCGTTTTAATACAATTCATATCTGATTTGAAATAATTAAATATGAGTTAATTTCATTAATCGTTATTTTGGACCGATGCTTAAATTCGCTTGAGACATTTAAAAAAAATTATTCTATTTTATTTATTACGCTGCACAACATGAACTTAATTCCAATTAAAGTACAGAGTGTGTGATTAAATAGCACAATGCAAGATTTTGCATTATTTAACGGCATACACACTTGCCAGCCAGTAGACACGGATCTAAAACTTATCGGTGTCTTATGTCACATAAAGCGGCTTAATTACAAATGCACATAAAAAGAAACTTGGTTGTCAGATATCCAAAAAAAGAGATTTATTTTAAAAAGAAAAGATTTTATAAGAAAAACAAAGTTACTTTGTATTTAGGTTAAAATTTAATGGAGACGTTATCAAAACCAATGTTCTCTTTCACAACTGTACTATTTGCTGTATTAAAAATTCAGAAAAAAAAATCAAGTTTATGAAATTTAACTAATGAATTTACAGAAACAAAGTTACAAGTGGTACTAATCTAGAATTCAGGTAACATTTCTTTTGAAATAAAGCCACTAAAGCAAATATACTATGAAATGGATAATGGATGATAAATGATGTAATAAGTAAAATATATTTAACAAAGTTATACAATCAGTTACAGCATAAATATAGTCACGGCGCCATTGGAATAACGAGTGAAACAGACAAAGAGCAAAAACATCTAGTCTTATCGACAATTTGCATTGAAATGAAACCGTTCTCGATTTACAATGCAAATTTATTTGAATAAACAGCTCGACCTTCTACCTCCAGTGTCGATAACTAGCTTTACGTGTCACATCTTGTTTTGCCGAAAAAAATAATTTAGGTAATTTATTCTGAATTGACAGTATTTACCCACATTATAATTTTCAATCATATTTGTACATCCATGTATCATCTTAGTTTTTGTTCTTAATATACTAATATTCTCGCAAGTATTAAACAGAAAGATGAGTTATCTATCATAATAGTACATTATCTTTAAATCCTTAATAATTTGAAACATTATAAAAGTTTACAAAAAGTCTTTTCCCACGGACAATAATACGAAATAATTTTATTACACTACAAGAGAACGTTTTCTGGGTTATTATCTAAAAATAACGATCTTGAGAACACTATTACATTTCTTTTGCAATAGTGCTGCTGAATAAATAATAATTTTCACATATAAACCTTGACAGTGACATTTAAAAACAATTATAATTAATGGAAAACTATCAAAATAGCTTTAATCACATTCGTAGATTTTCAAATAAATTCGTGATTCTATTGGTTACCACACAAGTGATAAATTTTCTACGTAATCTTACCTTGTTGAATATTTTTATAATGTGATTAAAAATTAAAGATTTTAATGGAATATACAATTAAACTAAAAAAAAAATCAAATTTCCAAAATTTTCTTTATAAGTTTCATGGTTTTCTATTATAGTTTCAATAAAGCTTTTATTAAATTTTTATAAACCTAAATTCATATTAGTTATTTTTTCAATTTTGAGCCAATTAAGAACCGTGAAACAGATAACACAAACCGAACGAACTCGCTAACTTCTATTCTTCCGGACGTGTTCTGATCATGGCAGTCTTAATTACGAAAAGAATGACGATACTAGAATGTTCTTCGATTGATCACGTGGCCGGGAATCTATGTTATGAACCCTTCAGCACATTGGAAATCACGTACAGAAGTTTCGCTGATAAAGGCGAAGGAAAAGTTCTTTTACTTCTTATACGTACAACATACACGAACACCAAATAAGATTGAGTTTGAACCAATGAATTGGTTCTTAGTCGGAACAAAAGTGCATACGTGCGTTCATTTAATCCGTGAACTTAAGGATTCTGATATAATTGACAGTGGGCAATTATGAGAAATGTAGAAGAGATTACACGATTTGCATAAATTTTTATAGTTTCTGTTTCAAGAATCCGGTAGAATTCTGTTGGCTGTTTTTCTAGCTTTATAATTATATATACATACGAGTATTAATTCGGTGGTAAATGAGAGGTAAAGATGAATTATTATGTTTTGAAATCAACTCGAAACTTTAATGCTTCGAAAGCAATATTGCTATTCAATTTACTAGTATGCTAAAAACTAAAATATGGAGAATATACGTATAGAATCCGTCTGCAATAAATATTACGGAAATAATAGAAAAAGTAGAGAGAATATATCTTTGGAGTTTGCATATAAAGCAACAAAATTTATACGTATCTAAAATTTCTTACGTTGTCAAATGAATTAGTTCAATGTATAAATTTATTGTAAAAAAAATTTCTATTATATTTTTAATAAACGGTGTTAAAAATTACCATAATGCTTGTACAATTAAAATCAAATTACATCTTTAACAAAAAAAGGTTATTTTTTTTAAATAAAATCATATTTGATCTATTAATATACACTTGGTTGTTAATTATGTTTTATCAAGTCCAACTACGAACACTCTTACATATATTAAAATCATATTTACATTAACAATAAACTTTTGACATTTTTTGTTAATAATTTAAGTTAAATTTAATTGTTTTGTTTCAAAATACATTGTAATTTGTACAATAATTCTCACAACGATCATCTAACGTATTAATAAATGTAAAATAAAAGTTTTTTTAATATCTAAATCCAATTAAATACAAAATTTCAATCCATAAAGTATTATTATTAGGTATAACATAACATTATGCTCTATCCCATCAAATGGGGTAGCATGAACCTTTGGAACATTAAATGAACATTTATTCATTAAGTTATTTGCGCAATTAATCTTCGCCAACGATTCAAATTTTAACACTAGTTTATCTTTCATCTATAGTCATAATTCCATGCATATAAGCTCGTTTATTCTTCAGCCACATTTCAATAATTAAGAACTAAAACGTCATGGTTATTCACATTTTATATATATATATATATATATATATATATATATATATATATATATATATATATATATATATATATATATATATATATAAAATGTGAATAACCATGACGTTTTAGTTCTTAATTATTGAAATGTGGCTGAAGAATAAACGAGCTTATATGCATGGAATTATGACTATAGATGAAAGATAAACTAGTGTTAAAATTTGAATCGTTGGCGAAGATTAATTGCGCAAATAACTTAATGAATAAATGTTCATTTAATGTTCCAAAGGTTCATGCTACCCCATTTGATGGGATAGAGCATAATGTTATGTTATACCTAATAATAATACTTTATGGATTGAAATTTTGTATTTAATTGGATTTAGATATTAAAAAAACTTTTATTTTACATTTATTAATACGTTAGATGATCGTTGTGAGAATTATTGTACAAATTACAATGTATTTTGAAACAAAACAATTAAATTTAACTTAAATTATTAACAAAAAATGTCAAAAGTTTATTGTTAATGTAAATATGATTTTAATATATGTAAGAGTGTTCGTAGTTGGACTTGATAAAACATAATTAACAACCAAGTGTATATTAATAGATCAAATATGATTTTATTTAAAAAAAATAACCTTTTTTTGTTAAAGATGTAATTTGATTTTAATTGTACAAGCATTATGGTAATTTTTAACACCGTTTATTAAAAATATAATAGAAATTTTTTTTACAATAAATTTATACATTGAACTAATTCATTTGACAACGTAAGAAATTTTAGATACGTATAAATTTTGTTGCTTTATATGCAAACTCCAAAGATATATTCTCTCTACTTTTTCTATTATTTCCGTAATATTTATTGCAGACGGATTCTATACGTATATTCTCCATATTTTAGTTTTTAGCATACTAGTAAATTGAATAGCAATATTGCTTTCGAAGCATTAAAGTTTCGAGTTGATTTCAAAACATAATAATTCATCTTTACCTCTCATTTACCACCGAATTAATACTCGTATGTATATATAATTATAAAGCTAGAAAAACAGCCAACAGAATTCTACCGGATTCTTGAAACAGAAACTATAAAAATTTATGCAAATCGTGTAATCTCTTCTACATTTCTCATAATTGCCCACTGTCAATTATATCAGAATCCTTAAGTTCACGGATTAAATGAACGCACGTATGCACTTTTGTTCCGACTAAGAACCAATTCATTGGTTCAAACTCAATCTTATTTGGTGTTCGTGTATGTTGTACGTATAAGAAGTAAAAGAACTTTTCCTTCGCCTTTATCAGCGAAACTTCTGTACGTGATTTCCAATGTGCTGAAGGGTTCATAACATAGATTCCCGGCCACGTGATCAATCGAAGAACATTCTAGTATCGTCATTCTTTTCGTAATTAAGACTGCCATGATCAGAACACGTCCGGAAGAATAGAAGTTAGCGAGTTCGTTCGGTTTGTGTTATCTGTTTCACGGTTCTTAATTGGCTCAAAATTGAAAAAATAACTAATATGAATTTAGGTTTATAAAAATTTAATAAAAGCTTTATTGAAACTATAATAGAAAACCATGAAACTTATAAAGAAAATTTTGGAAATTTGATTTTTTTTTTTAGTTTAATTGTATATTCCATTAAAATCTTTAATTTTTAATCACATTATAAAAATATTCAACAAGGTAAGATTACGTAGAAAATTTATCACTTGTGTGGTAACCAATAGAATCACGAATTTATTTGAAAATCTACGAATGTGATTAAAGCTATTTTGATAGTTTTCCATTAATTATAATTGTTTTTAAATGTCACTGTCAAGGTTTATATGTGAAAATTATTATTTATTCAGCAGCACTATTGCAAAAGAAATGTAATAGTGTTCTCAAGATCGTTATTTTTAGATAATAACCCAGAAAACGTTCTCTTGTAGTGTAATAAAATTATTTCGTATTATTGTCCGTGGGAAAAGACTTTTTGTAAACTTTTATAATGTTTCAAATTATTAAGGATTTAAAGATAATGTACTATTATGATAGATAACTCATCTTTCTGTTTAATACTTGCGAGAATATTAGTATATTAAGAACAAAAACTAAGATGATACATGGATGTACAAATATGATTGAAAATTATAATGTGGGTAAATACTGTCAATTCAGAATAAATTACCTAAATTATTTTTTTCGGCAAAACAAGATGTGACACGTAAAGCTAGTTATCGACACTGGAGGTAGAAGGTCGAGCTGTTTATTCAAATAAATTTGCATTGTAAATCGAGAACGGTTTCATTTCAATGCAAATTGTCGATAAGACTAGATGTTTTTGCTCTTTGTCTGTTTCACTCGTTATTCCAATGGCGCCGTGACTATATTTATGCTGTAACTGATTGTATAACTTTGTTAAATATATTTTACTTATTACATCATTTATCATCCATTATCCATTTCATAGTATATTTGCTTTAGTGGCTTTATTTCAAAAGAAATGTTACCTGAATTCTAGATTAGTACCACTTGTAACTTTGTTTCTGTAAATTCATTAGTTAAATTTCATAAACTTGATTTTTTTTTCTGAATTTTTAATACAGCAAATAGTACAGTTGTGAAAGAGAACATTGGTTTTGATAACGTCTCCATTAAATTTTAACCTAAATACAAAGTAACTTTGTTTTTCTTATAAAATCTTTTCTTTTTAAAATAAATCTCTTTTTTTGGATATCTGACAACCAAGTTTCTTTTTATGTGCATTTGTAATTAAGCCGCTTTATGTGACATAAGACACCGATAAGTTTTAGATCCGTGTCTACTGGCTGGCAAGTGTGTATGCCGTTAAATAATGCAAAATCTTGCATTGTGCTATTTAATCACACACTCTGTACTTTAATTGGAATTAAGTTCATGTTGTGCAGCGTAATAAATAAAATAGAATAATTTTTTTTAAATGTCTCAAGCGAATTTAAGCATCGGTCCAAAATAACGATTAATGAAATTAACTCATATTTAATTATTTCAAATCAGATATGAATTGTATTAAAACGGACTTCCTATAGAAGTGAAAGTTCCTATTCTACTGACTGTACTATATATTATACTGTGTGATATTTTTTATTATTTTATTGTTAATAATGACTTTATTATACGATTAATAAAGATACGAGTACCTATTTTTTGAAACTTACACTTTGTTTTGCCTCTACTAAAATTTGCAGTGCTGTTAACTTTAATCTAACTACACTATATGACAATCATTGACTACAAATAATCAGGTTCAGTATGTAAGTGTAGAATACGAGTAAGTATGCAGTACGTCCATCCAAAACCCGAATATATGCTTATAATATATGATATGAATTAGTTGGTGCGATTTTCTTCCCAATTAATTTTATAGGAAACTACCACAAATAAAAGTTGTAGAGAATTAAATTAAAACACATTTTATTTGTATACTTAATCAAAACGAAAAATATTCGTAAAATAAAGGCTGCCATGAAATAATTTAAATAATTCTCTACAAAGTTATTGTTTGGCGAAAAATTCAAACACTTTTGAATATTTTTTATATTAAACTAACTAAAAAGCCTTTGAATTTTTTAATATAGAAATAAAATAATAATAACAATACTTATAAAATATTAAATAGTATTTTTTTTGCCAAGATGCATATCCCGTATGTGAAATTGTACTTTTTTTCTTTATAATTTTTTAATTTATTGGGAAGCAATGCGTCCCAAAAAACTGATATCATATGTAATACGCCTATGTTCGGATATTGAATGGATACACTATATGTGAGTTTAGCAACATCAAAATTGCGTGATCTGTCCCGATAGAGCAAAAGACAAGTATGCTTTAAGTAAATTATCATACATTCTCATGTTATAACAGTACCGTCTCATAAAAAAATATTACAAATATAGTAAAGGCAAGTGGAGGGCTGCAAACAAAATTAAATTTGTTTCCGGAGCCGGTGTTATGATTTCTCATTTGCGGGTAGTTTAAGTTGTTGTAATCGAGGTTGTGAACAGGGTCGTAAAAGTTGTTTATAATCTGCTGTAAATTTGTACTGTTTACGAATTATTATCTATAAAATTTTATGGGAGATTTTCATAATTCGTATAGTACGAGTATTTATGAAAAATTACAATAAATTCTAATTTTGCATTCCAAAAAAAAATTAGTTCATATCATTTCGAATTTCTTTCATGGACATTGAAACAAATGTATTACTTTATTTATAATGTTTGTAATTATTTTATTATACTGTAGCGAGTATGGCTCTGTTCCCTCTGGAACAGTCTACACGTCGTAGTCTGCTGCACGATTAGCGGTGTCTCATACGCTTGGCCGCAGCACCGGGGGGGGGGGGTGAGGTTGGGGGGCAGGGAGGGTCTTCTGTCACTTAAAACAAATTAAACAGTACATGGCCTGTGTTTCAAAATCACGTGTGTGTCAGTCAGTATACTCAATGGTCAGTACAGTATACTGTATATGCGTAGTCCGTCTTCTTTCTCTATGTCCACCTTCGCCTCTCCGCATCACTAGACTTAGTATGCACTATGCACTAGACACTACGCTCGGAAATTTTATATTAAAATTTTGGCCCTAGACAACGGTTTAGAAACTGAGTTTAAAGAAGAAAAAAGGAGATCATGCCTGGAGAAATCTGTGAAGATGAAGCATTTGGTTTAACACAGGAAGAACATTTTAGAGTTTCTCTTATAGAAATGCTTGGCAGAATTCTAAGTGAAATAAACAACAGATTTGATGCATTGAAAGATGTAAATAGTAAATTTAGTTTTTTGAGTGACTCTCAAATAAACGAGACGGATTCAAAAGACTTACAAATTAGAGCTAAAACATTGGCTGATAGTTATTCAGAAGATCTAAACAAAGAGGAGCTGATTAATGAAATCGAAAGTTTTAAATATCATGCCCTTGAAATGGACAGTAGTTTAAAAATTACCAGGATAAATTTTCTCGAGGATCCAAATATGAAAAACAAAAACAATGCTAAAAACAAAAGAATTTTATTTCTGCCTTCTCGGTTTTTGTAGATATTAATAAGTATTCATATCAAATTGCTTGTTATGATTATTAAAAAATTCGTTACATAGAATTAAAGAGCTAGTAGTGAAAAAAATAGTATATAAACCACGGTTGAAAAGATCATTATTCCCCATGCGCCTTGTACCCCTCGGTTGCACCACGGGGTACAATCTGGCGCTAGGTTAATAATAATCATCTTCTCAACCTTGACTTATAATATACTATTATAATTACTGGATTCGTGTAGAATGTGGCAAAAAATAAGTTTGTATTTGTCAATTCTTTTTAAAATAAATTTAATCCATCTTGACGTTTCGTCCACAACTTAGTATAAAAATATATGAACATAGTTAATTGCCCAAATAAATAAAATATTAAATAAACCTTACAGTACATTATAACTTCAACAATCATTTGCATAACGGAAACAAAAACAATTTTAAGATACGCATTACATCAATTTCTTTCACCAGTAACATGTATCCACAAAAAACAGCGAGTAAATTGGCGGATAAACCGAAAACAAAAAAGAATAAATAAAGTGAATTACAATTAATGAAAACTTAAACCAACATACTCGTAGATTGTGCTTAAGTTAACACCACCAGTTCTGTTATTGATGTTGTCTTTGTCATTCTCAAATTACCATACAAACACATATTTATCAATAAATATGTAGACGATTTGATAATCGTAGTACCTGTGAACAAATCGAAGAAGTGCTGGACATCCCTAATTCTTATAATTGTAACCTTCAATTTACTGTTGAGAAACAAACCAACTTACCTTTTTTTAGATATAACTGTTTAGAGACTATAAAATGAGAAAATAACAACTAAATAGTATACAAAAACATATCTCCAGTTCAATATATTTAAATTACAGATCTAACCAACCGAAAAATCAACTGATGAATATAGCAAAAAATTTGAAAAGTGGAGCATATTTTGTTACTTCAATGAAGATAATAATTACCCAAAGGATATAATAAATGGGTTAATAAAAAATCTGATGTGGTACCACATGACTTCCTTGTACGCGTATTAAACTATAGATATTTTTTTAATTGTACATATTTGACATCAAATTTTTTTTTCTTATTTTTTGTTCCAATCCATAGCAAACTTAATTAAAAAAACAACAAAAATATATAATTTTTAAATTTACATATCTCGCTTATACAAAAGGCTAATTTAATAATTCTTAATGTGCTAGACGCAGAATTTAATTCTCTAAAACTATTATATGCAGCATTTATTTCTAAAATCAGAATAATTTTTTTTTTCAAGAAAAACTGTTAGTAGCTTCATGTAATGTATCACTTCCGGTTAGTCCATTTTAACCAAAATCTATTGTTATTTCCATTGATATAGTAGTCATTTTTCATTAAAATCTATTATAGGCTTCAAGTAAAGTACCACTTCCGGAAGTTATATAATGACCATAAAAGGAGGTGCACAACTATATGTTATAACAGTCCTAAATACAAAATTTTTACTTTCTACGGTTTACCGTTTTTGAGTTATGCAAGATACATACGTACGTACAGATGTCACGGCGAAATTAGTCAAAATGGATTCAGGGATGGCCAAAATGCGTATTTCCGTTGAAATCTGAGAACCGAATATTTTCGCGATTACAATACTTCCTTTACTTCGTACAAGGAAGTAAAAAGGTAATTCATAAACAATTATTATAAAAAACTCTATTTCGCAAAATAACGACATAATTAAAATTTACATTTCTCCTGTATTAAATATTCAATATATGCTTATTGTCGAACGTTATGATCAATCCCCAGCGACATGTAAATCTGAAATCTTTTAGCGTTAATAATATTTTTTATTTTTCTGATTTCCAACCATTTAAATGTCGCTGAAGATAACCTCATCTTTAATTTGAAACGTTCAAGACTATAAACGTATTGAATGTTAGGAAATAATTGATTATGGCCTACAAGCAAATTGTAATGTTGTATCTTGTAATTTGTTTTATAATAATTATTAATTTACTATCCAACTATCCAAGTTACGTAAATAGTTACGGTATTTGTTGATAATAGAAAAAGATTTACTGTCAAAAAAAATTGTTTAAAGGAATCTTTTTAATTTTTCTTTAATAAATTAAATTAATTATAAAATATAATATATTGGTGACCCCTCGTTTTGTACTTTTATTCTGATCATGGTGGATGAAGCTGCACAAGTTTTTTAATCCACAATGCAAGACAATAATCCAATCGATGTATCGATGAATGCAGATCAAAAATTATGGTTCAGTCAAGTTGAAACTATTTTTATCTCCCGAAAAATGTCATCAGAATTTTATAAATTTTCAAAAGTAATTGACAGAAAGCCTACCCAAATTTCTTGACATTTGCGTGTGTTAATTGTGGCAACAAACTTTTAGACACTGCTATATTAGAAGAATTATTTATTCAAAAACTACCAGTGAATATACAATTGATTTTAACTTCATTGATCAATACTTCCTTGGTTGACAAAGCCAAAATTGCCGATAAACTTCTAATCATAGACAATCCATCTATTTCCACGATATCAGATGATTCTACATCCATTAAGAAGTTAATACAAGAGGTTAAAGACATTAAACTACAGTTGTCAGCTATACAAGCACGTACGACACAATCACCTATTAATCAAATTTCTTCGTCTGTATCATGTTGGTACTATTCCAATTATGGCAAGAAGGCAATTACTTTGAATTTATGTTTGTCAAAACCTTTCACCCGGAATTTTATCATTGTTGATGTGCAACATTAAATCATTGGGGCTGATTTTTTAAATCACTATAAACATTTAGTTGATCTGTCATCGAAACGTGTCTCAGTCAAAATTAACAATATAAACAATATTCAAAATCCAGCCAATATTTAAAAAAATTACTATTAAATTATCCAAATTTAACTAAGAAATTAGATTTCAAACGTGAAATTAAACATACTGTAAAACATAAAATCATTACTATTGACAATCCTACCTTCGCTAAACCTCGTCGCTTGGCGCCAGATAAACTTTTCATTACCAAGAAATAATTCAATCGTATGCTTGATATTGGAATAATTCGTCCTTCATCAAATGCTTGGGCTTCACCCTTACATTTAGTTCCAAAAAAATCTGGTGAATGGGGTCCATGCGGCGACTACCGTGCACTTAATTCCCAAACTACACACGAGCGATATTCACTTCCTCATTTACAAGACTTCACTTCAAACCTACAAAATACAAAAATTTATTCAAAATTCGATCTTATAAAAGCCTACAATCAAATACCGATGGATGATGACTCTATTACAAAAACTGCTATCACCATCCCTTTCAGCTTATATGAATGCCATTTGGTTTGAAAAATAGTGCTCAAACGTTACAAAGAAATATAGATAACCTAATTAGAGGCTTAGATTTTGCTTTTGCGTATATTGATGACATTTTTATCGCAAGCGAAACTTTAAACGAACAATTAAAACATTTAAATATAATTTTTGGTAGATTATAAAAATTTGGTATTTTAATTAATTAAGACAAGTGTCAATATGGTCTGCGCGAAATTGAATTTCTTGGGCACAATATTACCTCAGAAGGCATTAAACCTTTAGAAAAGAAAATTAACATTATAAATACATTTCCTCTTCAATCTTCTCAAAAATAATTACGAGAGTTTTTAGGATTAGATAATTTTTATCATCGCGTTATCAAAAATTGTCCTACTATTTTAAATCCAATCAACAAATTATTAAATCAGCATAAAATAAGTTCGAAAGAAGACTCATGCAAAATTATTAAAACCAAGTTATCTTAACTTACATGACTCACTTTTCAAAACATGGCGCTTTTCTTAATATTATGGTCGATGCATCTGAGTCGGTGCTGTTTTACAGCAATTTATTGAAAATAACTGGAACCCATCATGTTTATTTCGGCAACTTTAACTCCAACCGAAAAGCGATATAGTACCTTTGGACAAGAACTTCTTGCAAATTATTTAGCTTTCAAAAAATTTCGTCAATTTTTGATTGGACAAAATTTTTATATATCACAAACCGCTTAGATAATTACGTCATTTAGACTTAATTTTCCAATTTACAAAAGATATACGTCATGTTTCTGGTAAAAATAATCCGGTAGCGAACGCACTTTCACGCATTTCAATACATTCTTTTTACAACACAGAACACATAGATTACAATAAAATAACTAGTGCTCTAACTGACCCAGAATTATCAAACCTTTAAACCTCCTTAAATACTTCATTCAAATTTCAAGACTTTCAACTACCTAATTCTAACCTACAGCTGACTTGTGATGTATCAACAGGCTACTTCGCGAAAATTAGATTTACGTCCACGTCGATTTCCTGGGTTATGCCGAACGTACTTTTTTAATTAAAGTCAACATGCATGTTCACATAAATATGTTTTTTTACTGAAACTACCACCTCATAAGGGGGGTGAGGGCTCTTTTTTTTTTCGTTTAACCTCCCAAAAAGCACAGTAAATATAATTTTCGTGATTACGGCGCCATCTAACATTCTGACAAATAAATGAGTTAAGTAAATTCTTCTTATTTTTTTTCCAAGACATCTTATTCCGCAATGAAAAATAGGGGTTCCCATTAAAAAAAAAATGAGTTGACCATGTTATAGCGACAACAGTTTCACATGTGACAAAACCAACATTACAGAACTATGGCCCCCTTTTGTTTGATTATTTTTCATTTAGGTCATTTTTGTGTAAAATGTTTTGTTTTCGAAATATTTGCGGAAAACAGGTTAAAAGAACTACCCTGTATATATATATATATATATATATATATATATATATATATATATATATATATATATATATATATATATATATATATATATATATATATATATATATATATATATTATATATTGTTACTTTTTCCTATATTACCACCCTTTCTAATTGCTACTACACCTAAATCTCACTTTTATTATCGATATTCAAATTTTAAATATATTTATAATATTTATTTACAATAATAATAATCGTTTCATTGCCTACTTTTCAATATAGCATTTGTCACGTAGATATCGATTGAGGCCTCCGACGGAAGAAGATTGTCAAACCGTATGAATATGCTAGCATTGATGCGTTGCACAGTGATTTTCCTGCTGAAATCAAGTGTTGGTCGCGTTTATACCGGGTACTATGATTGGCACTTCTTTTCCTGGTGGAACAACGGAGTTATTATTTCTAGTGTAGCAAAGATTTTGATTCATGTTACACACATTTTGTATATAAGTGAAAGTTACGTGTGGTTTAAAAGGCGACAAACAAACAAATATATAAACAAATAACGATAATAATCATTGTAAGATATATCGGGTCGGCCTTTGGATTCGATCCCCACAGCTGACAAACAATTTTCACCAATTTAAATCTACCCTGTGGCTCCCCCTCCACTAACATCTTTGGGGGCCATGATTTGACGGCTGATAACTGCACTTCACGCGAAGAAATATATCACTTACCGAGATCTGCTATGGCAGAGTGTCATACCCAGTAATGGGTAAAAAGCGTGATGATATATTTATTTATTTATTTTATTATTAAGAAATAACTATGGAGCTAATTATGTGTAATTTAGCAATATAAGGAACTAGAATTAAGTCCATTACAATAATTATGGTAAAAACTTGTAGAGGAGGAAATGTATTAAATTTGTAGCTTAGGAATATTTCATGCTATATGATATTAAAATTTGTTTAAAAGCACGAAAGTGATAAGATTGTTTTCATTATCGTTCTGATTTCTTTTAATGACATGTTATAATTTGCATTGTTAAAAAATATAACAAACATAGAAGAGAATAATAAAAATTATTATTTTTAATCAAATACTGAAATTACGTATTTAATTCGCACGTGTCCGTGGAAATCGTCACCACTGCAACGGTTGTGGAGGGAAACATGCACGCGACCAGTGCAAATTTCTCGACAGCAAGTGTCATAACTGTGGCAAAAAGGGCCACATCGCCAAAGTGTGTAGATCAAAAAAACACATGTCGTCTAATCAAGTTGCAGATTCCGCGCAACCAGCCGACAAGATTGATATTGTGGAACATTTCAGTAAGGTACATGATGTCAACGTTGTGAAACCGCTCACCAAACAGTTACTACGAGTGCGGATTGATGGCCGCAACATAGACATGGAGCTCGACACCGGAGCGCCTTGCGGGATCATCAGTCAGAAAACACTACAAACTATTAAACCTAGATTCGTGTTACAGAAAACTAACAGATAATTCGCCAGCTATACGGGACATCGTATAAATTGCATTGGCTGTCTCCAGGTTGATGCCACAATCGGCTCGACATCGAGAAGACTAAATCTCTACGTCGTAGATGGCGATTTTGATACGCTGTTTGGGAGAGAATGGATTTCACAGTTTGTGAATGAAATTAACTTTGCAGAACTCTTCTCTAACTGTCATCAGGTACACACACTAGCTGCAGCCACGCCACGTCTGTCACATGAACAGAAAATTCGACTCAACCTACTGCTGTGTCGATACGAAGACATCTTCAGCGAGGTAGCAGGTAAACTCACTGGACCGCCTGCCACCATACATCTTAAACCAGGTGCAGCACCTGTTTTCGCACGAGTTCGCGAAGTACCGCTAGCACTACGTGATTCTTACGCCAAGGAAATCGACGCTAAGATTGCGTCAGGCTTCTACGAGAGAGTAGAACATTCCGAATGGGCTTCAACAACTCACGTCGTGACCAAGAAGAATGGTAAGCTAAGCATCACCGGCAACTACAAACCAACATTAAATCCGAGAATGATCATCGATGAACATCCAATTCCGAGAGCTGAGCATCTCTTCAATCGTATGAAAGGCGCTACAATCTTTTGTCATTTGGATATCACGGATGCGTATACCCACTTATCAGTCGATGAAGAATTTCGTCATGTACTGACACTCAACACACCAACGCATGGGCTGGTTCGTCCAACGCGTGCAGTTTATGGTGCAGCAAATATTCCTGCAATTTTGCAGCGTCGAATGGAGACTGTCTTGAAAGGTTTGCCAAACGTGCTCAATTTTTTTGATGATATTTTAGATTTTGCAGACAATTTTGAAAACTTAATATTAGCTCTTGAGGCAACATTAGAACGATTAATGTCACATGGTCTCCGACTTAATCGTGCTAAATGTGTATTTGCTACGCACGCAGTTGAATTCTTGGGACACAAGATAGATGCTCACGGTTTGCACAAATCAGATAAACATATTACAGCGATTCGTGACGCACTGAAACCGTCCAATCCTCAGGAACTACAGTTGTTTTTGGGAAAAGCAACTTATTACAACTCATTCATACCAGATTTAGCTACCAGAAATCGTCCACTACGAGATATGCTACTAATTGAACCATTTTCATGGACAACAGCAGCTGAGGCGGCATACCAGGTCATCAAAAATATTTTAATTTCCCCGCTAGTGCTAATGCCCTATGATCCAGTACTACCACTACTGCTGGCAACCGATGCCAGTAAAACAGGTTTGGGAGCCGTTTTGTCACACCGATTGAAGAATGGAGTTGAACGTCCAATTGCCTACGCCAGTCGCACGATGAGTATCACAGAACAGCGATATCCACAAATTGATAAAGAAGCGTTAGCCATCGTCTGGGCTGTACAAAATTTTTTCCATTATTTGTACGCACGTCATTTCACGCTAATCACCGATCACAAACCTCTTACGCAAATTTTACATCCAGAAAAGTCACTTCCAGTACTCTGCATCAGCAGAATGGCTAATTATGCTGATTATCTTGCACAATTCGATTACGAGGTAGTTTTCAAAACAACTAAAGCGAATGCGAACGCTGATTATTGTTCTCGCGCACCGTTATCTACGACGATCGACGCAATATACAAAATCGAATACGATGAATTTGATCAATTTACCTTGTCCCAGATCAAACAGCTTCCGATCCGCGCCGAGAACATCGCCAACGAAACACGAAAAGACCCCCGTACTTAAACAAGATCGTACAACTGTTGGAAACAGGGCAGAATCTTCCTCGCCACGGCTACAAATCTCCAGAAGCCAATTACACTTTGTCAGCCAACTGTCTTCTACTCGAGCACCGGGTCGTAGTGCCGCCCATGCTCCGACAAGCAATTCTTAAAGACCTTCATACAGCACATATTGATATTGTGAAGATGAAAGGTATAGCGCGATCTTTTGTTTTCTGGCCAGGAATTGATGCAGACATTGAACGCATCGCTAAAACATGTACCGAATGTGCCAAACACGCTCATGCTCCACCCAAGTTCCGTATTCATCACTGGGAGTATCCCAAGGGTCCTTGGGAAAGAGTTCACATTGACTACGCTGGACCGGTCGCTGGAATGATGCTACTCATTGTTGTCGACGCGTACAGCAAGTGGGTAGAGATCAAGATTTCCAGCTCAATGACAACCCTTGCAACAACATCAATCTTAGATGAGTTATTTGCTGCGTATGGCACACCGATTACTATTGTTTCAGACAATAGAACTCAGTTCACATCTGCTGAATTTAAGACATTCTTGCAACTTAGTGGAGTGAAATATCACAAGCTCACAGCTCCATACCACCCCGCGACGAACGGTCAGGCTGAACGTTACGTTCAAACAGTAAAAGATGCTCTAAAAGCAATGTCAACCACGCGAAGCTCATTACAGCCAAATATCAATGAGTTCCTGCGGCAATATCGCAAGGCTCCACATTCAACAACTGGACAATCACCTGCACAACTCTTTTTGGGGCGAATATTACATACTCGCCTAGATCTCATCAGGCCAGATGACACACGCACGAAAATCATGGAGAAACAACATGCTGAATTCGATGCATCATTCCGCATATGGCGCGCATATGGCGGAAGCCATACACACCAAGCTAATTTATTTTATATCTCCATTGAAAATTAAAGCAGAGAGGAAATGTTATGTAAGCACACGCACACCTAGTTACTAAAATATAAAATAAAAGAATAACAGTTGAGAGTATCGGTATCTATGTACAGAATGAAAATAAATATTATAAAAACGTCACGCATTATTTTCCATTATCCCACAAATTCACGATTTAACATAAATATATACCGGCTGTAACACGAAAAGTGAAACATAGGCGTTTAACATGGCAAATCAGTTTTTCCGTGCGCATTGCTTCCCTAAATATTTTAGGAAAAAATGTTTCAAATAAATGTTGTAAAGCATTAAATTCTACATCCGAATCAATAAACAAAATTCATTTTAACTACTTCATAACTGCAGAAATTAAATTTGAAAATTCACGTAATTGCAATTTAATAGTAATGGCCATGGAATTAAAAACAAGAGATGAACAAATGCGTAACGTTTTATACGTCAAATTATTAGTATTTATTTTGACCAACTGTGATATTAAATCAATATTAGGGTTTATTATTATCTAAAATGAATAATTATTCAGATGAAGAAAAGTTGCAAATAATTAAATGGCATTTTTCTGGCCATAGTTTACGACTAATTCGTGACTATATTAGCGCTATTTGGCAGCATAATGATATTCCTAGTACAGCAACTATTCAGAGGTTTATAGTAAAGTTTGAAAAGACAGGAACACTAAATTTCAAGAAAGAAATAAATGAAAGAATTTATAACAATGAAGAAAATATTCTTACTTTAATAGAACTGGAGCCAACAATGAGTGTGCGGGAAATTTCCAGAGAACTAAATATAAATTTTATGACAGTGCATAGAATTCTCAAAAAACATAAATACTTTCGTTTTAAATTTCAAAACCACCAAAATATTTTGGGACGAGATTTTGAACTGCGTGCCTCATTCTGTGAAATAATGATGGGGATATCAAATTGTAATAGAGAATTTTTAAGTAGTATTTTATTTACAGATGAATGCACATTTACCATGAATGGCGAACCAAACTGTCATAATTATCGGTACTGGTCACAAAATAATCCACATAATATTGTAGAATCGAGGACACAATATCGTCATTCTGTCAATGTGTGGGCATGAATTTTTGGTGATAAAATCATTGGCCCATTCTTCATTCAACGAATAAATTCAGCATCATATTTGAATTTATTAATTAATGCTGTTGGACCACAAATTTTTGAAACAAACAAAGAAAATGTGTGGTTCCAGCATGATGGCTGCCCTACACATAGCACTAGAGAAGTTGTGGAATATCTAAACCATGTATTTCCTGAAAGCTGGATAGGACGAAATGGACCAGTTAACTGGCCAGCACGGTCGCCAGATTTAAATCCGTGCGATTTTTTTTATGGGGCCATTTAAAATCTTATGTTTATAAAAAAGATACCAGAATTTAGAAGAACTTAAAAATGCTATATTACAAGAATGCCAGAAAATAAATAATCGACAATTAAAGAATACTCGAGAAAGCTTCTACAACAGATTAGGTTATTGTTTAGCTCAAAACGGTGGACTATTTGAACATCTAATTGAACAATTTAAGAATATTTAGTTTGTTGATGTTTTTATTGAATTAAATTTATGTTACATTAATTAATTTGTTAAATAACAACCTACCTTAAATATTGTATCGAGTTTATTATTTTATTATTCTTAAATTATAAATCTAAAAAATATTTTGCCTTATTATTGTTAAATTTTTATTTAGAAAATAAATAATTAGTACGTAAAAATGATTTTGACAATTTATTCTGACATTGACGTATAAAACGTTACGCATTTGTTCATCTCTTGTTTTTAATTCCATGGCTATTACTATTAAATTGAAATTACGTGAATTTTCAAATTTAATTTCTGCAGTTATGAAGTAGTCAAAATAAATTTTGTTTATTGATTCGGATGTAGAATTTCATGCTTTACAATATTTATTTGAAACATTTTTTCCTAAAATAATTAGGGAAGCAATGCGCACGGAAAAACTGATTTGCCATGTTAAACGCCTATGTTTCACTTTTCGTGTTACACCCGGTATATATATGTATATATATAATTATTATACCTTATAACAAAATTTTAAATTTCTTCCGGTGAAAAAGTAACAAATTTCTAAATTTAACATGAATAGTAGTGCATATGCAATTTACAAACATAGAAAATTAAGAAAAAAATTAAGTATGTCTTGTTGGCAAATTTTATCCGATAAATTACACGGTGTACTATAGAGAGCTAACCGATTCCGCTAAATTTGAAATATTATAGCATTTTTGTTTCTTAAATGGAAATGTGCTAATAATTTTCGTTTTAGTCCCATAGCGATTAGCAAAGGCACGACGCTTTAAAATATATTATTTCTCTCACAAATTTAATGCGTTGACACATGGTTTGTCATTTGAAAGATTGAATTCTATATTATTATAAACGGTATTTGAAGTAAAGTAAGTACTTAGGAGGTGCCACTCACGTGTTTCAAAAGAAGAGAGAAAAAGAAGACGCAGTACATAAAAGGTACGGTACCATCCTTTCTCTTTTTACCTTTTTTCCCAACCCTAAATGAAACCAAAATATAACCTCTAAAACATTACTGAGTACGGTACAATCACTAGGCGACATCTACGGTGCAATAGCCGTAATGTCTCGACCGAAAAATAAAAATAAATAAACAAAACCTATAAAAACAAGTATAATTAAACTAATTAACATACGGACGACCTCTGTGTACAGGAGTCGTTAATACCACCACTATGTTTTCAAACCACAGCGCCAGTCAACCTTCACAAGACTACAACCATACATACGCCTCAGTTGCGAGAAAAACAGAATCTCCCAAAAAAGATCAAGCAATCATAATACCAGCTATTGAAGAACTAAAAATAAAAGACTATATTACCGCTATAGGTACAATAGTACAACCAAAAAACGTATTATTTGCGTCCAAAATATCAAAACAAAGGATATGTATCTTTCTTAGTAACAAAAAAATAGCAGAGGAACTAGTCGAAAAACACAAAACTGTAAACATAAATGACAAACATTTAAGCATAAGACACTACAGCACTCCAGCAAAACGTCTTATAATATCAAATGCCAACCCTATAATACCACATAATTTAATAGAAAATAAACTCAAAGAACAAAACTTAAAATTAGCATCACCAATAAACTATCTCAGAGTTGGTATGCAAGATCCACAATATGCGCATGTACTCAGTTTTAGACGTCAAGCTTACATAATACCAGACGAAAACACTATTATACCAAAAACACTAATAATAGAATATGATGAAATCACACATAGAATATACATTGCAACTGAAGACAACATGACCTGCTTTATATGCAAAAAAACCTGGTCACAACGCAAATCAATGTGCAAACGAAGAAACAACTGAAATCTATCTAACACAAGAATTACAAAATAATACGAATCAACAAACAACGCAAGAAAACAACACCCCGAAAGATACATCAAATGACAATATAATGACATCAGAAACACTAAAACTACAAACTCCTGAACCAAAAGATATAGAAGATACACCAATAAAACCATCTCAAGAGCAAACAATATTATTCAAAAGACCAGCAACAGACAGATTAAGTGACACCGCATCAGTGGAATCCAGAAGCAAACAAACGAACAAAAATAAAAAACTAAAAAGTAGTCAATCACTAACCACAAAGGATAAACCGACAGACACAATGATAGAAGAACAAATATCCCCGCTAAAAAATATAATAGAATCCGAACCAAACAAATATATCTTGACATATAACCAACTAAAAGACTTCCTAGAAAATGTTTATGGCACAGAACAACAACTCAGCGTAGCTAGACAGTACACAGATAACGTAGAATCACTCATTAAAATAATGAAGGACCTCTACCCACATATGCCAAATAAAGCAATGAAAGCAAGAATAACGCGTATCATACGAAAAATAACGCGCCAAGAAGAGAAAGAGGCCGGATCAGAATTTAGCGACGCTAGCCAATCCAATTGTGAAGAAACTGACGACTTGATTAGTATAACAAGTGTAGAATCAGTATAATAATATGGACAAGACAACCATAATACAATGGAATTGTAATGGGTTTTATGCCCACCTTGCAGAAATGCAACGACTTATAAACAACACCGTTCCGCATTATGTCTGCCTACAAGAAACAAACCTCAAAATTACCCAGAAAGTAAATTACAAAGGCTACAACTGTATACGCAAAGACAGAGAAAATAGACGCGCCAGTGGAGGCGTAGCTATACTAATTAGAAAAGAACACACTTTCAACACAGTACATCTCAATACAAACCTAGAAACTATCGCAATAACAATCGTAGTACCAGATAAAATCACCATATGTAATATCTATATACCACCAGACCAAAATATACTTCCCGGTGACATTGAAAACATACAAAAACAATTACCACTACCGTATATTATAGTAGGAGATCTAAATGGCCACAACACTATATGGGGATCAAAATCCACAGATCGTAGGGGCAGAATAATAGAAAACTGTTTCCAGAACGACATCATATTAAACAACGGCACACCCACATATTTTTCATTGAGAAACGGTACATTTTCATCTTTAGACCTAACTATATGCAGCCAAAACATAGCTTCTGACCTACTATGGGAAGTACTACCTGACCCATATGGCAGTGACCATTTTCCAGTGCAAATAAAACATATAAATGACATAATAACCAATAACAATATAGATCAAAACACCAAAAAATGGAATTTGAAAGATGGAAACTGGGAACTATATAAAACGTTACTTAAAACAAACTTTCCTGCAATTTCACAAAACTCAAATACAGATAAAATAATAGAAAACTTTACAAATAAAATACATGAAGCAGCAACAACCGCACTAGGACTAAAATCAATAAAACCAAGAAAGAAATCAACACCTTGGTGGAACAAAACATGCGAAAAAGCAGTGAAAGAAAATAAAAAAGCACTGTATATATATATAAGAAATATAACACAACTGAAAATCTTATCAATCTAAAAAGAACACGAGCTTACACAAGAAAAACAATTAAAAAGGCAAAAGAAATATCCTGGAGACAATACGTATCAAGTATAAATACCAGCACGCCTCCTAAGGAAATCTGGGAACAAATAAGAAAAATTAGAGGAACAAGAATATCATACGGAACCACAACTCTGAAAATAAATCAAGAATATATAACAGAAGGTCAGAAAATATCTAACGAATTAGCAAAAACCTTCGAATACAATTCTTCAGATAGTAATTACAGCACTCAATTTCAAGAAATAAAAAAAGAAGTCGAAAGTCATGAATTATTAATCAATAATTCAAACAATCCTATAAACAATCTGTTAACCTATTCTGAATTAAAATATGCAATAAAACATACAAAATCCAATACCAGCCCAGGACCAGATCAAATTCCACCAGAACTAATCAAAAATCTTCCCGAAGAAGCAGTACTACACCTACTCAAAATCTATAACCACATATGGAAAACACACACATTTCCAACAAAATGGAGAGAAGTCACACTGATACCGCTATTAAAACCAAAAAAGGACAAAACGAACACTGAAAACTATAGACCAATAGCACTAGCGAGCACAATATGCAAAATTTTAGAAAAAATCATCAATAAAAGACTGCTATGGTATCTGGAAAAAAACAGCATCCTTACTGCACAACAAAACGGTTTCAGATCCCAAAGATCAACAATCGACCACCTAGTATGCCTGACATCAAACATACATACAGCTTTTACAAATAAACAACACCTTGTTGCAGTTTCATTCGATTTGCAGAAAGCTTTCGATACGACATGGAAATATAATATAATAGCTACACTTAAAAAACATGGCATCGAAGGAAATCTACTACATTTCGTTCAAAACTTTCTCACAGACAGAAAATTTAGAGTGAGACATAACACACACACTTCCAACATAAAACAACAAACAAATGGAATTCCACAAGGATCCATCATTAGCCCAACACTATTTTTAATTGCAATAAACAGCATTAGCGAACATATACCTCAAGATATAAAATACACTCTTTTTGCAGACGATCTAATCATATATATTGCAAACAAAAATTTGCAAACCATAAAAAACAAATTACAAGAAGCAATAGATAAAATCACATATTGGGCAAACAACGTTGGTTTCACTTTCAATGAAACAAAAACAAAAGCAATATATTTCTGCAGAATTAGAAAAAACAACAACAACCATCCAGTGCTTACACTAAACGATAAAGCTATAAAATATGAGGAATCCTTAAAATTATTGGGCATATACTTTGATAGAAAATTAAGTTGGAAAATACATCTAGAACAACTAAAACAGGAGGGAAATCATAGACTAAACATCTTGAAAACACTATCGAGTAAAGATTGGGGAGCTGATAACGACACATTAATGAAAATCTACAAATCAATAATAAGATCCAAAATAGACTACGGGTGCATAATATATATAACAGCAAAAAATTATTTACTTAAAAAAATAGAAGCCATACATAACACAGCACTGAGAATAATATCTGGAGCATTAAGAACGAGCCCGATAGTCAGCATCTTATCAGAAACCGGAGAAACATCCTTGAGCTACCGAAGAAAACAACTTCTACTCAATTATACTGTCAAACTTGCGGCACACAAAGAAAACCCCACACACAATCAGATTTACACCAAAAAGAACAATAAAATAATAATAAAAAAAGACTACCAGTATCAGAAATACATAACTGATACAATAACAGAATTACAAATAACATTATCAGAGATCCAACAAGACTACGAAACACAGTATCCACCATGGACAATCAAACCACCCAAATTTAATCTAGAACTTACAAAATTTAACAAAAAGGATACACCAACAATGTTAATACACAACAAACTCAGGGAATTCAAAGAAGAAACATACAAAAATCATACATACATTTACACAGACGGGTCAAAAATAAATCAACAAACAGGAGCAGCTGCCTTAGTAACTGACACATATAAAAAACAATTCCATCTTCCAAAGTACATATCCATATACACAGCAGAAGCTTATTGCATTTTAAAACAGCACAAACAAAATATGTGATTTGCACAGACTCGCTGAGTACCGTACACAGTATCCTAGATCCCTTCCCCAAAGACCCACTAATCAAACATATACAAGAAAAACTCCATAAGTGCTCCGAAAGATCCAAATCCATCACTTTCCTCTGGGTACCATCCCACTGTGGCATAGAGGGAAATGAGGAGGCAGACTCTCTTGCTAGAGATGCTGCAAATGCTCAAGATATGGTCACCATACCCTGCCCGCCGAAAGACATAATAGGCACTATAAAATGTAAAATAAAACACAAATGGCATCTCGAGTGGTCTCAAACCACAAACAACCACCTAAGACAGATCAAAGAAACTACAACAAAATGGAAAATTAACGGGAGCAGAAGAGAGCAAATAACATCAACAAGACTAAGAATAGGACACACCCTCCTCACCCACGACTACTTGTTTAAAAGAACAGAACCAACCAAATGCATCGAATGCAACAGTAGACTTACAGTAGAACATATATTATTACAATGCAATGATTAGAACCAACAAAGACAACAAAGTAACATGCCAGCCACCCTCACAGAATGTCTAGGCAAAGAAGAAAACTTCAAGAATGTATTGTCATACTTAAAAAACATAAACATGTTAAACAAATTGTAAAAAAATCAAAATGTACAGACACTATAAAATGTAATCACTATGCCAGAGCACTAATGGTCTTAGAAACCGAAGTGCTCTTAAATATATTATTTAAAAAAAAAAATAAAAATTTAATGCGGAAACTTTTACATCTAGTCGTTATAAAATTGACTACATATTTATTTAATAAAATCATGGATATATATATATATATATATATATATATATATATATATATATATATATATATATATATATATATATATAAGTAATATAGGAGTCCAGCCCTGTATTTCACAATCTTTCAAGTTCATTGCATCAGATTGTTTCTCACAGTGAAACATGAGAGACATTGCTGAGTAAGGTAATTTCTGCATATTATCAAGAACACGTGTAGTTAGTTGTCAGATTCTGTTAGTAACTTGTAACATAAATATCAAAAAATCAAACGAGATAAAGAAACACAAGAGTTTTCGATGAGAAAAACAATAATCAAAAATACAAAATTAATTACAATTAGATTATACGAACAAAATTAAAATAGTTATGGACAAACAAACTCTTATAAATAGTAGCGTTGAACTTATGACTGTAAATGGTCGGCCATTTAATATTACAGAAGATATTCTCCGAAGCATAATAGAACCGATATTATCTGGATTAAGAGAAAAAATAACGTTGAAAATATTTAAAAAATATATTACCGAAGAATCTAATAAAATTATACAACAAATAAATCGGATATTAAAACAAATTAATTTTTTTTTAATTGATACCGCTTCAAGAATAGAACGTTTTTGGGCATTAGTGTGCAATATTTGAGCAAAGGGAAAAGTATTTTGAAAACTGTAGGACTAAAAGATCTTAATGAATCTCATACAGGCGAATACATAAAACAAGTTGCTTTTAATGTATGTAAAGATTATGGTATACAAGAATACCAGATATACACAATTACTACAGACACTGGAGCAAATATGCTCAAAACCATAAAATTTATGTCCATCAAAAGTCTTACTCTTAATACAAATAATGAAACTCAAGAACCAGGTGACGAGGAGGAAGAGGATGACAATGATAGGGGTGTGTGGTGCAAGACGACGAATTGGATAAGACAACGAATTTGATTTCTTTGACAACGGGCCGTAGGTATCTGTAATGTATGGAGCGAGGATAGTCTACTAAGTACGTAATTGTACCCTGTGAAAATATGTGGTACTAGTGTCAGTTCCAAGGGAATTAGAAACAAAAATAATGATTCATGTACAGTGTTATAAATTCGACAGTGTCAAAATAACGATTATTAAGGAATACAAAAATGAGTAATATATGTACAAATTATGTTATATAAATTAAATCATACTTTACTATTGCGCATGACCGCCCCTTGTCTTGAATTAGTAAGTAAGTTAGATAAGAATACACATAAAAAGACATGTAATAGTAAAAACAGGCAATCTTTGGTCTGTTGTACTGTTGTTAAGAATTAACAAGTATCCATGTAATTACTTGAACATCGAAATAAAAATTATAAGTTTTTAAGACTAAACGGCCTTAAAACCTAATTGGCGCAGTCAAACGGTAGAATATTGTCGACACAGAGAAATTAAAACAAAAAATTTCTTCTGTGGTACTTTTTCAAAAGTTTTACACAATTACGAATCTACAAGAATAACGGCTTCAACCTAAAGCCCATCAGGATCTAACCACGACCCATCTTTAGAGAAGACACCAGAGCTTGGCAACTTGCTGTTCCACTACGTGATCACGTACTCCTCGAACGAGAAGAACTTGCTGTTCCGTAGCTAGTCCACGTCGCCGGAAGACATCTGCCATCTTCTCCCAAAAGAACAGTCTCACAACAGTACCAAATTCCGGTGATGTCCGTCAAACATCTCATTATTGTAATTATATTACAGTAAGTCATTAATTTTAATAATTTTGTAATACACAAACGGGTAGATCTAGCGACAGACTAGTAATAAATCTACCGAGAGACCGGCACAGTCTCACACACATAAACAATTTATGAGTGACAGTAGTCAACAATCACACGATTCTGATAGCGATTCAGACATCGAAGAAATTATTATAAATCCCATCACAAATTTTTCCCTTACACCCAGTAGATTAAACATTATGGCTACTATAACTATGTCGGAGATTAAAAATCTCTGCGAAATTATTCCACATTATGATGGAAATGTAAAAATTTTAAATAATTATTTGTCATCAGTTGATGAAGTTTATTCAACACTTGCCACTATCACATTAACTCAAATTCAAAAAACTTATTTATTTGGATTAATTAAAAGTAAACTTATACAAAAAGCTGCAGAATTGTTAGCAGAAAACAAATTTGATCATTGGGAAGATCTAAAATTGTATTTAACAACAAATTTTACTGATAAAAGTACAGCAGAAACGATACTGTTAGACATATTATATTGTAAATATAAAGTGAACTCTGAAACTACTCTTAAATATATTTCTGAATAATTCGCACATTATAAGTCAAAAATCTTGCTTACAAATTATTCACAAAATCAAAAAAATGCTATCCTTGCAGAAATTCAAAAAACAGTCGTAGCTCACTTTATATCCTTGATGCCTGTAACAATAAGAGGATCATTCGTTGTCAAAAATCCACAAACCCTAGAACAATGCGAAATATTGTTGAAAAACGAATTTAACTTTAGTAACAGACATCAATCACCAATGACTAAAGAACAAAATTTCTCTTTTAACCCTCCACCAAAAAAATTCCCTTCAAAACCCATACCATTCCAACCACGTCAAGAACAACCCAAATCATTTGCACCCAGACAAAATATAAAAAACTACCAAGAAACAAAAAGAACATTTACACCTAAACCCATGACTCAACAAACTCGAGTCACCACACCAATGTCCGTACAAACCATTAGACAGAATTATCACATAGAACATGAAGAACAATTTAACGAGGAAGAAGACATTGACGAAACCGAAATTGACCAGAACACTGACTCTTTTTTAGACATAGAGACTTCAGCCCACGAGAACACTACATAATGTCCTCAATAACGACAAAACTACCCTCTTTACAACAAAATCAATTTAATATACTTTTTGATACTGGTTCTTCCATAAATCTGATACATCCAAATTTAGTAGAACAAATGAAATTAAAAACAATCGCCACCAAATTAACGTTCAAAACAGTAAATGGCAAATCAAATTGCACTGAATATGTAGAAATTTAAATAAATAAAAAATTAATTAAATGCTATGTTTTCAAATTTCATAAAATTTACAATTTATTATTAGGAATAGAAGCATTCCGCGAACTAGATATAAAATTAGATTTTATAAAAAATATTGTAACAATTAATAAAAAAAATTATAAACTACAAAATAATAATCATTGCGCAGAAATTAATCTCACGGAAATTCGCAACTCTCATTTAAACACGACGGAGAAACAAAAATTAGACGAACTAATTAAAGAATATCGCGATTTATTCCCTAACGATAATGAACCACTATCTCATACAAATGTTCTCACACATAAAATAATAATGTCGGACGAAACACCAATTTATACAAAAAACTATCGGTTGCCACAAATTTATGAAAGTGAAATTGAACAACATGTAAAAAAATTATTAGCGGAAAATGTTATTCAGAAATCATACTCCCCCTGGTCGTCACCTATTTGGATAGTTCCGAAAAAGGTAGATGCATCTAATAAAAAGAAAACTAGAATGGTTATCGACTTCAGGAAAATTAACGCAAAAACCAAAGACGACAAATTCCCAAACATCGATACACTCTTCGACCATATCGGAAAATCAAAATACTTTACAACATTAGGTTTGCATTCAGGATTCCATCAAATACTTATGAACAAATCGGATAGAGAAAAAACTGCATTTTCCACCCCTTCAGGACACTATGAATATCTTAGAATGCCATTTGGGCTAAAAAATGCTCCAGCAACGTTTCAAAGAATGATTAATACAGTTTTAGGAGAATTAGTTAATGAAATATGTCTTGTCTATTTAGATGACATAATAATTTTTGGACAAACTTTAGAAGATCATATAATCAATATAAAACGGGTATTTGAAAAACTGCCTAAAGCAAATTTCAAAATTCAAAAAGATAAATCAGAATTTTTAAAATAAGAAGCTAAATATTTAGGCTACGTTATTAATCAAAATGGACTCAATACTGACGAAAAAAAAATTGAAAGTATAAAAAATTTAAATATTCCCAAAACAAAAAAGGAAATAAAACAATACCTAGGCACTTTGGGATGGTACAGAAGATTCATTCCTAATTTCGCAAAATTAACAAAACCGTTTACTACGTGCTTAAAGAAAGATTCTCATGTTGACATTTATAATCACGAATATCGTGTCGCATTTGAAAACAGTAAAAATGTACTAGCCGAATCATCACTGCTACAAATTCCTGACTTTAACAAAGAGTTCACGTTGACAACTGATGCCTCCGATTATGCAATGGGAGCCGTGCTAACACAAATACATGACAATCAAGAAAGACCTATCTGTTTGCTTCAAAAACTTTAAAATCAGCAGAACAAAATTATTCAACCATAGAAAAAAAACTGAAAGCAATAGTTTGGGCAATAAAAAAATTTACGCCATATTTATACGGACAGAAATTCAAAATTAAATCTGATCATAGGCCCTTGGTATGGCTTTTTAATATGAAAAATCCAAATCAAAAGCTTATGCGTTGGAAAATTGAATTAGGGGAATATAATTTCGAAATAGAATATTTAAACGGTAAACAAAATGTAATTGCAGACCTGTTATCAAGACAGCGTCCGAAGTTAAAGATAACAGAACTTCCAGGAAACGTACTCGAACATAATGTCATCGCACACTGTGTATCACGCGACTTCGAAATGTCAAAAGGATTAGCAGCAGATGTAGTAAAATTATTTGATAGTAAAAATTGTTGTAAACATTCGGATTCATTGAATAAACAATTAATTGCACCGAAGTTAGGTAGTAAAACAATAATTCATTTAATAACAAAACAAAATCATGATGATAAACCTTCTATTAAAAGCTTGGATAAACCATTAAAAGAACTTAGAGATTATTTAATCATGAACGAGATACAAGAAATAAATATTCCTAAATTAAGTTGCGGTTTAGATAGATTATCATGTGTAGATGTGAAACAAAAATTATATAAAATATTCGAAGACACTAATATTCAAATCAATGTCTTTAGTTTACCAGAAAATTACCACGTAACCGACGTCAGCGAAAATCCAAATAGAGAACAAGATGATATTAACACAGTGCATTCAGATAATGAGAATATCATAGCAGGAATTAAATATTTAAACAATCGATTAAATATAGCAGATAATCAGATCATATTTGACTCACATAATCAGGAAACAAATATTCAAATTATAAAATTATTTAATATAAAAAAACAAAGAATTCATGTAACAATTAAGGAAGATAGTTTTGAGCAAGAAACATTAGAATTCCTAAAACAATATATTGTTCCGAAAATTCGATATTTAGCTATTTTTAATAAAGATCTTGACAAGAAAGTAACAAAAATTATATCAAAAAACTTTACTCCAGATTCCATAAACATAATAGCAGTAGATAAGTTAGTTTCCGATATTGAGCATGAAGAAGAACAACTAGAAATTATACATGAATTTCGTAATGGTTTCACAAACCATAGAGGAATTAATGATACAATACAAGCATTAAAAGAAAAATATTACTGGCCCAATGTGAATAAAGACATCATAGAATATATAAATAAATGCGAGTTATGTAAATTAAATAAATATGATAGAAAACCAATACCTGCAATAGATAACGTCACTCCAAACCCTGAGAAACCTTTTAAAATTTTAAATTTAGACCTCTTAACATTAGAAGGTAATTATGTTTTAACCATTATGGATCAACTCTCGAAACACGCACAAGCATACTTTCTTATTAATAAAACAGCTAAAATCATATGTGACATATTAATCAAATACCTTCAAACTTACACGGTACCAGATAAGATAATAACCGACAGCGGAGGAGAATTTAAAAATGCATTATTACAGGACTAATTAAAAAGATACGGAATTAATATCCATTTTATTTGTGTGAACAATCCAAAGAGTAATGCAATCGAGAGATTTCATTCCACTCTAATAGAATCACTACGAATGATTAATCAAAAACAACGAATAAAAGATACAGACCTAATCCAAAAAGTAGATTTGGCATTAATAGCATATAACAACACAAAACACAACACAACCAAATTAACACCCAACGAAATATTATTCGGACCTGACCAAAATAAATATTTTAAACAAGACATTACACTGGACCAAACTTTAAATGAACATCAAAATAATATTAATATAACAAATGAATTAGTAAAAACTAGGATTATAAATGAAAAATTAAGCAGATTTCAAGAAAATAACAATCCATTACAGTTAAAGAAAAAAATATTTATTAAACAAAATCCAAGATTAATCGGTAAAATTAAAAAACCCTTATACAGAAAATATTATCTAAAAGCTTACGACCCCTTGTTAGGAAAAATAAAGATTAGTGACGAACATGGTGACAAAAATATAAGGATAAATAAAATTAAACAATAAAATAATAAAGGACCATTATTACAGACTATGCCACGGACAACTGACTGACATTTCCAAAAATAAACAAATTCACTTTATAATCACGATACCAAGCTTCTCAAAACAAGCTTATCCATTATTCCAGTTTAGTCCCATTCCCACTTATAATGATGAACAGAAATTAATAATTGTCAATGAAAACCAAAAACTATTTTTTTAAATAGGTAAAGAAAATTATGTAATTAATAATTGTGTATTTATAGAAAATAAATATATGTGTATTACACAATACTTTGAAATAAATAAATGTATTCTCAATTTAATAGATAAAAAAAAAGAATGATAACTGTTTGTATCACTATATAAATATGGAAAATGATATAGAACAAATCAAAAACACAAATGATATAATAATCATTAGCCCTAATAAACAACAAATACAACTGAACTGTTTAGATAGAAATATTTACAAAGATATTAGAGGCATCTTTAAAATGAAAACAGATAACAGAGAACAAATAAATACAAATATTTTTGAAATTGTTAACCAGCAATATAAAGAAATACAAATTCAAAATTTAGAGATAAATCATGAAAGTAAAATTAATGGAACATTGAATTTAAAGAAAGTAGAACAATTAATGGAACATTGAATTTAAAGAAAGTAGAACAATTAACAGAACCCATAAATAACTTACCTAAAATAAAAATTCTCGAATCAAATAAGAATTATTATTCTTATTTAATACATATATTAATAGTTGTAATTATAATAATGTGTATTTGTAAAATAATATTTAAATATAAGAAGAAATTTTGTATTAATTATTGTAAAAAAAGAGAAGGAATAGAAAAAGAAATAGAATAAAACCCTTTAGCTTAAAGATCATGCGATATAGCAAAGTCTTGCAAGGGAGGAATTATGTTATATAAATTAAATCATACTTTACTATTGCGCATGACCGCCCCTTCTCTTGAATTAGTAAGTAAGTTAGATAAGAATACACATAAAAAGACATTTAATAGTAAAAACAGGCAATCTTTGGTCTGTTGTACTGTTGTTAAGAATTAACAAGTATACATGTAATTACTTGAACTTCGAAATAAAAATTATAAGTTTTTAAAACTAAACGGCCTTAAAACCTAATTTACATACCCATTAGGATAAAGGAAGGCAAGTAAACGTGAATTTTCAGATTTTGTTTTAATTCATATTTTTACATCAATTCATATTTTGAGATTACTTCTGCCCTACTCGTTGGCATAGTACCTTAGACATGTTATAACGACTACAAGAGCTAAGAGATTTTTGTGCAGGTATAGGAAAAGGATATCCAGAAATTGTTTAAGTGATGTACGAGTAGATTACACTAAAATTCACGAAATATGTAAGCCGCTTATACCCGCCAAAGTTGTAACAAAAAATTGCAAACCGAGCAATTGACTTTGGGCGATTTCTATGATTGTTGCATTGAATGTAAGTTACAAATTAAAAATAATATTAACCATTTTTCGTCGGTCTTATACCCCAATATTGTAACTCGAGAAAAACAATTATTGAATAACGAAATTATGACATCAGCTATATTTTTGGACCCTCGGTATAGAATTCTACTTAACGCTGACGAAGATAAAAAAGCTGAAGAACACTTGAAGAACATTAGAATTCGAATAAACCAAATAAATAATTTACAATCGACAAGCAGAGTGAATTCTTTTGTTCATAATCTAAATCAAGCTGACGGTTCTTCTAGTGATGGATCAGGATCAGGTGATGATGTAGAGAATTTGTTAAAGTTGAAAGAAAATTTAATTCCTTCGAATGTATCCAAAGAATAAATGTTAAATAAACAATATAGAAAACATAATGACAGCTTTATAGTACGGAACAACGACGCTAAAGTGGAAAAATCTAATATAGTAACAATTTGGGAAAACGTAAAAGAATCAAAACCCGAATTAGGTATATAAAATATCCAAAGTTATTTTATAAGTACCGGCAACGCAAGTGAGCGTTGAAAGATTATTTTCGGGTCTAAAATTTATATTATCACCGTATAAAACAAATTTAAAAGATTATATTTTGGATTATATTATTTTTATACGGACAAACAATAATGAGTATAATAAGAAAAAAAACACACATTTGCAACTGAAATTATTGCATATTTTGTTTTTACTTACATGAAACACCATCTACGTCAAGTGATACCAAATAGAACACTAGAAGTAATATTATTTATCTAATACATGATTTACATATACGTAACATACCTACCTATTTTGTAAATATTTTTTCAACTTATATTTATTTTGAAATTTAAAATAATATGTTTATTTTGAACCGAACCGTAAAAAAAACCGTAACTGAGCAAACCAAAACGAAAAAAAACGAAATAGATAAAAAACGAAACCGAAATTTATATTTTTTAAAACCGAAGCCAAAACCTGTATAATAGTGTTTTTAAACCGTAACCGATAAGCGAAACCGAAATTTTACTCATTTATAAACCGTAAACCGTAACCGAATCCCAAATTTTTTTGGTTTGACTCCCTGGCTGGAACAAATATGCCTTTACAAACGCATCAAGAACAAATAAACAGCGGCTCGTTTAGTAAGTGCTATCTCTTGTAGCTATTCACACAAGCACCAGGTGCTGTACATACATGAAAAGTCTAAAAAGAATTACTAGGCGCTTCAAATTATGTTTCCGGTAAGAAATATTAACCAATTTCTTCATTTAATTCTGATCTTACTATCTTTGCCTTCTCAAATTTTAAATTGACAATCTACGCATGTACATTCAGTAAAGCTGAATTTACAAT
This sequence comes from Pterostichus niger, assembly GCA_947425015.1. NCBI lineage: Eukaryota > Metazoa > Arthropoda > Insecta > Coleoptera > Carabidae > Pterostichus > Pterostichus niger. The sequence goes on from OX380347.1 coordinate 3,071,277, forward strand.
GAAGTAAGGTAAGAGGTAACGCAATTGGAGTAAAGAGTGTAAGTAGTAACGTAATTAAACTTGGTGATTTATACTAAATGATAAAGTTATTACCGTCAATCAATCAAATGATATAATATAATTTCGGTATCTTTTGTTTAAAAGTCGGTATTTCTACTAACTGCTTAACATCAAAATTCTGACTAACGCCTCTGATGAGATACGTCGTACTTAACATAACTTAACCTAATCAAATAATATTGAATGTATAAATAAAATATCTAATATCATTAAATATATCTTATTTTATCACTTAAACTTCAACTTTCAAGTATTTTAAGATTGTTATACTTTAATTTTCATGTATTGTTATGTATCTTTTGTAACTTGACAACGTGGTCACTTTCATTTAATTGAAATCAAAATTACTAAATGGCATTACTTGACGTACCAAATTTTTTAAATCTCACAGCAAATTTTTGAATGGCAAAAAGATGCAATGAAACGATCATAATAAGCATTAGCGCCATGGCTAAACGAGTATACGCTCAGATCTAACAGATAACAATTGATAATATTGATCACCCATTACTAGAATATCAGATGACCATCCTTCAATTTACAAAAAGATGCTGATTTCTGATTGGTTAGAAGTAAAGTATTTTAGGGAACACAAAGCAGAAAGATAAAAGTTGATTATCTCTTGCTTTGATTCTTTTATCTTTCTATGTACTTTATATCATTATGAATTATTATAGGCGTTACTTTCTATATTACTTGATTATAAATCCAACTTAATACATTTCAAATGTTGGCAGGCCTGGATCTGAGATAAAAGTTACGGTGTACAAAACTTCAAAATGCCGCTTCTTTAAATTTACTAATTTGAATTTCATATAGACATCATAATTGAAATATTAAATCCCGAAAATATATTGTAAATTATTTATTATCTGGACGATGAAATGTCAACTACCCTGTATACACAGATTTTGTTTCTATGAACTGTCATTTGAATTGTGGAAATTTTATTTTTTATTTTCACCTTTTATGTAATAGACACTTTATTATTATTGGTATTTATCGTAATTAAGTAAATGAGTAATTACAGCGCGTAGCCCTGTAAAATTTTACAGGCTCATAGAAGAGACCTGTAATAGCTATTTACGTAAAAAGTTAGGAAAGTGTTCTATTACAGAATGAGTAAATAGTTTTATACCGACCGACAGCGAGGCCTGAAACCGCTTACGAATCCTGTACAACACTTCACTGACGTGTTACGTATAACATTTTACCTGAAACTGATCAAAAAATAAATATTTTAAATTAATTTAAATTAAAAGATATATTTGACTTACATATTCAGTTAGTATTTTATGTTGCTAATTAACTTTAAAAAATTCCTGTTTCATTATCGGCCTATGTAGGCAATATGTTATTTTCCTTACTAGACGCGCAAAGCAAAGCGTTCCTGAGTCTTAAAGGTCAGGCAAATGTTTATTTTCCTGTCAGTTTCAGGTAAAAAACTAATACAAACTAATTAAAAGTAATTACTTTGCAGCAACGCCATATTTTGCATATTTTCCTGAACTGCAAGAAAATCGCTTTCCATATCTTCGTAGTGCATTTAATCCATTATTTCTAGAATTCTTGAAACTGTTGATGCTGACAGTAGTTGTTTTTTCATCATAACGACCACAACACCACGACATCTAGCTATAGGTAATTCTCGTACCACTAACAACCTTTTATTACAAAATGTAATGTATATTTTTTATAAAACTAATAAAGTAAATTAATAAAAGAATACCTTGAAGATGGAAATAAAACTTTGTAAGTCGCACGCGGGTAAAAATAAAACGCTGAACAGCGCTAATTGCAAAAACGCTGACAGACGTTAAAGAACGCTGAAACCCGCTAACTTATGGTAAATATTCGCTGACCAATACTAAATAATATCAAATAGAGCCATACAAGTAATATTTAGTATATTTTATCCCAGCATCTCAAAGTCGACTGACGCTGATCGACATTAATACACGTTGGACCCACTGCCAAATGGTAAATAGCGGCTGACCTATACTAAATAATATCAAATAGAGCCTTACAGGTAATATTTAGTATAAAGACAAAATTAATTGTCAATTTGTTTAGTGACACTAGATTTAATGAAATATTAATATAAACACTTGTCTAAGTCTCACAAAATTTCAGCCACTGGGTCTACTTATTAGGTTACCATCTCAGAGGCCGGCCAGCACAGTTAGTAAACATAGACCATCAGTATAGTATAACCAACTCTTTCAACAAGAACATATTCTACTCATAGCATTTGTTTTTCTCGGTAGATGGCATTGCCGGATCGACAGAACTTCTCATGTCAATTTACTGTTTGTTAGGGATCTTATTTTCTGCTGGCACAGTTCTTCGGCACACAACTCCTTCACGTGAACTTGTACTCGTTGAAGGAATTGGCTATCCCATACTGATGAGCTCTAATAAGAACGAAACGCGTCTATGGTTACTAACTGTGCTGGCCGGCCTCTGAGATAATGACCTAATAAGTCGACTAAGAGAATGAAACTTTTTGAAACTTTGACAAATAAATTAATATAAATATATCATCACGCCCTTAACCCATTACTAGGTCTCGATAAGTGATATATTCCTTCACGTGAAGTGCGGTTACCAGCCGTCTAATTACGGCCCCCAAAGATGTTAGGAATATAGGGGAACCAACAGGGGTAGATTTGTAATTGAATGTTCAAATTTTCCAGCTCGTTCGTAAAAAATTAATGGTTTAAACATAAACTAACATTTCACGGAGGTAATTTAGTTGTGATTATAATCGTTTCCTTCACTAGTGATGAAAGTAAATACCTTTCATCATTAGTGAAGGACACGGTTACCATCAAAGCTCAATTTGGTAAGGAAATGTAATTTGACATGGTTACCGAATACACTACTTTGAGTTATATAAAATAATTATAAAATTTTTAGTATCGCAAACGTAAAAATATAATTTGCACGTTTAATGTTAAAAAGAATAGTATGTAACACACATCAAAAAGGGTCATTGCAACACTCACTGTCACCTGTGCTCCAACTTTAGTACTCATTTTGCAATTAAACCCTTTCCTCACTAGTATTATTACACTGGCCACGCAAATAACTATTATTGTGTTTACTCTGTTGTAAAGCAGACATACTAAGGACAATAAGCAATCGAGATGGTATATGACTCTGGCAGCTGCCAACAATAAAAATAAAAATAATAATTTATTAACGTCATTAGGCCGATATAAAGAAAATAACGGACGGGCCTGAAGTTTGCAAACCGAGGTTTATAATTAGCCAAGTATGTAAAAATTGTGTATTTATTATAATGTTTACCGGTTTCAGGATATTACCCCTATGTTTACATGTACAAATGTAGGCTGGTAAGTAAATAATAATTGTATTCTGTACGGTAATATTACCATACTGACTTGTCAAAACAGTCAAGAAAATTAAAATAAAACAATGATATTCTAACACTAAAACAAACGGAACTCAAAAGGACAATAATACAACGATGACTTCTCTTGATTATCAATCATTATATATATATATATATATATATATATATATATATATATATATATATATATATATAATTTTTTTTTAGTAAGTTGCATAAAAAATTAATGTACAAATATTTGACGCAAAATTTGAAAAATCTTTTGAAAAAACCCTTTTGTGTAAATATGTTACATCTACCCAAAACTTATTATCCAAATATATATATATATATAAATATATAATTTTTTTTTAGTAAGTTGCATAAAAAATTAATGTACAAATATTTGACGCAAAATTTGAAAAATCTTTTGAAAAAACCCTTTTGTGTAAATATATTACATCTACCCCAAACTTATTATCCAAATAATTTTAAACTGTACTACGCAAAATTGTCAAAATCTTTAGAAAACCCCTTATAGTAAATATATTATATCTATCCAAAATTATTATTCAACTAATTTTGCAATATTCGACGCAAAATTGTCAAAATCATTTGCAAACCTCTTATTGTCTTATTATGTCTATCCCAAATTTCTTATTCAAATAATTAAAAACTGTTTGATGTATAAATACCAAAATCTTTAGAAAATCACTTATTGTAAAAATTGTATATCTACCACAAATTTATTATTCACGCTCCTCTTTAAATTAACATTAAAGTCCAAGGCAAAAGTAAATCTATTTAATTTGAACACTCTAACGTTAGCATCAAGAATTGCGGTATGTTGATATTCTATTTCTGCCCGATAAAGTACAAGTTGCCAGCATATCTGAAATAATTAAAATTTATATATCGAAGTGCTTTTATATATTTTATTTGATACTTAATCCTTACAACATAACAGATATAATACGAACAAAATTGTAATAATTTATTAAAAAATGAAAGAGGCATATTTTCTGTATCTGTAAATTATATGACTTACATACTTACATGAATTATTATTTATATTGAAACTAAAATGTTGCAAACAAATGTTTGAATCATTAAAATTCGGAAAATATAATGAATTAAATATACATTTGCAGACATAGTTATAATAATTAATTGATGTTATCGTATATAGTTACCTATATATTTATTGTTTATTTAATTTTTATTGTTGGCAGCTGCCAGGGTCATATGCCTTCTCGATTGCTTATTGTCATTAGTACGTCTACTATACAACAGGCAATAATAATTATTTGCGTGGCCAATGTGGTAATAGTATAAAATAATACTAATGAGGAAAGGGTTTAATTGCAAAACTAGTACTAAAGTTGGAGCACAAGTGACAGTGAGTGTTCCGATAGTACGAGTTTTGTATAGGCCCTTTTTCACGTGTGTTACATACTATTTTTTATACATTAAACGTGTAAATAACATTTTTACGCTTGCGATACTAAAAATTTAATAATTATTTTATATAAATCAAAGGAGTTGTATTTTTCCAAAATTAAATTTCTCAAGAAAATTACCATCAAGATCATTTTTAATCGATTTATATTCTATGTCAAAAAAGTCACATAGTTCTCTATTTATATAATAAATAATTTTAATTGTAACTATAAAAAAATATTTAATTGTGTTTTAATTATTGACGAATTATTGGATATTTTGAAGATCTTTATATTTTTCATATATATTTCGCTGTAAACATTTTTAAATGAACTGAAAGAATAGTTGTTTTTATGAATGATTTCAAAATTTCATAATTTCACCTATTTTATTGTAAATAGGTTCAAGTTCAGTAGTATTTCAAAAATATCTTTGCAGACATAGACTAGTTGCAGGTTTTTGTCCATAAACAGATACTTCCAACTCTTGCTATACAATCAGTAGTGGCTCGCCCATAAGGGCTGCAGGTCTGCAGCCCTCCCCCCCAAAATGAAAACATTTAAAAAGTATTATAGCTATTACATTACTATACAATTATTTTACAGAAACATATTTTTTCCGTTCGTAGTATATTTATTTTTGAATTGTAGATACTAGGTACCTCGAAAGGCGCTCTGTATGTATGTATTGTATGAGTCAGTGCGATAGCGTACTCATCAGTGCTGCAGTCAGTGCAGACCGAGTGTCACACCTCATAGTCAATATATTGAAAAGGTGTGGGTAACCCGTGATATACGTTTTTGTAATATGTCTATCGTGGCCTGCAAATGTTGCAGTCCGCGCTACGTATTTTAGCTTCTATATATTTGTGTTTTATTACTATATGTATAAAATGTTTGATGATAAATATGTTTAAATAAATATAGGTCAATAAAGATGCGGCATTTTTTAACTGGCAGTGATTTTTTGTTATAATTTTTTCAGCCCTGCCACAAAAATCATCCACGAGGCGCCACTGTATACAATTGTAATTTTTATACGATGTTAATGAAAACCTTGCAATAAAATAGTTACTAGGAAACAAAATTATCTACATAACCTAAGATAATGTACAGAATAAATGGGTTTGACGTTAAGATAAAGCTCAATCGTAAAAAAAACTTCTATTAAAAGTGTATTCTGTATACCGTAAAATGGGGGGATCTTGACCACTGGGATAAAGTTGACCGAAAAGTTGGAAAATGTTTTCGGACTTCATAATTCATACAATAATTTTTATAAAATAATTTTCATTACGATAATCTTTAAATAATACTATACTCGTACGTAACAAATAAATAAAAGTAAACTATATCATTACCAAACATGAGAATAAAAATTTGAATTTACAAATGCATACTAACACTAAAAAGAGTCTTTTAAACTTTCATATAAAAATCTTAATATTTATAATGTTATGTGGAAGTAATAAATGTTTTTGTATAAACCATTAAACTAAGAAAAAAATTCGATATCATATATATATTTTATAATTTGCGGGATTTGTTCATTTACGTACTTTTTGAAGTAATTTGGGGTCAAGTTGACCTAATGGGTGAAGTTGACTATTGACATGTCTAAACCTGCAATATTTTGTTTACAATTTTCTACACGATAAATCCATTCAGTTGAACACGGCATTGTGCAGCAGAAGGGCGTTACATTTACCATTCCGCGGGTGTATAAACATAAAGTGGGCACTAAGCCTGAAAGAATACAGTGAAGAAACATTAGAAAAATGTTTAACTGAAGTGTTAGAGGGAAAAATAAGTCTTAATCGCGCTTCGAAGAAGTACAGCATTCCGAAAGGAAACTAATGAAGATGAGGTAAAGCCAGACAATTAGGTAGTGATGGAATATTAGACAAAGAAAAAATTAGGCATTTTATTGGTGAAGTTTTATCAATAAACGAAGAAGCTACAGTAAATTTTCTGAAGTCTAAATCTGATGGGTTTATATCACCTGAGAATGAGGACCAAGATTCAGTTTCAATAAAATACATTAAAAAACATTTAAGTGAACCAACTGTAGTTCGTAGGGGTGAACTATATTTTAATGTAAATAAGTTAAATTTAAATTTTAAGTAAAATTAAATGATTTCGTTTCATTAAAAATATAATTTTATGTTGACTTGTTTTGTATTGGAAATTTTTTATTTTTTTTTCTGTATGATTTTAAATAAAGAATTAAGTTAAATAAATACTCGCTCTATTTAAGTTATCTTCGCCCCAGACAGTGCTAAACTCTATTTTTCAATGTAAAATATAGAAGTGGTCAAATTCACCCCGTCCGGGGTGAAGTTGACCAATGTAACATTTTAATTTTTTTAAATAAATGGTGTACAACAGTAATAATTCGAGACATAAAATTTAAAGTACTATGTCATACCCATGCAACTATCTAAATTAAATCCTCCAAATATCACAATGTCTAATGAATTTTAGATCTAAACTTGAAAAGTGTTCAACTTCCCCCCATTTTACGGTACTATTTTCATTTTAAAATGGAGGGATCGGCATAAAACGATTAATCCTCCCTGTCCCATGTAACTACAATGAAATCTATTAGTGCGGCTACCACAAATTGCGTAACGATCGTCACAACAGGTAAGTTTTTAAAGGTTGTATTCAGCCTAAATTTATTCTTGTTTTTTTCCTATGATTGACCATTTAAAAATACCGGCGAATGGGGCAGTACAACCCTATGCGAACCTTGTGAAACCAGTTATAACGAGTCATATTTTGAGTTCCTTTGTAAACGTAATTGCAGTGCATTTAATCGTTTTATGCCGATCCCTTCTGTTTAAAATGAAAATAGTATAGCACTTATGGATTATAAGACTCAACTGCAGCTCGTATTGCAAACTCACACTCGTGAAATAAAGTGACATTAAAACTAGTTGCATTAATAACTATTCTGGATATATAAAAAAGGTATTTAATAAAAATTACATGAAAAAAAAAGTTATAGTAATAGTCAAAATAATCAAAAAAATAATGTAAAAATATTTGAAAGACAATTAGCAAATTCTTTTGAAAAACCTTTTATTGTAAATATATTATATCTACTCCAAACTTATTATTCAAAACATTTTAAAATGTAAGAGGCAAAATTGTCAAAATATATTATATCTATTCCAAAATTATTATGCATATAATTTTGTAATGTTCGACACCAAATTCTCAAAATCTTTTGAAAACCTTATTGGAAACATATTGGCTGGTAGCACAAGCTTTGTTTTTGGGTGTTTTAAGAGCACGGTTTTACCATGTTAGTGTTACTAGCTATTATGTCTATCCCAAATTTACTATTTAAATAATTTAAAAATGTTTGATGTATAAATGCCAAAATCTTTAGAAAATCACTTATTGTAAAAATGTTATATCTATCTCAAATTTATTATTCACGCTCCTTTTTATATTCGCGTTATAGTCCTGGGCAAAATTAAATCTATTTAATTTGAACATTCTAACGTTAGCATCAAGAATTGCGGTATTTTGATATTATATTTCTGCCCGATACTATACAGCTTTCCAGCTTATCTGAAATATTCAAAAATTATATATCGAAATGCTTTTACATATTTTATTTGAAACTTAAGACTTACAACATAACAGATACTATACGAAGAAAATAGTAATAATTTATTTAAAAAAAAATAGGCATATTTTTTGTATCTGTAATTTATATGACTTACATACATGCATGATTATTATTTATATTAAAACTGTAATGTTGTAAACAAAAAGTTTGAAGCTTTAAATCTCTGAAAAAATAATAATCAATTGTAATACTATGAGTAGTCAAAGTTATTTAATTATAATAAAAAATCACTGCCAGTTGAAAACTACCGCAATTATATTAACATATATTTATTTAAACATATTTCTCATCATACATTTTATACATATAGTAATAAAACACAAGTATATAGAAGCTAAAATACGTAGCGCGGACTGCAACATTTGCAGGCCACGATAGACATATTACAAAAACGTATATCACGGGTTACCCACACCTTTTCAATATATTGATTATGAGGTGTGACACTCGGTCTGCACTGACTGCAGCACTGATGAGTACGCTATCGCACTGACTCATACAATACACACATACAGAGCGCCTTTCGAGGTACCTAGTATCTACAATTCAAAAATAAATATACTACGAACGGAAAAAATATGTTTCTGTAAAATAATTGTATAGTAATGTAATAGCTATAATACTTTTTAAATGTTTTCATTTTGGGGGGGAGGGCTGCAGCCCTGCAGCCCTTATGGGCGAGCCACTACTGATTGTATAGCAAGAGTTGGAAGTATCTGTTTATGGACAAAAACCTGCAACTAGTCTATGTCTGCAAAGAAATTTTTGAAATACTACTGAACTTGACCCTATTTACAATAAAATAGGTGAAATTATGAAATTTTGAAATCATTCATAAAAACAACTATTCTTTCAGTTCATTTAAAAATGTTTACAGCGAAATATATATGAAAAATATAAAGATCTTCAAAATATCCAATAATTCGTCAATAATTAAAACACAATTAAATATTTTTTTATAGTTACAATTAAAATTATTTATTATATAAATAGAGAACTATGTGACTTTTTTGACATAGAATATAAATCGATTAAAAATGACCTTGATGGTAATTTTCTTGAGAAATTTAATTTTGGAAAAATACAACTCCTTTGATTTATATAAAATAATTATTAAATTTTTAGTATCGCAAACGTTAAAATGTTATTTGCACGTTTAATGTATAAAAATAGTATGTAACACACGTGAAAAAGGGCCTATACAAAACTCGTACTATCGGAACACTCTCTGTTACTTGTGCTCCAACTTTAGTACTAGTTTTGCAATTAAACCCTTTCCTCATTAGTATTATTTTATACTATTACCACACTGGCCACGCAAATAACTATTATTGCCTGTTGTATAGTAGACGTACTAATGACAATAAGCAATCGAGATGACATATGACCCTGGCAGCTGCCAACAATAAAAATTAAATAAACAATAAATATATAGGTAACTATATACGATAACATCAATTAATTATTATAACTATGTCTGCAAATGTATATTTAATTCATTATATTTTCCGAGATTTAATGATTCAAACATTTGTTAGCAACATTTTAGTTTCAATATAAATAATAATTCATGTAAGTATGTAAGTCATATAATTTACAGATACAGAAAATATGCCTCTTTCATTTTTTAATAAATTATTACAATTTTGTTCGTATTATATCTGTTATGTTGTAAGGATTAAGTATCAAATAAAATATATAAAAGCACTTCGATATATAAATTTTAATTATTTCAGATATGCTGGCAACTTGTACTTTATCGGGCAGAAATAGAATATCAACATACCGCAATTCTTGATGCTAACGTTAGAGTGTTCAAATTAAATAGATCTACTTTTGCCTTGGACTTTAATTTAAAGAGGAGCGTGAATAATAAATTTGTGGTAGATATACAATTTTTACAATAAGTGATTTTCTAAAGATTTTGGTATTTATACATCAAACAGTTTTTAATTATTTGAGTAAGAAATTTGGGATAGACATAATAAGACAATAAGAGGTTTGCAAATGATTTTGACAATTTTGCGTCGAATATTGCAAAATTAGTTGAATAATAATTTTGGATAGATATAATATATTTACTATAAGGGGTTTTCTAAAGATTTTGACAATTTTGCGTAGTACAGTTTAAAATTATTTGGATAATAAGTTTGGGTAGATATAATATATTTACACAAAAAGGTTATTCAAAAGATTTTTCAAATTTTGCGTCAAATATTTTTACAATATTTTTTGATTATTTTGACTTACTAAAACTTTCTTTTTCATGTAATTTTTATTAAATACCTTTTTTTATATATCCAGAATAGTTATTAATGCAACTAGTTTTAATGTCACTTTATTGCACGAGTGGAAGTTTGCAATACGAGCTGCAGTTGAGTGTTACAATCCATAAGTGCTACACAATACACTTTTAATAGAAGTTGTATACACTTTTTTTATATGAAAAATATATAGATCTTTGAAAAATCTAATAATTAATCAAGAATTAATAGACAATTAGATTTTTTTTTTACAGTTACAAATAAAATTATTTGGTGAATTTAGTAACCAATATAAAGACCTGCCTTTCGTAATAAATAGAGAACTATGTGACTTTTTTAACATGGAATATAAATGGATTAAAAATGATCTTGAGGGTAATTTTCCTGACAAATGTCCAATTGACAAGGTATTTTTTATAGTCAATTTCATCTTGGAAAACATTTGTGCCATTGAAACAATTCTGTCAATATTTTGCTGTTTCCAACTAGTGCTGTTGACAGAATTAAAATTTTACGTTTTTCATACGAAGAATAACCGTTATATATGACACTAAATTAATAATTTAGATATGAAAAACTAAACAGACATATGTATATTGTCATAATGTTGTTTAATTATTATATACCAGAGTACGTAAATATTTATTTCACTCTTTTCAACAAAAGTCTTTTTGATTCATAATCAGTGCGTCCAATACTATATATCTGTAAATTTTGTTACACAGGTTTAGCTACATCCTGTATAAATAATAAACGATGTGTTTTACTACTTAATATTATAGACTTTTAGAGGATTTTTAAATTAGTTCGTTTTGCATATAAACAAAAGCAATCTCCATGCGATCAATTGATCAAATCAGTCAAGGATTTACTTTCTGTTGGTTTATTTATACATTATTGTTGCAGCAAAAGAAAGAAACCCTAACTTTACAATTTAAACTAATTGTATATTTTTGTTATAAATTGACGTAGCTAGGATGCATTCTATAGAATGAAAGTAAATAATTAAATATATAGATGATAAAAAATTTAAAAAATATTAATTTATGCTAAAATCAAATAATGTTTTTATATTATTTCAGTAAAAATGTACATAATTAGTGATTAATTTTTACAAGATTTAATTATCAAAACTTTTATATTACAAATATCAATTCATACTTGTATATCAGTCATATAAATTATAAATATTAATACAAATACAGAGAACGGGGCTACTTCATTGATATATAAATTAATACTAATTTTTCAGAATTGCATGTCATTACACTTAGGCGTATCACGAGCAAGTGGTGGATGCGCACTGTGTTTCAGCGACTGTCGTTTGAGTAAAGTCAGCTGTTTTCTGCCATTTTTACTATTTAATTAATTAAAACTCATAACGTGATGTTATTTCTTTACATCCTAAATGACTACTTTAGATTACGAATTCTGAGGAAAAATATTACTTTAAATTCAACACAACACAATGCAGGGTTTTTAAAATAAATATATCATTACGCCTTTTGCCCAGTACTGGGTGTGGCACTCTGCCTAAGCAGATCTTGGTAAGTGATATATTATTTCGCGTGAAGTACGGTTACCAGCAGTCAAATCACGGCCCCCAAAGATGTTAGTGGAGGGGGAGCCACAGGGGTAGATTTAATTTGGTGAAAATTGTTTGTCGGCTGTGGGGATCGAATCAGGGTTCTCAAGATACACAGGCCGACTCGATACCACTGAGCCACCATGTAGGGTTTTTAATTGACTATTACGAGGCTTATAAGGTTCTTAATATTATTAATTTCAGTTAGATATGAAATATTAAAAAACCTGCCACATTACAATTCATAAGGTATATTTCTAAATTAAATTTGTTGTAATTAATTTTTGAAAATAATAATCATAATTTTTTTTGTTATATATACAAGTGGGTAGAATTTATTTGACATTGTTTGCCTTATTATAAAATGCACGAGACGCCGCTAACTCGTATTATGATAAATTGGATACGAACCTTGTGTCAGCAGCCATAGAGAATAACTGTGTTACGAAACTTTTTATACAATGATTAATAATTATCGATAATATTAAATTCTTATAAGAGATTTTATATTTCAAACTGCGCTTTTCGCTAGGAAGGCATTGAGCTAAACTGTAGTATCAACAAACGTCAAGTATTAATTCTGACGACTATGGTATGTATTTGATCTAGTTTCTTGTATACTTTTAGTTCTTCTAAACATACAGATTTAATTATGGAATTGGCAATGAATCCTGTTTATTCAATAGGCAGTTTCTTAAAAGTACATTACCGACAATACTTTTACAAAAAAATCAACGTATGCGTATTATAATATAAAAAATTAAACTTTCCTTTAAATAAATTGTAATCAATTCTAAACAGCAAATTTATGTAAAAAAATATTTTATGAAGATTGTTAACTTAACCTTAACATTTCACCAGAGTAATCAATGAAAATAAAAGGCTGATTTATCTCCAAACTACAATGTTCTTAACAGCGTAATTGCAATATAGTTTTTTTTATTTATTTACTGCACTATGCAAACGAAGCCTCGTACAAATGTCTAAAAAGCTAATTTAGTAAAAAAAAATTATATGTACCAAATAATGGCAACTTATTAACTCTTTGCTCGTAATATTATGCGTATTTAATAAGCCCTACAAGCTCGATCATTACACTTCTCAGACATGATCTAACCTAATAGTATATATTTAAACTACTCTGTTCAATACGACAGGATGCGAATTCACCGAGTTGTAGTGTGGTAATTCATATATGATTTAGCTTGAGTGTAATTCGAAGTCGGATCTTTGGATCCGAATACCGTATCGATAATCACACCACTGTACTGATTTCAATATTCAACTTTCGCCTCTTAAATTTAAATTGACTTAAACATCTGTAACAAGTGAATTAAATGGTAACAATTTGTATAAATGTTATTACCGTTCACATCTACTGAAAAATAGATTAAACATTTGTAAAATTAATTTAGATGCAACGGATGCTGAGATCTGCATTGATTTGATATATGTGTATTATTTATTGAATGATATCTGACATGTTTAAGTTCATATTGTCCGTCAGTACGGTGGTGTGGATAGCGATACGGAATTCGAATCCGGAGATCCCGAGTTCGAATCTCACTCAAGCTAAAAATTATATGAACTACCACATTGCGGCTCGGTGAGTGCGGAACCTGTACTGTAACTGGTATTAAGTTCCTGTTGTACAGCGTAACATAAATAAATATTTAGGTGTGGTATTTATTTGATGGTACTTGTGTGTTATGTTGTATTTGGTAATGTGCTGTTTTGTACATCCACATCCTACCCTTTTTGTTACTATCGGGTCTAAATACCCGCAACGATCTTTATTAAATCCGCTCTTTCAGAATAACAGCAACTTAATACAAATATAACAAAAAACTTATATCGAAAGGTTATTCCACGATAGGGTAAGTAGAAGTAATTAAGAGTGTTCAATAAAGTTATTCTGGAATTTAATTTTAAAGTGTTATCTTTTTTAACATTTTTATTGATCTACCATTTGTGTCTCGATATTACAAAGTTAGTTAAATTTCCAAAGTTAAAAGTTGTATTATTTTAGAAAAAAAACTTTGTACTTATTTTTCGTAATATAAAATTATTGTAGGTTTTATTTAAGTACTCTTATCAAATCTAAAAGACTTGAATTGAAATTCTTTATTCTAACTCACAAGCTCATATTTAAAAGTTAGAACTCTAGTCCTTCCAGTTCCTTTGTTTCAAATAAAAGATCGATTTTCAAAATAAAATTACCTTGACTATATAGTCATAGTGAAGCACTATTGCATTGACAATGATGTTATACACGGTGCGATGCTCGAAACGATCACCCGGGGATTTCGTAGATGAGACTACGTACAGACAGCCAATATCGTACCCGTAGAACAATAATAAACTACATTCTAAGATGAAGGTGTCTCACAATAAGGAGATATGGAAAAAAGTAGAGCAGATCCAGTCACCATCTTTGGAAGTGAAACTGTTGATTACAAAAAACAAATTCTACAAAGAATACTTTAGTTTAGTTTAGCGTGTTTAACAGAAGGTAGGTAGCAGGTAGAGGTCTAAACATTTACCAGTTTTGATTTTTAACGCAGAATATTCTTTTATTAGATTACAACTTATTACAATAGTATGTGTAATATTATAAAATATAAAATGATTCCTTTAATTTAAAAATAGATTATACGACCATATTTTATTATTAAAATTTCTTTAATTTAATAAAAATACATAATTTGATATTTAACCAAATGTGAAATGGGGTAGGTGGCTCAGTGGTATCGAGTCGGCCTGTGGATCTTGAGAACCCTGGTTCGATCCCCACAGCCGGCAAACAATTTTCAGCAATTTTCAAAAATCTACCCCTGTGGCTCCCCCTCCACTAATATCTTTGGGGGCCGTGATTTGACGGCTGGTAACCGCACTTCACGCGAAAAAAATATATCACTTACCGAGATCTGCGTAGGCAGAGTGCCACACCCAGTAATGGGTAAAAAGCGTGATGATATATTTATTATATATTCTAAGCATCTGCCATTTCGGTGGAGCGAAATTTCCAACAAAATATATACCAGACCGCTCAAGCTGTAGATTTCCGTCATCTTCTACGTACATTTGTCGGGATAATTGTGACGGATGAAATAAAGATATTGTGAATACAAAGCCGTGGAGAGTCTACGATTAAATATATACAAAGTTTCTTTATAAGTAAGTGTTTTCTGCTAATTAAATTAAGTAATGCATTAAATAGCTTTAAATTGGTGACCCCGACTGATAAATGATGGTTGCTTATATAGTGGTTAATCCTGTTAATATGGATGAAGGTGAACATTCTTCGTTGGTTGCTGCATCTAATATTAAAATACCGAGGTTTTGGTATGGTGATCCCGAACAATGTTACTACTGAACTGATCGATCTACTCGACGTGATCAATATACAACTACATCTTCCGATCTAGAACTTCAATCTTCATCCTGTTACCTTTTTTTGATTTACCACCTTTATTCAAGCTGTCATCTTTTAAATTCAAGTTTTCTGCATTGGATTCAAGCCGTAAGTACTCAAAACTTCTATTTATTAAAAAAAATCCCTTTTACTGTCGCGGTACAATTTATTCACAAATCGTTTCATTTAAATTTTATACGTTTTATCCAACCATCAATTTTTGAGAGAGAAACTCAATATCACTGAGATAATTATTGGTATATATCATTTCATTTTTGTCGACACACTGACAAATCGTCGTTGTTTCTATAAGACCTGCTATGTGCAAAAAAAGTGAATTTTATGTTATGTGACACTCATATTTGTTATTTTTTGCCGCGTCGACTATTATTATCTGCTATGTGCTATGAATAACCGCCAAATTTATATTAATTTTTTTCTGGAACTGCTATGTGTTAGCAGTAAAATTCTTGTTGAAAATATCTGCTATGTGCTATTATTCCCCATAGCAGTTGTTTCGATTACCGCACCGAGGCGCATAATAGCTTTTACGCGTAAATAGTACACAGTATCTTCTGAAGTGCTCACTAATATTCGCTTGTTATTTAAGTGTGGCATGAAGCAAATGGAGAAGTTACTAGTAATGAATTTACTTCCTGTATTGTACACTTTATTTCAAACATGTCGGTAAATTACAAAAGTAAAATAAATAAATATAATAAATATATCATCACGCCTTCTACCCATCACTGGGTGTGGCACTCTGCTTACACAGATCTCGGTAAGTGATATATTTTTTCGCGTGAAGTGCGGTTACCAGCCGTCAAATCACGGCCTCCAAAGATATTAGTGGTGGAGGAGCCACAGGGGTAGATTTTTTAAATTGGTGAAAATTGTTTGTCGGCTGTGGGGATCGAACCAGGGTTCTCAAGATCCACAGGCCGACTCGATACCACTGAGCCACCTACCATATCTCATATCTGACGGATGCAATTATCAGAATAGGAATAAAGTTTTAGCTAGTGCTCTAAGCGACCTGGCAACAAAAAAAATCAATTGTTATTGAACAACTCTATTTAGAAAAAGGCCATACTATGATGGAAGCTGACAGTGTGCACGCTACACTGGAACAGTATTTCAAGCCACCAATAAATTCGCCTTCCGACTACATTGCAAGGATGAGACTGGCTAGACCCAAAAATCCGTACAATGTTATTGTTGTAAACTATGATTTTTTCGATAAATATGAAGATTTACATACAAATTTTTCATCGTTAAGGCCCGGAAAAAAAGTAGGAGATCCCACTGTAACTGATATCCGCCAATTACAGTTTTTATCAAGTGGTCAAGTAAAGTATAAACTTAATCATTCTGACGAATGGAAATTGTTACCACAAAGAAGGAAAACAGGTAAAACTATACTAAATAAATTATATGAAAAAGAAATTCCAATTACTGAATCTAAATACAAGCAATTGCAAGAACTGAAAACAGTAATAGAGAAAGATCACCATCCATTTTATGATAACTTGACATTCAAAATTAATACTTAATTTTTAAAAATGCAATAATTATTTTTTATTTTTGTACTTCTTTAATAAAATTGTTTTTTCGTAAATATATACTATTGTTTCTTGATTAAATTCTTATTCTTTAGTTAAAAATACGCGTTATAATATGTGAATATGTGGTATGTGTTATATAGTGAAGGTTTTTCAGAAGTAACATTAAAGTTGTGTAAATATTGATATTCATACATTAAGTTTATTTTATAATTGCAGTCATGTTTGTATTAATAGTTAATTTCTATGTCTGAAACAGCTCAGTAATTTTTTAAACAGTTTTTTAGGTCTCCTGCAAAATTTATAATTATGCACATGGCAGGTTTTATAGAAAGAACGACGAAATGCAAGAATTTTGTAAGTTGTCGACTCAATGACACTGAAATATTCATTTACACACTGTGAACACTCAACGCAACTTAACAATAATATTTTGTGTTTTGCGTGACAGTAATTGATACTTTTTCTCTTTTTTAAAGGGGGAAATAATGTAGCGTTCACGATTTTATTATGTATTTATTTTTATATTAAATGTTATTCCAAAATTACTTCTTTATTGTTTAGATTATGTTTTCGTTGACTTGTTTGACAACGAATCTGTTTCTAAAAATTATTTTTTCATACTAAGCCCATTAACATTTTCTTCATAATAGAAATTACTATATATTTATATTCTGATTAAATATATGCATTTTTATAATTTGGGATTTTCTGTTAATTAAATTAAGTAAAGCATTAAATAGCTTTACAGACGCAAAGAGAATAGTACTGCGTGTATGTGACAATAATGCACCGACTGCAAAGCAGGAGTTACCTTTTCTAACGATTGAGATTAACCTAGGTAGTATCTATTTTCTAAATCTTGTTGATTTTTAAGTGAATGAAGAATTGTGTTTACGAAAAGTATATAATAAATAGTCGTTATTTTATTTGAATAAACTCTCTAAATTATTTCCGTATAATTTATTTATTACGTTTCATGTTTTTGGGAGGTATTAAAAGCATCGATATTGTGAATTTGCTTATTTAATTTTCCTAATATTTTGAACTCATTTTTAACAAAACTTTTTTTTAACACCTGTCAATTAATTATTGTTTGTTTATTGTTATTATGAAGACACGCGAGTTGATTTTAAGCGTATTTCATTTGTCATTTGGAGCAGCTCTAACTTTCACTTACTGATCCAGATCACTTATTTATTTCATTGGATTAGTTCGATCGATTTATTCCAAGTACTAAATTTATAGTTAAGTTTATTTAGTCATTTTGTCTACCTTATTTGAAGTAATTTAAGTGAACCAAGTGGAAAATAGAAAACAGCTGTTGTAATGGGATTCATGTATATTGTTGCTTATTTGTACAGCATTCTTAAGATTTGCATTCTCACTACAGACTTACTTTAATTGATTGGTTTCACGCTCGTGATAAAATATTAACGAATTTAATTTGATATCTATTTCAATTAAAATATGTTACTAGTAATATTAATACGAATACTACAACAGGTTTAGCATTATTGTGATAATTTATTGAATGGAGTAATTTATAAAAATTATTGGTATACACTGTGATTATTGGTTGGAATTTTCAATAATTTTGATTTATGGAAAAGTAGTCAAGAAAAACGAAGTTAATATCTCTGAAAATTTTTCTCTGGCCAAATTGTTTTCTTCACTCAAACATGATAGTTTTAAAGTAATTCGTCTCATACAATTTGGCATTAGTCATATACGATGTTGCGATTATTTCATGTTAATTACTCTAGTCAAATTTGCTAAGCAAAAACGTTCTCGTAGATCATTTTAATTGTCTGAACAAAATTAGATCTATTGTGGTATTATCATCTTTAATACAAAATTGTAACCTATGCTTGTTATAGCCATTCGATTCTATCACAAAGGACAGTACCGCGGTAAACCTAATGAGTAATGAGCGCCTTCTTACGAATATGCGACTCGTATGGTAACATTTGCATGTCTTTTTTTGTTTTCTTCACTTGATAGCTTTAAAGTAAAACCACACAGAATCAAACCAAAATAACAGAACCAACATGAATTCCCATGACGTACATTCCAAGGTAGAAACAATTCCCAACAATCAAGAAAACCAAAATGTATCAATCTTAACGCAACATATTCTACTATTATTATCTCAAACATATGCACAAAACGAGGACTACTACATAAACCATAGTACGACCATATACTCAGTTTATGCGATGAGCGATTTTACAGTTACCCACTGAATATCTGATTCTCTATCTTGTTAGTTACTATATGTCTTTCAGATCACAACACAAGAACTTAAACGTCGTACAATATACAATAAAATCATCAACATACAATATTAACATCCTTTAATATTTATAAACTATTTATATTTAATTTTTTTGACAACTGCTTAATAACTTTGATTTTCCAAATCCACAGGCCGACTCCATACTATATTAAAAAATGATAGAGACCGCACACATGCAAGTGGCGGCTTCTTAAATTGAACACAGGGGCAAGAGCAGTCCAGATACAAACTACAATGGAAACAGTAATTAATCAATTACTAAATCCAAATATAGTAGTAGGCGATTTTAATGTCTGCAATATAAATTGGGACTCAAAAACTACAAATCAAAAAGGAAAAATGATAGAAATCATGTTCTAAAACCACATGTTACTAAATAATGTATCACTAACCCACGTTTGCACTGCTTCTGGCAATAATTGATCTTGTTTTCTGTAAACGAAACATAGGCACTAAATTAACTTTTGACGGCCCATCTAAGCAATGTGGAATTGACCATATATCCTTACACCTTCAATACATCCCTTTAACTAAATATAAACACTAAACATAACCTAAATGGTTACTACAATACACAAACTGAAAACTACTCGTTTAAGAATGTCTCGTAAATAACATAAACAAAGACAATGAAAAAACAATAAGATGTGAAAAAAACAAGCAAATAACAAATGTGTATAATGATGGAACGAAAACTGAAAGGCAGCTATTCACAAATGTAAGCAAGCATTAAATAAATATAAGTAAAATAAAACTACAGAAAACACAATAATTTCTTTGGAAAACCAGAGTCATAGCTCGGAGAACAGTTAAAACAAATAAAAAAGTATCTTGGAGAAAATGTTTCGTCACTCAGAATAAAAACTTCGGTTAGGAATAAAGTTCGAAAAATAAAAAACGAAACTACGCATAAACAACCGCACTGATTATTAAAGATAATAATTTAAATCACTAACTCTTTTGAAATAGCAAATATAATTGCAGAAACAATCGAATCAAACTTTTCTGACATAAAACTATGATCCTAGACTTCAAAGAGAAGCAAGAAAAAGCCCAAATAAAAGTAGAACCTGACAATACAAGCTCAATAAAGAAAACAAATTGTAGAGACCAACATTGTATATTATTAATGAACAACGCAAAAAATTATAGCAGCCCTGGATCGGATAATATTCATTACGAGATGATAAAGCACGTCAGAAAAAAAAAACATAGATTACCTATTCTACAACTACGCATATACATATGAATCACATATTCTTGAAACAATGGCACCAGACCGTAAAAATATCAGTTTTAAAACTAAGAAAAAATAAAACAGATTTTCAAAAGAACTAACAAATACCCTAAGTTAAATCTTAGAGAAAATTATATACACTAGACTAACCTGGTATCTTGAATTCAAATATGTAATAAACAAACATCCAAGTGGTTTTAGGACCGGATGCTCAATTACAAACCATCTAATAACTATAATAGATGACATCCAATAGGGATTAAGAAATAAACAAATAACCGCAATATTTTTCGATTTAAAAAGGTCCAAGACACAATATAGAGGAACAACATAGTCAAAACAGTAAAAGAATATGAGGTAAAAGGATACATGCTGAATTTCATTCAGTACTACCTACTACACAGATCAATTATTGTAAAATACAAAAAATAATCCATCTAAGTGTAAAATTGCCCAAAATGATATTTCACAAGGAACAGTTATCAGCTTAATTATCTTTCTAGTTGCAATAAATAAAGTAACCTCCATAATTCCAACACCAGTCAAATCATTATTGTACGCTAAATATGTCTGTGTCTATTATAAAAAAAAAGATTATTTAAAATACAAGATTACAAAGACAATAATGGGGGAAGCATGGTGAAAATTGCATGTGGGCTGTAGATATCGAACCCGAATTAAAACCACTAAAAACAAAATAAATCTACCTTTTTTTCTAAACAGGTAATTATACTAAGATATCCTTTTATATGAATTCTTATAAGTACAGAACAAAAATTATGACAAATATATTACCTATTGATCTTTGGATTGAAAAATTTAATTATTCCTATATATTTACTGCTAGTAAACTTAATTGCAATTTATAATGTGACCAGTGTAACATCTTTATTACATTGTATAAGTTGTATTAACTGTACGGTGTTCTCAATGTCGACATACATTGAATTGTGACATTGTATGTGCAATAATATAGTCAAAAGTTATTGCGAATGTACGATTATTAGTAACTTACCTACATCTTTACTATTGCTACTAATTTTATACAAAGTGTATGATAAGTTTTACATACAATATTTATTTTAAATGTAAACTGCACAACAATCATTTTAATTTTTAGTGCAGAGACAATATCGAATAGTCATTAAATGACAGTATTCAAAATTTTTGCTTATATAAATATTGAAGGATATCATAAATTTAAAAATATTTTCGACTGGGAAACATGGAAAATAGTCTTGCGATTTAAAAAAAAATCTTTTTGTTTCATGATCAGCACGTCGTACATAATATACCCTTTAATTTTTTATCTAAGTTGTGAAACACCCTGTTTTAATTAAAATCATTGAATATAGCTTAACAAATTTATGTATTAATTATGTATTACCAGGAAAGTTCCAAACGGATAACTTAGAAAAACGTTCTGGCCGATTCCGAATTCTATCATGCCGTAATTATAACACATCGGCTAAACAAGTTTTTGAATCGGAGAAGACAATTCGAATTTTACAAAATTTTAAAATGATGAAAGAAAAAAAAATTTGTCCATAATGGATTTTTTTAATGACGCTGAAAAAATGTCGATACATTCCATCAATATTGATGAATTTCGCACTATTTTTTCTAATAATGATTATTTAGAAAACTGCGTAATTTATGAGTCCGCACAAATATATATTTGTATCACAATCTCTATGTAAGAAACACTACTAGGCAATTTATGTATTTTTTAGTTAAAGATTCTAAAGGAAACCTCTGCGATGATAAAATATTTTATCTATTTACAAAGAGGAGGATTATGTCTTTCAACAGATCTTGTTAAGTGTGTATTCTTTCATATTTCATATTCTGAAATGTACGAAATAGTATCTAATAAAATAAATATTTAAAATTATAAGTAATTATTCGTTAAAATTACTGTCCATTATTCTGATTTCTTTTTCAAATTGTCACGAAGATAAGCAATGGATGCCGGACTATCAGCATGGCTTGTATAGTAAAGGAGGCTGTGGTTAAACAGTACATTTAGACTAATAGAAGTGGCGCAACCAGGCATTATTTATTATGTTTTATTCATATTAGTATTTTATTTAGCAAATACGCTTTTGAAAATTACAACTCATCAACGCTTAATATAAGCAAGTTGGCGAATTTCTGTCTAAAATTGTTTTTTTTTTAATTTTAACTATATTTACAACTGGCCTTTTTTAGGCCAACCAGCAAATTTGATATGTTATAAGAACATGTGTGAGGTCAACACCCAATGGTGTTTCCTCATTACAGTACTATGAATAGGTACATTTTTTTATAGGAACTTTAGGTCTAGTGGTTTGTTTCTCTTGAGACGCCTGGGATCGTCTTCATTATTTAGTAGATTGATTGCGAGTTCATTCGGGTGGTCGTTTAATTTATTTTCATATTTTGTGGCGTAGTTACGGATTTGTTCGTGGACGTATTTTATTTTGAGGTCTGTGTGATTATTCACGTACCAAGGTACATCAGTGATTGTTTGGAGAATTTTGTTCTGAAATCTCTGTATGATGTTTAAATTTGACTTTTTTGCGCATCCCCACAATTAAATACTATACGTCCATATTGGAATGATGACGACCTGGTATAGTAGCAGCTTATTTTCTAGCGATAATCTCGATTTACGGCCAAGAAGCCAGTACATTTGTTTAGCTTTAATATCTAATTGTTTTCTTTTTGCTCTAAGGTATTTTTGCCAAGTTAGTCTCTTTTCTAGATGAATTCCTAGATAGGTTACCTCTTCTTTCGTGTCTAGCTGTTTGTCGTTTATTTTTATTTGTGGGCATGTTATTTTTCTATTTGTAAATACGACGTGTGTAGACTTGCTTTCGTTGATTTTTATGCGCCATTTGTTGGTCCATTTCTCAATTTCGTCAACCGCTTTTTGTATCATTTCTGACGTTTCATTTGGGTTTTCGTGCGTTGCAGTAATCGCTGTGTCGTTTGCTTAGGTTGCAATTGTTACTCCTTCCGGACACGGCAAGTCGGCAGTATATAGTTGGTACAATATTGGTCCTAAGACGCTTCCCTGGGGTACTCCTGCATTTATTCGGTAGAGTTTGAATGAATTTTCTTTATAGTTCACTTGGAAGAAACGTTCTACCAAGTAAGATTTTATTAGGATATAATATTGGTGTGGAAGCTCTTTTTTTATTTTATATAGGAGGCCTGGGTGCCATACCCTGTTGAATTCCTGACTTATATCGATGAATATTCCGGAACTCACTTTTCCGCGCTGGAGGCTGTTTTCTATTTCGTTCGTAATACGGTGGACTTGCTGTATGGTTGAGTGCCGCTCTCTAAATTGTACTAACGTGCTAACGTGCGGACGTGTTTATGTTTTACTTGCGAAGTCAGTAAAAAATATACACATTGAATTGTGAATTGTGATTATATGTGTCAACTATGGGCACCAAAACAAGAAGTTCTACAGAGCTTAAGTCACTTATAAATGAGTTATTTAATAGTAATGAATTTAATACGCAATTTATCGAAGCAATTGCTGTGAAATTAAAGAAAATAGTGCAGGAAGAAGTAAGTGAAAAATGTGAAGTGATTTGTAAATTAATAGAAGAAAATGAATTATTAAAAGTTCAAATCAAAAATCTACAGAGCAAACAACAGTTTATTCCACAGAATCAAAGTATCAATAAAGAATCGCAGAGTAAAACTTTATATCGAGATAAAACTACTCAAAACAAGCCTAATGAATCTAAGGAAATAACCTTCGCAAAGACACCAGCGGCGTCGGAACCGGAGCTGAAAACTGCAACAATAACACTGGCTGAAACGCCAGTAGCAGCGGATCACGGGACAAAATTGCAAACAGGGGCACCTGCTGCTGATATACCAGTGGCATTAGGACAAGAAGAAGAATTTAAAACAGTAGCAAGAAAAAAATGGCGTCCACTCCCACGGCCCAAGGTAAGTGCAGCCATTGAAGACAGATCTGGTGGTATACTAAAAGGAGCTGGGAGACCTAAAAGAGCCTGGATATACATAGGCAAAATTAAAAACAAAGATGCATCTGTTGAAAATGTAAAGGAATATTTAAAAGTAGAGCAAAATGCAGAATTTTTGATCGAGAAGTTAGAAAATAAAGGTGAATATGCGGCATTTAAAATAGGAGCTCCGTACGAGCTAATGGAAAAATTAATGGATGAAAACTATTGGCCACCCGGTGTGTTGATAAGAAGATTTAATTTCTGGAAAACAAAAAATATAACGAAAAAAAACAATTTTTTAGAATCAACCAGCAAACAAGATTAAAAACTATATCTATGTTTTATCAAAATGTACGGGGATTACGAACCAAATGTAACACTTTTTTAATAATATATCGGGCCTAAATATTGATATTATAATAATTACGGAAACATGGCTAAATGAAACAGTGTATAACGGTGAACTATGTGACTGTCGGTTTGCAGTGTATAGAAACGATAGACTGTATAGTGTAACAGGCAACACTAGGGGCGGCGGAGTAATGATAATAGTCAAGAATAAATACAAATCTATTTTAATAGCTAGCAGCTCCAGTGCTTTATCTGAATGGATATGTGTAAAAATAGTAATTAAACAAATGACCGTTATAATATGTTGTGTTTATATTCCTCCTGCTGCCAGTGCTAGTGCTTATGCTGAACTCTTAGAATCTTTTCAAAATTTGGAAATAACTTATGAACATGACTATTTTTTTATAATAGGTGATTTTAATCTACCGGACATTAAAAATGCTTTTTTCAGCTTTGATAATAACATGAAAGATAAGTTGGTTGGTGAAATAATGTCATTATTTAATCTGTATTCTCTAAATAATGTGCAAAATGTGAATGGATGTATATTAGACTTAATATTCAGTAATATGGTAGAAGCAAATGTTGCGCTTAGTGAGACCCCTTTGGTAAACATCGACGCGCATCACCCGCCACTGGATATTACGTTTAATTTTGTTGGCATTGAATCTATTAGTGAAGACGTATCAGACAATCAAAACTTTAAATATGATTTTAAAAATGCAGATTACATTACTATGTATTCTCTTCTAGAAAATATACAGTGGGAAGACATTATAGATGGAGAAGACAGTAATATGGCTTTAGACAGTTTTTATAGACAAATTTATTTTGTATTTGATCAGTGCGTATCTAAAAAAGTAATTAAAAATCGTAAATCTAACTATCCGATTTGGTTCACAAACACAATTAGAAGTAAAATAAAGCAGAAAGAATATTATTTCCGTAAATTAAAAAATGAAAAATATAAGAATGGTAACAATAATTCTTATGATGAAGAATATAAAAAATTAAGAGCAGAAATTAAGATATTAATTAAAATTTCTCGAGAAAACTACATCAAAGGCATTGAAAATGAGTTAATGCATAAACCAAGTAACTTTTGGTCATACGTTAAAAATTAACGAAGTAACACTAATATACAAACTTGTTATTCATATAACAATAATAATTTAACAGACGGAAAAGAAATTGCAAACAGCTTCGCAAATTTCTTTAAATCGGTCTATAATGATAGTGAAGTAGAAATAAATAATAATGAAATATTAAATTCGACAATATTAAATGAACTAATAATAAACAATGTTACTGAAGATGAAGTATCACAGGCAATACCAGCTCTAAATGCGAAATCATCTACAGGCGTAGATGATATTCCCCCGTACTTCTACAAGGCCTTTAAAACTGTTTTACTTAAACCTTTAGTAATTGTATTTAATATCGCGTTAAAACTCAAGTGCTTCCCAACAAACTTAAAACTAGGACGAATAACACCAATTTACAAAAGTGGTAATCCTAAATTAATTCAAAATTATAGGCCAGTAACTATTTTGGCAACACTGTCAAAGATATTGGAAAAAATTATTTTTGACAAAGTCTACGCTCACGTGAAACCAGTAATACTTGCACAGCAGCACGGTTTTGTTTGACAAAGGTCAACAGTCACAAATCTCAGCAAATTTTGTCATGATGTATCTGATCAATTAAATCAAGCTGTACAAACAGATGTCATATTTACTGACCTTGCCAAAGCATTTGACAAGGTACATCATGAATTATTAGTTGATAAATTGAAGTCATTCTCAATGAATGAGAGTTTAATTACTTTTTTAAAATCGTACTTAGAGAATAGAATACAGTATGTTCGCTTTAATAATAAAAATTCAGAACATTTTATTGCAACTTCTGGAGTTCCGCAAGGATCTATACTGGGACCGTTATTATTTGTAATATTTATTAATGACGTATCCCATTATATAAAAAATTGTAATTTTCTACTCTATGCAGACGATTTAAAATTGTATAGAATAATAAGAAATAATAACGATGCTGATCTATTGCAATATGATCTCACTGAATTAGACATGTATTGTAGAAGTAATATGTTAAGTTTAAATATAAGCAAGTGTAAAATAATGTCGATAAGTAAAAGTAAAACGCCAATAGTTTATAATTATCAAGTTGATAACACTGTAATAGAAAGAGTATGTAAATTTAAAGATTTAGGAATTTTAATATGTCAAAATTTCATGTTTAACTTACACCTTGAAGAGATAATTAACAATGGCTACAGAATGTTAAGTTTTATATTGAGATGTACCTCTGACTTCAATGTTAATACATTAAAAAATTTGTATAATGCTTTTGTAAGATCTAAAATCGAATACGGATCAATTATATGGAACCCACTCACAAAAACTGCTACAAATAGTATAGAGAAAGTGCAAAAGAAATTTGTAAGAGCATTACATTGTAAAAAGCATAAAGTATATCCATTCAAAATAGCTTATAAGGATCAGTTGACAGAAAATGATATGTTAACCTTAGAGGACAGAAGGAGTATATGTGAGGTACTCTTCATTTACAACCTTATTCATAACAATTTAGATGTTATAGATTTACTCCAGGAAATTCCATTTCGGGTACCCAACCGACAACTAAGGAAACGAGATGATATGTTTTATGTCGATAATAATACGTATTCTCAGTTAAATAAATGCTACCGAACAATAAATAGATATATTTCTTTGGATAAGGATTTAGATTTATATAATGTAAAAAGAAATGCACTTATAAATAGGCTAAAGAATATATGTAAATTGTAAATAATTTAATATGTAATAACTTTGTGACTGGAATTATGTAAAAGGGTCTTAACCTGTATTTTTTTTTCAGTTTAAATAAACTTAATAATAATAATAAATCCAAATTGGTGTGCAGGGATTAAGTTTCTATTTTCGATTTCTAGTGACAATCTTTTTAGTAATAGTTTTTCGAATATTTTAGAGAAGAGTGGGAGTAGAGATATTGGACGGTATGAGGAGGTTTTGTGTGCTGGTTTCCCTGGTTTAGGAATGGCTATGATTTGCGCCAGCTTCCATTGGATGGGGAAGTATGAATTTCTTATCATTGCGTTGTAAATGTGTGTTAATAATGTTATGGTTTTTGTGGGTAGTTCTTTCACTACCTTTGCAGTGACTAGGTCATATCCATGGGATTTTTTGTTATTCAGGAATTTGATTTCATGATTTATTTCTGCGGGTGTGATATGCTTGATTGGTAGTGATAACTGTAAGGGAGTGGTTAGGTAGTTTGTTATTTCACTTTCTTCATCTGGTGTTGTTTTTGTTGGATGTGGTTCAAATACTCTGGCAAGGTGTGCTGCAAAAGCTTCCGCCTTTTCGTCATCTTCTCGAGCCCATGTTTTGTCTTCTTTGATGATTGGCGGAATGTGTTGTGTGGGTCTTTTTAGATATTTAGTTGCCTTCCACAAAGAATAATTAGTTTCTGGAAGAGCAGAGAGGTTGTTTAGATATGATTCAAATTAGTCGTTCTTAATTTTTTGGATTATTGTTTTAATTTCCTTTGAGATGTGGTTTAGTTTATTTTTATCGCTAGGGTGTCTGGATTGCTGCCATTTGCGTCTGATTTTTCTCTTTTCCGTGATTTTATCTTTTAGATATTTCGGGTAGTTTTGTACATTGTCGTTTTTGTTTTCAAGGATTGGGGTAGAGGACCAAGCAGCATTTTGGATGAGAGTTGTTAAGTTTTCTGCTGCTTCGTCAATTTCATCTGGACTTTTTAGCGATATTTGGAGTTTTACGTTTTCATTTAGATTCTTTCGAAAGCTATCGCAGTCCGTGTTTTTGTTATATAAGGTACGTTTTTTTGCTTTTGTTATTATTGTACTACTTAGGGTTATTATGAGTGCTGAGTGGTCCGAGGTTAAGTCGTAGTTTGATTCTATGTCGATGTAATTTTGGGAGATGCCTTTTGTTATGAAGAGGTCTAACAAGTCTTGTATTTTGTTAGGGTCGGCCGGCCAGTAAATTGGCTTTCCTGTACTAATGTAGTTGTAGTTTTTTGCCGTCATTGTTTTACGCAGTTCTCTTCCTTTGGGGTTGGTCAATCTTGATCCCCAGACTGGGCGTTTCGAGTTAAAGTCTCCTCCTGAGATAAATCTATCATTTAGTCTCACGAACTATTCCTCAAAATCGTTTTATTTGGTTGCATGTTTGGGTGGACAATATGCTGCTGATATGGTTAAAAAGCCATGGCTGTCTTGTATTTTTGCTTGTTGCTGTATGAGTGCTGTTTCATGTTTTTCAGCTTCAGAGTGTTTAATTTTTATTTTATTATTATTGCCGTTCCTCCATGCGCTGTTCCGTCAGGGTGATTTGTAAAATAAGTATCATAATTTTTTATTTTAAAGTAATTCCGATTTGTGAAGTGTGTTTCGCTTATTAAGGCAATATCTATTTTTTGCTGGTTCAAAAACACTTCTATTTCATTTCTGTGTTGTGCTAACCCATTAGCATTCCATAAAAGAATTCTTGTACTATCCATTTCTTTTATTGATTAGAGAAGTAAGTAGGTTTAATATCATTGTATTCTGTTTTATAAGTTGATAGACAAATGATTCAAATTTGTTCATAAATGTTGATAGGAAGTTTTCATTTTCTGATTTTTTGGTTTGGTTTTCATTTGCGTCGTTGTAGTCCTTTGTCATACTAGCGTAAGATTTATTTTCTGTTCTTGTCTGAGAGTAGTAGGTAGAGGTATGGTTTGCTTTCTGTGGTACATTTTGGCTTAGATTTCTTCTAGAGTTTTGGAGGTCTTTGTTTACCGTGCAGCCTTTGTAGTTGGCTGGGTGTGGGCCCGCGCACAGAATGCATTTTGCTGATGTGTTCTTGGTTTTCGTGCAGTCTTTGTACGAGTGGTTTTCGGCGCATTTCACGCAGTAAAATGGTTTATTACAATAGGTTTTTGTATGCCCGTACTCCTGACATCTCATGCATTGTGGCAAGTCTCTTATTATCTTTGGTGGTTCAACGGTGATTTTGGTACTGAGCAAGTATTTTAGTTCGTATATTTGTTTGTTTTTTTCGGAGGGCTCTTGGTCCACAAAGAACATCGGGAGTGGCGCTTTTGTTAACCAACTTTTTATATTTGATACGTTTCTGATTTTGTACCCTTCTTCCTCCAGAGCTTCCTTAATGTTTTCCACGGGGATTGATTGATGTAGATTTTTTTATTACGACTCTATATGCTCTTTCATTTCAAGGTTGGTATGTATAAAAGGCTATGTTGTTGCTCCTTAGTATATGTATGAGTTTTCTGTACGCTTTAGATCATTTTGTGTGAGTGTTTTGCATGTGAATTCCTCTTCTTTTAGTATGGTTTTGAGAGTTTGTAGCATTAATTGATAGTTTGTGACATCTTGTATGTACACGGGGGGGGGGGGTGTTTGGAATAGTATTAGGTTGGTCTTCGCTTGCTTCGTTGCCGAGAACAGCGTATTTATTTGTATTGCAGATATTCGCTGGAATAATTGAGTCTTCGGATGTGTTTTTGTTGCGTTTGTTCGCTGTTTCAGTAGGTGTGAGCGTTTCACTTTGTCTTTTCGGAGGACGTTTGTATTGTACTGTTTGCCAGCTTAGTGTATTGTATTCTGGTGACTGCATTGGTGTGTAATCGTTGAAGTGATCTGTGAGTGTTTCCGTTGGAGGGATTTCTCCGGTTTCTGTGATATGAATTGTTGGGCTGGTATATAGTATGCTAGCTATTGGTGTTGTTGTTGGTGTAGTCATTAATGGACTGCAAATATAATTTTGTGTGTTTTTTTAAACTTATATTTATTTTCACTAGAGTTGGTAACACTGTTTTTGTTTAGAGAGCGCGTGAGCGCCCAGCGCCCAGTGGCGCGCGCACCTAACCGAACTTGTTCACTTAAGTTGAAGCATACGGCCTGAAGTTCGTTAACCAACAATTTGTTATCGTGTAAGTAGGGTTTCTTGTAGTTTTAACAAAAATGTTGATCTGACCAATAAAAAAAAAACAAGTATGAGTCTATGCTAAATAGTGGTAGGGGTATTGGCACGTAGTTTAAAATTATACAAACATGAAGATTTTCAAGAAAATTATTTCAAATAACACAAAATAAGTCTAAATGATATGTTAACACAATAACCACTAAAATGTAATAACATATAGTATTTTATTTGATATTATGACATAAAAACGACATTACAGCAACTTGAATATTCTGACTTTAGAATCGCAGTTCTCATTTCTCATGTAATTTCTAATCATGTTTACGTACTGTAATCCTAAAATGTATTGAAAACATGTAAACGCTTCAATTAAACAAAATACATGCACTATCAGAGTTGTAGATGTTTTTTTTATATATCCAAATATGAAAATAATTTTTTCCACAAGCATTTGTTTATAAATTTATGTACGTATTTTTAATCTTGCATCGACGAGGTATATTTGTTCTGGTTTATGTTATCATTCATCTTATAATCTGTAAGCAATATAAATTAATTCCTACTTCCTTTTGTGAAATATTTAAGGTTAGAATAAGAATTGTTGTCTATAAACGTTAAATTAAATACTTTGTTAAAAATATCGGTTTTTAAAACCAACAATCCATTTCAATATTACTAACCATACTATTCTATTAATCTGCTCTGCTAAAATTGATCAAATGTTTGCAGTAAAACCTGATGTATCGTACTAATAACTTCGAACATTAGTGTAATATAATACGAAAAATAAAATAGATATATGTCAAACCACAAATTCTGAAATACTCATTCATAACATATATACATATACATTGTGAAATATATCATGAATGGCAGCTGTCAATCTAGATGTTCATTTTTGCGCTGAGTGTACGACAAAGCACACATCAAGTGTTTAAAATGAGTATTTCGCAAAGTTGCTGCAACAAATTCAAATTTCAAAAAAATATTTTATATACTTATTCTCATCTAAATGAAGGAACAAGTAGTGCAGAATAATCTCACAACATTTTACTTTTTGATATGTACAATATAAAGAATGTGAAATTTCTATAAAACAAACAAATTTGAATTGATATGCAGCAGGTCAAGATATCAAAATTTCGAGGCTGAATTTCTCAAAAATGCCGAGTACGATTTTGTTTAAATAATTCTGTATATTTAAGAACATAGTTTTCTATAACACATAATTTTTGTATCCAATTTGAATTTGTAGATATTATCCGCCAACTACTTCATGAAGACAAACAACCCACGAGTATAGCCACCCTTATAGAGAAATGCCTCACTTCCACTTATTTTGTTTTCCAAAATAAATTCTATAAACAAACAACGGGCGCAGCGATGGGTTCACCACTTTCACCAGTTGTCGCTAACATCTTCATGGAATCCTTTGAGAAACAGGCCTTGCAAACTGCTATCCTCAAACCTAAGGTATGGTTTCGTTATGTTGATGACACTTTCGTTGTTTGGTCACATGGTAGAGATACACTGAACGACTTCTTAGAACATTTAAATAACCAACATTCCAACATTTCTTTCACTATGGAAATCGAAAATAAAGGTACTCTTCCTTTCCTCGATGTGCTCGTTTCTCGTAAATCTAACGGTAGTCTTGGCCATGCAGTTTACCGTAAACCTACGCACACTGATAGATACTTACATGCCAACTCACATCACCATCCGTCCCAAAAGAATTCTGTTATTAACTCTCTTGTTCACCGTGCTTTCATTATCTCAGAACCAGATAATTTAGAGTCCGAACTACAGCATGTGCGATGTAGCCTTATGAACAATGGGTACAGCAAACGCTCAATTGATTATAGCATCAAACGTTTCCAACAACCCCGGCCCCAGAACATAGCTGATAATGATTCATTCTTTGATTCTTTTGCCGTACTACCATTTATTGAGGGTGTTACTGATCGGATTGGTAGAATTCTTAGTAAGAGTAACATTAAAGTCATTTTCAAACCTTCCCAAAAAATTTCTCAATCCCTTCCATCTCTTAAGGATAAAAGACCACCGCTATCCTCAGCAGGAATATACAGTATCCCTTGCTCGTGCGGTTCAGTATATATTGGTGAAACTGGTCGTACCGTTCAAACACGTATCACCGAACATAAGCGCTGTTTAAAATCTGGGCAAGTTCTCAATTCCGCCGTGGCTGAACATCAACATAATACTGGTCACAGTATTATGTTTGATGAATCTTCCATCATCGTATCCGCTCCCAAGTTCTATGATAGGAAAATTCGTGAAGCTATTGAGATACATAAACATCCAAACAATTTCAACCGTGACACAGGTTACTACCTGCCACCTGTCTGGAAACCTTTATTGCGCAGTGAACCATCTTTACCTGACTCTAACCAATGAACCTTCCTAACCAATCATCCGACACGTCTTTCTCTATATAAACTCTTTTTTCCTTCTACTCTTCGAAGATCGCTCTTGGCCTCTAGCGTGGTTTACACGTCGGGTAACCTTGATCTTTCTTCCTTCCTCCTGAAGAAGCTCCCTATGATGGCGAGCGAAACGTCGAGCCCTCACTCGAATTTTGACACGGTCCAAACCCGGAACTCGTTTAATTTTAATGACTCAGACCGTGGAAGTCTACGCTTTTATTGAATTTGTAACTTAAAAAAAAAACTAAAATATCCAAACAAGCCTGCTTTTGAGCGTTCTTTCGCATGTTTATTTTTTTTTCTCAAAAGTTACAAATCCAAATTGGATAAAAATTGTATATGTTATAGAGGGCCGTATTCTTAAATATACAAAAAAAATTAAAGAAAATCGTACTCGGCATTTTTGAGAAATTCAAGTCCATTTTTGAACCATTTTCTATCAATTAATGGTACATAAATTTAATAATATGTATATTATTACTACACCTTGAAATATTGGCTTTAAAATTTTGTACAATTCATGGTAAGTTTCATTTATAAAAACAAAGAAATCTTATTTGAAATAGTTCAAGTCAGATCAAGTGTTCTGCAGCTAACTTAAGATTTAATTTAGCGGATGCTTCACCTTAACCTTGGATTTTAATTTCCCTGTTCTATAAAACTAAGATTTTTATTGTTTTGATGGGGTTTTATTAATTTTTATTTGCGTTTTTGCTTCACTGGTCACTATATATGTCACAGTTGTATTATAAATAATCTTTATTCTATATGAAATAGCAATCAGATTTTTTACACAAAAAATAACATGTGTTGATTTCACTGTTGCCACGACACTTTCTAAAATTGGTTGAGAATAAATATTTGTAATTTATTTTAACTTGTTCGCCGTTATATTGTATTTTAAAATAATTATATAAATATTGTAATGTAAAAATTATTAATCAAGAAAATTGTTTTTGTTTCTAATTGTTGCCGCTGGATGACTCTGGCCGTCCAAAGGGGGTAAGAATAAAATGCTGAACAGTGCTGATCGCAAAAACGCTGACCGACGTTAAAGAGCGCTGAAACCCGCTAACCCATGGTGAATATCCGCTGACCAATACTAAATAATAACAAATAGAGCCATACAAGTAATATTTAGTATATTTTATCCCGGCATCGCGACGCCGACCGACGCTGACCGGCATTAATACACGCTGGCC
Source organism: Pterostichus niger (assembly GCA_947425015.1). NCBI lineage: Eukaryota > Metazoa > Arthropoda > Insecta > Coleoptera > Carabidae > Pterostichus > Pterostichus niger. The sequence continues at coordinate 3,106,106 of OX380347.1, forward strand.
CTGAGAAAAAATTATAAATATTCGCTGACCAATACTAAGTGATATCAAACAGAGCCTTACAAGTAATATTTACTATATTTCATTCCGGCATCGCGACGCCGACCGGCGCTGATCGGCATTAATACACGCTGGACCTGATAAAAAATGATAAATATACGCTGACCAATATTAAATAATATCAAATAGAGTCATACAAGTAATATTTAGTATATTTTATTCCGGCATCGCGACGCCGACCGACGCTGACCGACATTAATACTCGCTGACCCCGCTAAAAAATGATAAATATTCGCTGACCGATACTAAGTGATATCAAATAGAGTCATATAAGTAATATTTATTATATTTAATATTGGTCAGCGAATATTTATCGTTTTTTAGCGGGGTCAGCGTGTATTAATGCCGGCCAGCGTCGGTCGGCGTCGCGATGCCGGAATAAAATATACTAAATATTAATTATATGGCTCTATTTGATATCACTTAGTATCGGTCAGCGAATATTTATCATTTTTTAGCGGGGTCAACGTGTATTAATGCCGATCAGCGTCGTTCGGCGTCGCGATGCCGGATGAAAATATACTAAATATTACTTGTAAGTCTCTGTTTGATATCACTTAGTATTGGTCAGCGAATATTTATCATTTTTTAGCGGGGTCAGCGTGTATTAATGCCGGTCAGCGTCGGTCGGCGTCGCGATGCCGGAATAAAATATACTAAATATTACTTGCAAGTCTCTGTTTGATATCATTTAGTATTGGTCAGCGAATATTTATCATTTTTTAGCGGGGTCAGCGTGTATTAATGCCGGTCAGCGTCGGTCGGCGTCGCGATGCCAAAATAAAATATACTAAATATTACTTGTATGACTCTATTTGATATTATTTAATATTGGTCAGCGAATATTTATCATTTTTTAGCGGGGCCAGCTTGTATTAATGCCGGTCAGCGTCGGTCGGCGTCGCGATGCCGGAATAAAATATACTAAATATTACTTGTAAGTCTCTGTTTGATATCACTTAGTATCGGTCAGCGAATATTTATCATTTTTTAGCGGGGTCAGCGAGTATTAATGTCGGTCAGCGTCGGTCGGCGTCGCGATGCCGGAATAAAATATACTAAATATTACTTATATGACTCTATTTGATATCACTTAGTATCGGTCAGCGAATATTTATCGTTTTTTAGCGGGGTCAGCGTGTATTAATGCCGGCCAGCGTCGGTCGGCGTCGCGATGCCGGAATAAAATATACTAAATATTAATTATATGGCTCTATTTGATATCACTTAGTATCGGTCAGCGAATATTTATCATTTTTTAGCGGGGTCAACGTGTATTAATGCCGATCAGCGTCGTTCGGCGTCGCGATGCCGGATGAAAATATACTAAATATTACTTGTAAGTCTCTGTTTGATATCACTTAGTATTGGTCAGCGAATATTTATCATTTTTTAGCGGGGTCAGCGTGTATTAATGCCGGTCAGCGTCGGTCGGCGTCGCGATGCCGGAATAAAATATACTAAATATTACTTGCAAGTCTCTGTTTGATATCATTTAGTATTGGTCAGCGAATATTTATCATTTTTTAGCGGGGTCAGCGTGTATTAATGCCGGTCAGCGTCGGTCGGCGTCGCGATGCCAAAATAAAATATACTAAATATTACTTGTATGACTCTATTTGATATTATTTAATATTGGTCAGCGAATATTTATCATTTTTTAGCGGGGCCAGCTTGTATTAATGCCGGTCAGCGTCGGTCGGCGTCGCGATGCCGGAATAAAATATACTAAATATTACTTGTAAGTCTCTGTTTGATATCACTTAGTATCGGTCAGCGAATATTTATCATTTTTTAGCGGGGTCAGCGAGTATTAATGTCGGTCAGCGTCGGTCGGCGTCGCGATGCCGGAATAAAATATACTAAATATTACTTATATGACTCTATTTGATATCACTTAGTATCGGTCAGCGAATATTTATCATTTTTTAGCGGGGTCAGCGTGTATTAATGCCGGTCAGCGTCGGTCGGCGTCGCGATGCCGGAATAAAATATACTAAATATTACTTGTAAGTCTCTGTTTGATATCACTTAGTATCGGTCAGCGAATATTTATCATTTTTTAGCGGGGTCAGCGAGTATTAATGTCGGTCAGCGTCGGTCGGCGTCGCGATACTGGAATAAAATATACTAAATATTACTAATATGACTCTATTTGATATCACTTAGTATCGGTCAGCGAATATTTATCATTTTTTAGCGGGGTCAGCGTGTATTAATGCCGGTCAGCGTCGGTCAGCGTCGCGATGCCGGAATAAAATATACTAAATATTACTTGTAAGTCTCTGTTTGATATCACTTAGTATCGGTCAGCGAATATTTATCATTTTTTAGCGGGGTCAGCGAGTATTAATATCGGTCAGCGTCGGTCGGCGTCGCGATGCCAAAATAAAATATACAAAATATTACTTGTATGACTCTATTTGATATTATTTAATATTGGTCAGCGAATATTTATCATTTTTTAGCGGGGCCAGCTTGTATTAATGCCGGTCAGCGTCGGTCGGCGTCGCGATGCCGGAATAAAATATACTAAATATTACTTGCAAGTCTCTGTTTGATATCATTTAGTATTGGTCAGCGAATATTTATCATTTTTTAGCGGGGTCAGCGTGTATTAATGCCGGTCAGCGTCGGTCGGCGTCGCGATGCCGGAATAAAATATACTAAATATTACTTGTAAGTCTCTGTTTGATATCACTTAGTATCGGTCAGCGAATATTTATCATTTTTTAGCGGGGTCAGCGAGTATTAATGTCGGTCAGCGTCGGTCGGCGTCGCGATGCCGGAATAAAATATACTAAATATTACTTATATGACTCTATTTGATATCACTTAGTATCGGTCAGCGAATATTTATCATTTTTTAGCGGGGTCAGCGTGTATTAATGCCGGTCAGCGTCGGTCGGCGTCGCGATGCCGGAATAAAATATACTAAATATTACTTGGAAGTCTCTGTTTGATATCATTTAGTATTGGTCAGCGAATATTTATCATTTTTTAGCTTGGTCAGCGTGTATTAATGCCGGTCAGCGTCGGTCGGTGTCGCGATGCCAAAATAAAATATACTAAATATTACTTGTATGACTCTATTTGATATTATTTAATATTGGTCAGCGAATATTTATCATTTTTTAGCGGGGCCAGCTTGTATTAATGCCGGTCAGCGTCGGTCGGCGTCGCGATGCCGGAATAAAATATACTAAATATTACTTGCAAGTCTCTGTTTGATATCATTTAGTATTGGTCAGCGAATATTTATCATTTTTTAGCGGGGTCAGCGTGTATTAATGCCGGTCAGCGTCGGTCGGCGTCGCGATGCCGGAATAAAATATACTAAATATTACTTGCAAGTCTCTGTTTGATATCATTTAGTATTGGTCAGCGAATATTTATCATTTTTTAGCGGGGTCAGCGAGTATTAATGTCGGTCAGCGACGGTCGGCGTCGCGATGCCGGAATAAAATATACTAAATATTACTTATATGACTCTATTTGATATCCCTTAGTATCGGTCAGCGAATATTTATCATTTTTTAGCGGGGTCAGCGTGTATTAATGCCGGTCAGCGTCGGTCGGCGTCGCGATGCCGGAATAAAATATACCAAATATTACTTGTATGACTCTATTTGATATTATTTAATATTGGTCAGCGTATATTTATCATTTTTTATCAGGACCAGCGTGTATTAATGCCGATCAGCGTCGGTCGGCGTCGCGATGCCGGAATGAAATATAGTAAATATTACTTGTAAGGCTCTGTTTGATATCACTTAGTATTGGTCAGCGAATATTTATAATTTTTTCTCAGGGCCAGCGTGTATTAATGCCGGTCAGCGTCGGTCGGCGTCGCGATGCCGGGATAAAATATACTAAATATTACTTGTATGGCTCTATTTGTTATTATTTAATATTGGTCAGCGTATATTTATCATTTTTTATCAGGACCAGCGTGTATTAATGCCGATCAGCGTCGGTCGGCGTCGCGATGCCGGAATGAAATATAGTAAATATTACTTGTAAGGCTCTGTTTGATATCACTTAGTATTGGTCAGCGAATATTTATAATTTTTTCTCAGGGCCAGCGTGTATTAATGCCGGTCAGCGTCGGTCGGCGTCGCGATGCCGGGATAAAATATACTAAATATTACTTGTAAGGCTCTATTTGTTATTATTTAGTATTGGTCAGCGGATATTTACCATGTGTTAGCGGGTTTCAGCGCTCTTTAACGTCGGTCAGCGTTTTTGCGATCAGCACTGTTCAGCATTTTATTCTTACCCGTCCAAAGGTTGGCGGTTGGTTGTGTGACAATTAGAGACGTTGAGTAGTCATTCAGACAGTAATCGTGTGTGGACGTGTCTATCGTTGCTCATTATTCTAGTTTTTTTCCTATCGTATTTAATTGTAGTAGTGTGTCGTAGTATATAAACATTTTATATTTGCCTTGACGTAAAAACGCTAACCGTGGTTTGGAATGCTGCTGCCTAGATTATGTCTCTTTTTCTTCGGCTGTGACATATACTTGACAAATAAAGTAATCAACAGCTGAAAAGAAGAAATAAAATTGCTGAAAACTGACACGAAAAATGTTCAGTAATAATATTAACTTATAAATTTAGTTCTGCAATCCGGCTCTACTTTTGAAAATAAATTTTATAGTATATATTCCTATTATGTGTTTATTTACTTCTTTTTTTTTCTGAAAATAACTTATCTTAATTCAACAAAAATTTTAAAATTGAAAAGTTTGAATGTATATCATAATTCTAAACAGCGGACCTAATTTTGATGATTGCAGCCATAAATTCTGACCTACAAAAACATTTGATAGTAATTACTAAGTAGAAATAAATTATGGAAAGTTTATTAAGTCATTTCAAATAAATTCGATTTTATGATAATTGAAAAACAAAGATAATTTAAATTCCTGCGTACAACAAATAATTTAAACCTCATTCAAATTTCCCGTGTGGTCCCCTGCCACTTATCTTTGAGAACCGTGTTAATACGATACAGAAAAATTGTTTAAAGTTTTTAGTATTTCCAATCTGACAATAGCAAAAATTTAGTTGATTAAAATAATTAAAAACTTGAGTTTTTTAATAATTTTATGTCTTTCTAGTTTATTATTGTTTAATAATATCATAGTTACGAGATACATTATTTAGGACATAATACCCGCGCGGGCTTTATTTTATATAAATAGACCTAGGGCATTATGAGTTACTATGGCAATATTGATAACAGTGCTATTTTTTGTTTTTGTTTATGTTAAAATTACAGTTATGAAATGTCCCTGTAAAAATGATATCGCCAGAAGTGATGCTTGATTTAATAGTAGATGTACTGGTAGACGTAGTTTTCTATATCGATATTCTCTTTAACTATAATCGGGGAAAATGATTATGACTATAAAAAACAATTATTTAAGTACAAAATACAATTATTTCAAAAATGTTGATAAACATACCGATTCCTAGAAATATCCAAGCAGTACAGTTTCATTTATAATTTCGACAGATTTATTTACCATCCAGCTTTGAAATTTATCGAATTCTTTCTCATACATGTCTCTACACTTCTTGGGTAACAAATTTTCATTAGCTTTCGCCGCTTTTGCTATTATTTCTTCTGGAATTACACCAGATTGCTTATTCATCTTAACGTAAGAACAAAAACACTGAAAAAACTTTGTTGTTTACCACAACAAAGTGAATCACCTATATACCGCTGTCATTTATTCATATGTTACATCGTAAATTTAAACTTTGTATTTGTTATTAAAAAATACTAGTAAGACATAAAGTATTGTATGCACCAAGGGTATTACTTGATGGTTATAGCCCTCGGGCATAAACATCTACTTAATACCCTTGGTACATAAATAAGTTTTATATGAATTTAGTTATGGTCTTTGTAAAAGATAATTCGTGTTTCTAGAATTATATAGTGTATGACAATAGAATAATTTATTTTTTCTTAATTCAAATAAATTTATTGTAAATTATAGGGAAAAAAACCGTTATTAAACAGTATACAACATTGTTTGGTATCTTTTTAAATCACTTATAACTGTCATGCAACGAATTTTTTTTTTTATAACATTATGAAATAACGTAACGTTTCCCATCCCAAGCTAATGAAATTATTGTAGATATTACTAATATTGTACTTTTTTTAAAAATAGCATAGCCTCTGTATTCATATATCAATTAAAAGAAAATAATTTTTGCTTCAAAAGATATAACGGTGTTTACCTTCGAAATTTGATAATTTTTGAAATATTAAAGTCTACATCAAAATGTTTCTTCTCAAAATAATCTTGAAAATTTCAGGGATGTGTTGTTTCGTGTAATTTAGGCTTAGATACAATTGTGTGTTTGGGTTCACTAATTACTACATTAATTTATATGAATAGTGCAAATATTAGCACTGGTATAATCGCAATGATTATCGTAAATTATTATTTGACAAAAAGTAACATTTTCACATATGTTCCCGTTAATTGAATAATCTTCCATCATTGACACAAATTATTAAAGTCATTGGTCAACACCAAGTTTGTATATAACCGAAAACAACACAACAGTCAAACTTTATTTTGAGGAAACATTTTATTTTGTATTCAAGGCACACTTGATTTTGAAAATAAACATTTTGATATTTTCTTAAATAGTCTCGAAACTATTAAATTTAGTAATAGACTTCTATAAATAAAATCATATTTTATATTAATATCAAAAGTATGAGCCGTTGGCACTTGGTGAAACATTATGAATAAGAATAATGAACATACACACTTGTTTTTGTGAAACTACATCAAGTGTCTACTTTCATTATTCATATATTTTATATTAACTGGAGTAAGAATATACAGCCTGTGTCATATAAAAATTTAAATATAGTAATTGAAATTAACTTTTTCAATCAGAATTATAAAGATTTAAATAACTCATTAAAGGTGCGAAAAATTGACTTTGATAAGCTTTTTTGTATCGAAAATAATTGCTAAGAAAAATCGTGTTTTTACGTTCAATTTCCAGCCTATATATGAGATATGATCAAAAATTTAAATTTTGCCAATTTCTTTTTCCATATACACTAAATTACTACGAGTATAATTGATTGGGTTAGATGAAAGGCTGAGTGTAAATAAACAAACTGAATTTTATAATATATTAATTATATGCTTTGTGCGATCGATTTCGAAACTATGTTCATCATCAGGCAACAGCTGAAAAATATAATAAATAAGTTTCCATATAAAATATAAATAAATAAATATATAAAATGAGAGTATTTAAGTTGTCAAATAAATAAAATATCAATATAACAAAAAGGAAAAATAAAGCTAAAGCTATGATGTACATAAAATATTATAAGTAATATATATAACAATTATATAGAAAATTATTCATGATAATAGTAAATTAACAAAAATATTTGAACAATTTAGAAAGATAATAAAGTTTGAAACCGTGGTCTTAAGTTAGGTTAGGAAATAAAATCGGAAGTAATCAAATTACTCATACAATAAATTGAAAAAATTAAAATTATATATATATATATATATATATATATATATATATATATATATACCGTCAAAAAAGTATACAGTTGAAAAATAAGCAAAATATTAGAAAATACATTGAAAAATAAGAAAAATGAAAATAATTTTGAGAAAATTCTGTGGGATGCACTGTCAGAGACAAATGTCTGGAGTGGAATGAGGGGGGTGGGGATATACTTGATAAATCGTTGACTACAAACAAGGCGGTATATTTTTAAAAATAGGATTTTCTGGAAAGTTAGTCTGTTCATTTAGTAACTGATAATGATTTTTGGTATGTGTAAGAATTTTGTATTTTTCTAATAGTAGTAATTTGTGGAAATTGGTTTCAGAATGTAAAATCGAAAAATTTTCGATTGTAGCGGAATGATTATTATTGATTAAATGAAAGCCGAAAGCCGAAAGCCGAATAGGGGTTGTTTTTTAGATGTTCTTTAAATCTAGTTTTTAAGTTACGAGAAGTGAGGCCGATGTATATGTTTTTACAGTTATTACATTCTAGTTTGAATATACCACGTTTTTCTAGTTTGTTAAATGGAGGTTTGCTATTATTTAGGATGTTATTTAAATTTGATTGAGATATGGAGGTTAAGATTATATTATGTGTATTAGTAATTTGTTGTATTTTAGAGTGGATGGTATTGAAAATGGGATAGATATGTAAGATTGTTTCATAGAAATGTGTTTATAAACTTTGTTAAAAATTAATTGTTTGTGTTTCATATTATTAAAAGATTAACCATGTATGAGAGTGAGAAATTATTATTTAAACCTATTTTGAAGATAGTATTGTATTCTTTATTGAAGTTTTCTTTTGATAAACGTGTGTTTAATAAGCGGTTAAACATCAAGTCGAAAGATGCGGATTTTATTTTTAGGTTATGATATGAATGTTTTGGGATAATTATGTCAGTTGAAGTTGCTTTTCTATATATATTAAAATCTATTTTATTATTATTAGAGCGTTGTAAAGTAAAGTCTAAAAAATGAATTTTATTATCAGATTCTAATTCAACAGTAAATTTAATTTTTGATAATGTATTGATATTGTTATGAAAAATTTCTAATTCTTGAGTAGTACCAGACCAGAAAACCAGAATGTTATCTACATATCGTTTCCAGAAGATTATATTTTTATTTAATGGTTCATTCAATACTAATGATTCTAAATTATCTATAAAAATATTCGCTAGAAGTCCGCTGATTGGGCTTCCCATGGGTAAACCGTCATCTAATTTATATGTTTTATTATTAAATCTAAAGAAATTTTGTTCTGTAGTGATTTTAAAAAGCTCTAAAATGATGTCTAAATCTGTCTGTTCTAGGTTATATTTTTGTTTAAAATTTGTGTCGGTGTTTATTAAATTTTTTAATAGTTTTAAGGATTCACTAACAGGAATATTAGTATATACGTTAACAATATCAAAGGATATCATGATAAAATCTTTATTTTTTTTTGTAAAGTGTTATTTATTTCTGTAATTAAGTGGTTAGAATTATTTATATTGTCACCATATTTGTTCTCCGGTTTATTACTGATAGATCTGAATGGTGGAATGTAACTATTATATTCGCGAAGTATGTCTTTCAACGAAAAATGGAATTCATCCGATTTGATATTATATTAAAGTTCGTATGTCGTAAACTGAATCTCATTTACTGGGAGGTTTTCTTGATTGTTTATTAAAAAATCCTCTACCGAATTCTCGGCGTTAAACAGACATTTTGTTTTAAAATCAAGAGAATAATCTATACCTGACGTTCATCTGCTGGTTGAGGTCACGTTTTAATTTGTTTTTAGGGAGGCGTCAATACTCTTGTTTGTAAGAGGATTTGTAGCACTTTAAATATATAATTACAGATCACAATCCTTTCAGCTGCGCGATATTGTTTATTTCTCTTTCACTTCTTGTGTATAACCTTCCGATAAAGATTTTTCACATAAAAACAAATATTTAAGTCCGGTTTGTCGCCTTTTAAACCATACTTATATACAAACTGTGTGTAACATGAACCAAAATCTTTGCTACACTAGAAATAATAATTCCGTTGTTCCAACCAGGAAAAGAAGTACCAATCATAATACCCGGTATAAACGTGACCAACACTTGAATTCAGCAGGAAAATCTCTGTGCAAAGCATCAATGCTAGCATGTTCATACGGTTGGACAAGTTTCTTCCGACGGATGCCTCAATCGATATCTACGTGACAAATGCTATATTGGAAAGTAGGCAATAAAACGATTATAATTATTGTAAATAAATATTTTAAATATATTTATAATTTGAAAATCACTAATAAAAGTGAGATATAGGTGTAGTAGCAATTAGAAAGGGTGGTAATATAGGAAAAAGTAGCATTATATATATATATACCGGGTGGAACATCATACCATAGGCGATTAACATTAGAAAACAATTTTTCCGTGCGCATTGCTCCCCAAATTATTTTAGGCAAAAATGCTTCAAATAAATGTTGTAGCGCATAAAATTCTGCATCTAAATTAATAAACAAAATTATATTTACATACGTTGTAACGACAGAAATTAGATAAAAAAATATTAAAAATTACGTTGAAAATATCAAATAGCCATGGAAGTGAAACAAAAATAGATAAATGCTTGACGTTTGACAGATGAATGATTAATTTGACGGGTAAAATATTAAAATGAATTCAGTTTATTCTAACGAAGAAAGAGTTTTTATCATAAAAACTTTTATAGTGGAAATTGTTTACGTAGAGTTAGAGATTTATTCGCTGTGAAATTTCCAAATAGGCCAATTCCAAGCGTATGTTAAAAATTTGAATCCACGGCAAGTGTTGCGGCGGAAAATAGTACAGATAAATTTAATTTTGATTATTTTTTAAGAGTTTTACAAACAAATCATATCTTTATTTATAGGAAATAAAAATAGTAGCACTAATGTAGAAGTCGAAAAAAGAGTTTTGGAATTTATAAATTTTAATCCTGAATTAAGTTCAAGAATAATAGCACAGGAATGTGAGATTACTCATTCTACAGTATTGCAAATTTTTAAAAAGCATAAATACTACCCTTATAAGATGCAATGCCATCAAGACATTTCGCCCATTGACGAAGAAAGTAGGCGAGTGTTTTGTGAAGATATGCAAGAACGAACAAATCGGGATCGTAATTTTCTTGCATCTATTTGCTTTACCGATGAGTGTACCTTTACACTTAACAATGAACCAAAAGTTCAAAATGATAGGCACTGGGCTCAAGAAAATCCAAGATTAAATGTTACCACCAGAACGCAATATCCTCAAAAAATTAATATTTGTGCAGGTATTTTTAATAGTAATATTATTGGACCATTTGAGATCGTTGGCAACTTAAATTCTGAAACATACTTAGAACTCTTGATTAACGAGAGTGGCCTTCATTAGACGGTGTAGCGCGCGAAAATCAGGAGGTCTGGTTTCAGCAAGATGGCTGCCCACCTCACTTCGGAATAAATGTAAGAGCTTATTTAAACCAAGCATTTCCCAATCGCTGGATTGGTCGCGGTGGAACTTTAAATTGGAAGGCCAGATCACCTGATTTAACACCTTGCGACTTAAATCTTAAATGTAAAATTTATAAGCAACGACATTCCTTCTACAATAGGTTTGGTTATTGCTTGGCTGAAAATTGAGATTATAATAATAAATTGTAGTGATTATTTTATTCAGAGAATTATTGTTTGATATTTGAATTGTAATAGATTGGTTATAATTTTTACATGATAAACCCTATAAGAAATAAACGTTTCATTGAAATGTACAATTGTTTATTTATTATTAGGTCGTAATAATAGGTATGGAGCATTTTGTATGAATTTTATTAAATGATTAATTTGTCGCGGGTAAAATAGACATAAATGCGTCAAGCATTTATCTATTTTTGCTTCACTTCCATGGCTATTTTATACTTTCAACGTAATTTTGAATATTTTTTAATTTAATTTCTGTCGTTACAGCGCATGTAAATTTTATGCTCTACAACATTTATTTGAAGCATTTTTGCCTAAAATAATTTGGGGAGCAATGCTCACGGAAAAACTGTTTTTTCATGTTAATCTCCTATGTACACAGGTATGATGTTCCACCCGGTATATTTAAACGTGTTAAACCCATTTCGATAGAAGCTTCGCTTACATTTAATTTTATTTGTTCTACAACTGCTCAGAATTGATCAAGAACTATTTTTGTACAATATTTCACCGAAATTGAAGGTGTTCCGGTAGATGCGCGAGGAGGATTAATTAGTATATATAAAAGAGGCCTACAATAAACCGATTCCAGTTGATGAATCTCTTTCTCAACTTAAAACAGTAGTTACGTCTGCTAAACACGTTGACGCCTGGTCTGCAGGTGTTTCGTAATATTTTATAAAAACGTCTATTATACTACATGGTAAATTATAAAATTTAGCTTTTAATTTAGCTACGTAATAACAATTTAATATCTAAAATCTAATCATAGAACCACAGTAAAATAAAAAAAACTCAAGAAACAAGTAGGTGCGCACTACAGGCGCTCGTTATGTAAAAATGACAGTTTATAACAATGCTCGAAAATATGCTACAATTCCAGACATGCTGGTTTACATACTTATTCTATGCCTGCTCTAAGTAAACTTCACGTGAATTGAACTGAACAAAAATTGAGGTTTCCTTTGCTGGTAAATGAATACAAATGTTTCTAAAAAAAATAAATTTAACTTGAGTTATTTAATTCGGAGGTTATATAAAGCATGTTTCCAACGATGTACAGATAATTTTTAATTAGGAAAATTACCTCAGTTTATCCGAAGTAAACAATTTTAGTGACACTGCCTTAGTAATTATTTCTAATATATTAATAATTAATTTAGAATTGTACAAACTATTAATAGTCATTTATTTTATATTGTATGTAGACTGAGTATTGTAACGCTTGTAATTATTATTTAATTATTAATAGGTACATTAGCAATACCTAACTATCTAATTAGTGGTAGGTACTAAAACTTTATACTTCAAGTAAACAACCTTAATAATGTATACAAATTTTTATTTGTTTTTCATTATATGTCCATCATAAATCCTTAGTGTTATTATTAAATGTAGAAATAGATGTATTTTATATTTTAATAATATTTGTATTTAATTGTTTTACTCGTATAATCGTGTTTTGTAATTGAATTAAGTAAGTATAAATAAGTATTATACCACCACGCCATTCTATAAATCCTTTTTACTAACTACGGTAGTGGTCGCATGTGTTTCTAAACTAGGTAGATATCACGTAACATTTCTGTTACATAGTGCTGTGTACAGTAATCAGTTACCAAAGTGAATAGTCAGCCAGCAATAATGAAATCAGGCATACGAATAAAATAATATACTCATATTGCGAAATTTTATAATGAAAATTCTAGGAAAATAAATGAGGAAATATTGATCAACACTATATAAATGGGGTAAGTGGCTCAGTGGTATCGAGCCGGTCTGTGGATTTTAAAACCTGGGTTCGATTCCCACAGTCGACAAAAAAAACTACCTCTGTGTCCTCTGGACACCGTGATTTGACGACTGGTAATCACACTTTACGTAAAGAATATATCACTTTCCGAGATCTACTACCGGGAAGTGCCACACCCAGTAATGAGTAGAAGCTATGATAATATATTTATTTATTTATATGGAGTAGGTGGCTCAGTGGTATCGAGTCGGCCTGTGGATCTTGAGAACCCTGGTTCGATCCCCACAGCATACAAACCATTTTCACCCATTTAAATCTACCTCTGTGGCTCCTCCACCACTAATATCTTTGGGGCCGTGATTTAACGGCTGATAACCGCACTTCACGCAAAGAAATATATCACTTACCGAGATCTGCTTCGGCAGAGTGTCATACCCAGTAATGGGTACAAGGCGTGATGATATATTTATGTATTTTATATTTATATAGAAAGAGGAGGAGTTTCGCGGACATAAGACATGACACAATCACTTCAGTATAAGGTGTACTCGTAATTCTACTGAAAAACGGCTGCGAAAGCTAGAGAGCCGAAGAGAAAAGTAACCGGGAAAATTTACTGCCCGCAAAGAACATGTCGATATTGTTCTATTCTCTGACATGAACATACTTATTAAAAAGGATAAGGACACTATTTGTTTGTTTATTGTTTCTCCTTGCATTAGATACCAAATGTTTTATGACGCTACACAGTCTTATGAGACAAGTAAGTGGCATTGTGATAACTATTATTATTATTTATAAAATACATGTTTCACATATGTTAATATATTCAGTCATATACTGGGCCAAAACCTTTTTTCCTTAATGCATTAAAATTTGCTATTATTCCTCTATGGTTAGTAAAGCCTGTATGAAAGTTATGAATTATTTCTATTTGTTCTTCTTCATATTCTATGTCTTTAACTATTTTATTACAAACAACTATGTTATTCATATTAATTTCAACTTTCCTTTTATTATTTAAAAAAATTTAAGATCTAGATCGCTCTCGTTAAAATTACCTAGATATTTTATTTTTGGATCTGTCGAGTTTTAAATCGGTCTAAAATTCTTCTTGATTTCATTTTAACTCACGTTGAAGGTGAGGTACGTTCATTTTTAGTAGTTTATATGTTTAAAAAAGCGTTTCTGTTTTTTAGGTTTGGGTGTATCATGTGCTATAGTAGAAAAACTCAGTTGGGATATTTTGAAAACTATTAATCTTCCACTTAAGAAATCTGTCGCGAATGGAGACCGTTGTATGAATCTAGATATTATTAATGTTTCGGTGAGGTGAAAATGTATAGTGGGAACTATAATTACACACACTGATTTTTTAATTAAATTGCAATAATGTGTTTTAGTTGTTAATGTTAAGAGTTGTGTAATTTTTAAACCTTTTTAATTATTTATTTATTTATTTTTTTAAATTTGTGACATGTTCTGTTTTTTTAAACATTTTGTTTATACTTATGACTAGACGTTACATATCCCTGAGGAAGGCGATAGTTATCGCCGAAACGTAGGAAGTGTAACCGTTTCAAAATATATTAGACTGATATCCCGATCATCAAAGTGTTGTCTTAACTGTTATGTATGTTCAAAGTTGAATCAATTTTCCGTCCACACTTACCCCGGTTGACCCTAAATTTCAAGAGTAGGTTGTCTCCATGATACTATGACTACAAAAGATTTGATCGATTGCAGTCTCAAATTCGTTCAATTCTACACAGTTACGTCACGGGTGACATCTAAACTATTTTTATATGTGTTATCGGTATGAATAGATTGAAAGTTATTATACTTTTAATAATTGTTTGTTGAAGAAATGTTACTTGAAAATATAGTGAAAATTTAAGTAAAGTTATTGAATGTATTATTTTAGTAGATTAATGCCAGATTTTATGAAGAATTTTAAAGTTCAGTTAATTTTACTTCCATATTAAATTTACATCAAGTTATCTAAATGACAATAAAATACTTAACAGCAATGTTAAAGTGTTGTGCATTTATTAAAAACAAATAAATTTACTTTGAAAGTAAATTTAAGTGACACTTAAATTTCTTTATAAAATCGGGTATTAAACTATTCAAAAATCTCTAAATTTCTGAAGTAAAAATAGTTAAGTCTGAATACGTAAAATAATACAGGTAAAATAACATGTTTGAATGATGAAAATATATATTATTTAAGTAATTTGTATTGAAATTTTGCGTTTTTTGGTATTTATTACTAGGTACATTGAATTTTTCATTGTATCAATAGTATTTGAATTAATTAATACATTTTCAATATAATTTAATCCTACACAATTTTTATTATATTTTATGAAAATTATTTCTAATAAGAACATAGTTCATTTTTGTCATTTGTAGCATCACTTATTTCACTGGATACTCTGAATATAATGAAATTTTTAGATAAATAGGTATTTTTTGAATTGTATACTATATATTTGCCCGTCAGTATGGTGATGTGATACGGAATTCGAATCCTGAGATTCCGAGTACAAATCTCACTCAAACTAAAAATTATATAAACTACTACACTGCGCCTCGGTGAATGCAGATCCTGTACTGTAATTGGGATTAAGTTCCTGTTGTACAGCGTAACATAAATAAATACATAAATATTTTAAGGTTATGAACACTTACACTGCTTTGTCTTTTAATTTTATTTCTATGTCTTTCTTGACGGTTCATTTCACTTTGTTTTAACGTCTTTTTATTTGGCAAATTTTCACTTGGAATTATATTTGCTTTTAACTTTTTTTTTATTCTTGCTCTGTAAAAGTTCATTAAATAGATTCTTTTCAAAATCGTCATTTTTAAAATGAAGAGAATACACTCGAGCAGTTTCCAAATTAAATTTATCCGAACATACACATTCAACAACCCAAGCATCACGTTTTTTTTTCTTTTGGAAATCTAAAGAATCCAATTTTTTATTTTCTGTCTTTTACTTTTTATTGTTGCTATTGCAAACGAACATAAATTAAATGATTTATAAATAGTGAACTGGTGTGTGGTGTCACCTGGGACCTCAAATTGTCGAAGAGAGATAGCAGATATGCGCATGATCATATCTTGTTTATTCCTAATATCATGGGTTGTCATCAAGACAATATTCGAAGATTTTTTATAAATAAATATATCATCTCGCCCTTTATCCATTACTGGGTGTAGCACTCTGCCTAAGCAGATATCGGTAAGTGATTTATTTTCAGGGAAAAAAGTTGCCATAAAAATCCATAGTAATCCTTTGTATTTTTTATGTAATAAACTTCTATAGAATTCAAATTTTATTAGTTCAATATAAAAAAAGTTATCAATAAAATTTTTATAGGGCCCTGGATATTGTATTCAAAATATTTGTTCTCGAAGTAAACTGTGAAATACTGTTATTTAAGTAATTTTATCGCAGGGAACAAAAATGTATTAGATACATACATATTTTTTCAATTATACGATTTTGTTAATATATGTTTCTATAGCGTAACAATTCAATTTAACCTAATTAAATTAGGATGAATTATGACATATATAAAACGAAAGTAGCAAAGAAAACTGTGGACAACAGCAACAGGAAATAATACCAATTTAAGTATTACCCATTTCGGTAGTGTCCTTCCTGAAATTAATACACACACACATTTAATTTAAATTTCCGTTACGACAACGACATGTACGGTTCGTAAATGATTTAAGATATAAATTGTAAATAATAATTAGAAGGGTATAGTAGTTACTGTAAATGTAAATAAATAATTTTCTCTTTACGGCATCAGTTTAATTCTAATTGCATTTTAAATTAAAATAAAACTAAAGCTAATATTCTAGTTCGCTTTTTATTTTCTGCACTACAAATTACAAATTAAATTTAACCAATAGGATAATTAAAGTGATAAAAAGGGAAAAAATAACGGTAGCAGTTGAGTATTAATTTTAAAAAGTTTTTCTCATGTACTGATTTCTTAGACAGATTGACTAAAATTTTATTTTAATTTGTAATATTGCGGTCGACTTCATCGGAAGTTTGGTGCTGATTTTAAAATGAACTTTCTATCTAACGATGAACTTATTTTCATTTTTCTACATTTACTATGAATTATAGAATAATTTATTCATTAGTATCATCTTACAAATACCTATTTTAACTAGGAGGGTTTATATTCCAGCTAAATGTCTATTATAAAAAAAAAAACAAATAAATAATCTGAAATTTTCAATGTTCATATTATCTCAAAGTACTTTATCTTTTTGTATAGATGTAACATCCTATAATCGATAGAGTTATTATGCAATTTTTTAACAAGTGTGATTTGAGTTTATTGATTATTTAAAATATGCAGTTTATATTGAAATTCGAAGTTACTGATATCTTTGGGGGCCGTGATTTGACGGCTGGTAACCGCATTTCACGCGAAAAAATATATCGCTTACCGAGAACTGCTTAGGCAGAGTGCCACACCCAGTAATGTGTAAAAGGCGTGATGATATATTTATTTATATTTAAGTTACGTACTGTTCATGTTATATTTAGGGTAAATAAAATAAATATAAATTTAGGGTTATCTGTTTAAATATGAATTGAGTGATAAATATAATATAATGTTCATATGGTGGTATGTATAATATAGGTAACAATTTCAAATGAAATTTACCGTGACATAATTTATTTAAAACCATTCATCACATTTTCACTGCTGCCTAAACATATAACCTAGAACCTAACATATTATGCTCTAACATCAATCATAATTCTCAAGATAGGCCTAGCAATTAAAGCCGTATCCTTAAAGGTTCCCGAACTCTGATGATAGTGTCTTGTCCATGTTTACCGTATGTGATTGTAAGTACATAATTTATTCACAGGTATTATCAACGTGTGAAGTAGCGTTATTTAGCGGCAACCGATCGAAACAACGAATGTTTTGGAGGTTAAAATGTGGAAATGAGGCATGATATTTCGTATCGTACGTTCTCTTACTTTCTTATTGGCTATGTGCTATATACAGGGTGTTATATTTTAATAGACCCAGCAAATATCTCGCTTATTTATCAACTTAGCAATTTCTTTCATATAACATGATTTATATAGCAACATGTAAGCTAGTTGATGACGGATGTACATTCATGATATCATTTCTGGTTTCTTAGTAATTAATATCAACTTTGAAATTTCAAATAGAACATACTATATTTTTTTACAAATTTGAAAAGTGCATCAAATTTGCTTTACAATCATGTAAAATAATCCATATGTTATATTATTAAAAAGTAAAATGGCGGGCACTTTATTATACACCTAATCGGAAAGAGAATAGTGAGCCATGACTGTGGCTTGAAATAAAACAATTAACTAAAACAATTGTAATAATAATTTTTAAATGAAATAATATTTTTTTGTCATAATAATACAGAAAATAAGAATAAGAAACACTTAATAACAACAAAATGATTTTATAACTAATATCCAAAATAGCTCCCAGTCTCTTCAATGCCTTATGCACTACGTTTTGAAACAGAATAAGTAGCCCTTTCTATTTGGTCAGCAGATAAAGATTCAATTGCTGCTTCATTTTTATTGTTCAGTCCGTTTAATGTGTTTACTGGTTCATTACAAACAAAATCTTTCTCGTAGAACCATACAAAAATCAAGTGGTCATGTCGGGAGAAAATGCATTGAAGAGGCTGAGAGTTATTTTGAATATTTGTTATAAAATCATTTTGTTGTTATTAAGTGTTCCCTATTCTTATTTTCTGTATTATTATGACAAAAAATATTATTTCGTTTAATAATAATAAATAAAATTGTTTTAGTTAATTGTTTTATTTCAAGCCACAGTCACGGCTCACTATTCTCTTTCCGATTAGGTGTATAATAAAGTGCCCGCCATTTTACTTTTTAATAATATAACATATGGATTATTTTACATGATTGTAAAGCAAATTTGATGCACTTTTCAAATTTGTAAAAAAATATAGTATGTTCCATTTGAAATTTCAAAGTTGATATTAATTACTAAGAAACCGGAAATGATATCATGAATGTACATCCGTCATCAACTAGCTTACATGTTGCTATATAAATCATGTTATATTAAAGAAATTGCTAAGTTGATAAATAAGCGAGATATTTGCTGGGTCTATTAAAATATAACACCCTGTATAATATTTTAAAAATAAATATGTAACTGCATCATTGAAGATACTGTAGCGTACCTTCTTAAAATAGTATAATAGTAATGTAAAAATTTTACAAATTACGAACGGATAAAATAAAATAAATTAGGAAAACGAAGGACCCATAAAAAATTTATACGTATTAAAATTATCTTAACACATTATTTGTCATCATCTATGTTGCACAAACTGAAATTTGAGCAATCAATCTTATAAACAATGTTACATTATGTTTTAAAATAACTTATTGATGTTAGATGTACATTTATATACAAATTGAAAGTTTAGTGGTATTGGCAAATCTG
This sequence comes from Pterostichus niger, assembly GCA_947425015.1. Taxonomy (NCBI): domain Eukaryota; kingdom Metazoa; phylum Arthropoda; class Insecta; order Coleoptera; family Carabidae; genus Pterostichus; species Pterostichus niger. The sequence continues at coordinate 3,125,732 of OX380347.1, forward strand.
TTACATTATTTACTAAATTAATATATAAATAATAATAAAACTTAATTGGAATATACATATTTTTTAAATTATCACTGTTACTTAATCAAATGTTATAATTTAAAACTGAAGAATTTTTAGTTATCTGAAATTTTGTAATTTTTTTTATTAATTTCCCTAGCTAGTAAAATTTGTAAAAAAAGTAAGTACTAATAAATATAATAATAATAATAATAATAATAATAAATCTTTATTGACTAATAAGTCAAAGGCGAGGTTCAGCCCAGGGCTGTTCTTCCACCTAACCTTACAAAAACAAAATTATACAGTAATACAAATAAATTATAAACACAAGGATGAAAAACACAAAAATTAAACGTACAGAGATATTAACAAACACGTGTTACATAAATATATAAATAATTAAATAATTAAATGCCAAACTAAAGTACATATTATCCAATAAATATATTTTTAATATGTTGACGAAAAGTAATTAAAGACAGAGATTTTAAAGAAGCAGGGATGTTGTTATACAATGTTGATGCCAGATACGAGAAGGAACCTTTATATTTGGACTTTCTAAAAGATGGTACAATATATAAGTCCTTAATTCGAAGAGTGTAATTATATTCTTTTTCAATAAGTTTATCAAACAAATAAGAGGGGGTGCCAGTCAATCTAATTTTATGTACCAGACAGAGATACGCAATTTTTACGCGATTGTCAATCGTGGTCATTTTGGATATCTCGCGGAATTTACTTATGTGGTCATATTTACGCACACCATAAACAAAACGTAAACAAGAATTTTGCATAAGAGTAATTCTATGTTTATCCGTGTGAGTGAGGTTTGGGATATACACGCAAGAACAATAATCAAACAGCGGCAGAATTAATGTGTTAATTATACGTAGCTTGATAGGTGAACTAATATCCTGTCTAAATTGAAAGAGATGACGTAATTTAAGCCTTGCAGCAGTAAGTTTTTTATTTAAATGACAACTAAAATTTAAGTTTTGATCGAGATATAGACCCAAGATTTTAGTAACAGGATTACGTTTAACTATCTCTCCGTCCAAAAAGATATCTGGTAAAGCACCATAATTTCCAACCACAAGGAGAGACGATTTATTAGTATTGATTTTCAGACCATTGTTCTTTATCCAAATTACAAGTTTTTCAAGTTCACTGTTAACTGTTGCACATTGATCATTGATATATTGAGGTTCTGAATTTATAGAAGCCAGAATATGAGTATCATCTGCGTAAGTATGTGCCTTACAAAAATTAAATACAGATGGCATATCAGCAACGTAGATGAGAAAGAACAAAGGTCCTAAAATTGATCCTTGCGGAACACCAGATGTAAGGTGAAACTTGGCAGAATTATGCATATCACTTTTTGAGGACATATTTACCTGGAAGTATCTGTCATTCAAATAATTTCTACACCATTTCATTGCCAATCTCGAAAAATTATAATACTCCAATTTTGCTAGAAGCATGTTGTGATTAACCAGGTCGAAGGCTTTAGAAAAATCAATCTGAATTAATAATGAGATAATAGATTTATCGTAATTTTCTAATAGAGTATCAGTAATATTTAAAAGGCACGTGTTCGTGGAATGACCAGCTTTGAACCCAGATTGATTAGTAGGTAAAATATTGTTATCCACGATATATGACATGATTTGATCACAACATACTCTCTCCAGAATCTTGGACAATGTTGGTAAAATACTGATAGGTCTCAGATCATCAAGTGTGGAACAGTTCTTTACTTTGGCTATAGGTTTGATTATTGCTTGTTTCCAATTGTCAGGCATCACACCTTCCAAAATGCAAGTATTTACTATGTGCGTAATATAACCAACAATAATAGGCAAGACCATTTTAATCATTTTTAATGATATCCCATCAATGCCCGACGCATTAGATTTGAACTTATGTAAAATTTTAATCACAGTATCATTGTCTATACATTGAAATACAAAAGACTGACCAGAGTGCCCTGAATATTTATTGTTTAAATAAAAGTTTATCGAATCAAGGTTAACATCATGTGTACCAACTTTATGCAATATATGTTGACCATATTCATCTGGCTTGCAAAGAAATTAGATATAGATGGATTGATATGGATCGCGATTATATAAACCAAGAATTGGTTTTAGGGTATCACATTTTATCTGCATTCATTCTTCTTACAATAGGAAGACAAATTCTAGCAACAAATTTTAAGTAGCCCAATAGGTAGGTCTCTTAGTCCTATAGTACTCGTATCTGTATTTGTAATGTTTCATCTGGAAGAGTCAATACTCCAGAATAAGTTCTTTGCTTTTTTGTTTTACTATCATGTTGATGGCATCAATTCTATTTTCCATAATTTTATTCATTATAACACGTATATCCAATTCAATTTCGAAAAACTCTAAATTGGTTAGATGCTAGTGCTATTAGCTTAGATAATACATTTCTTACAAATCTTACTTGGTATAAGAAGACACACTATATTCCTTAAAAATAATTGTTGCAATGTTAAAATAATTTTTCAACAATTGGTAATTTCAAAATGTACTAATTTAGTATTACTCGTACTATTATACTCTTTCTTAGATATATTTTTGAACTTTTACTTCAATATACATAATATGTTCAAATTTATTTATCTTACATTTGTGCAATATGCTCTTGGCTATTTTTGTATAAGTTGTTTAATCTGTTCTGTTTCTGTAAATTAATTATTAAATTTTTTGACGTGGGTTTAAAACTATGTATCTTTTACTTGATCGGTTTGATGTGGAGAACGTAAATCATTGCTTGTTTTTACTTATGACACTCATGCAGTCCTGGGTTCAAGTCTACCGGCCGGCAAGTGTTTTTCTCGTTAAAACAAATAAAATAAATACTTAATATATATATATATATATATATATATATATATATATATATATATATATATTTTACATAATCCATATCTGGATTAGAATTTGAACAATAAATATATTTTTACAAGACTAAATAATTCGATTCCAGTTAGATATTTCCGCTTGTTTTATATAGTATAAAAAGCGGGTATCAAATCTTTTTATTTGTACAAATAATCATATATCTAAAGGTTCATTATTTCTAATATAAGCAGTTAATTAACTAAGGTTGGTAACATGGAATTTTGTTGTTGTTTTTGCTAAAATGTTGCGAAGTGTCAAGCGAACATGCGCACATTCCTGGCGTGCCCCATATCACACAGTCAAATTAATCACAAGCGCATCGCGCACCACTGTAAATTGTAATACTTGTCAGCCCAAAAACTGTATCAGTTGGAAGTATTCTCTAAAATATTATATAATAAAAATTAATCAATAAATATATTATCACTGCAGAATGGATTATATGCAAAAAAGTCTCAATGTGAATAAAACACATGAGAATATATATATATATATATATATATATATATATATATATATATATATATATATATATATATATATATATATATATATATATATATATATATATATTGTGACGAGTTATGGCGGACTCGTCGCCAAAATGTTGGCGTGAGGTTGCTCGGGCGCCAACGGTCGGATAGCGGTTTCGGAGACAATAGGGTTTTCAGAAAGAAACACAAAGTTGGTAAAAAATGACGAATTGAGTCTTTATTAAGCACTGGTGTCACTACAGAAATGTCGTTGATTATCAGCAGGTGTAGAATATACTGAGGCGGGATCGGGGAATACAGAGGTGACGTTTTTGGGAAAACGACGCCTGGCGTTGGGACACCGGTATGTCCGGAGCGACGGTCGGGGCCCGCGGTGTAGGCCTGCAGGTTCGGAAACGGCGAAATCGCGGATTGGTCACAAATCGACGCCGGGCGTCGCGGCGGTGGTATTCCCGTAATAGCGGCTGGTCGACTCGTAATGATCGCGATGAGTGGTTTTTCACTTTTCCGGAAAATCGACGCCGGGCGTCGCGACGGTGGGGTTCCCTGGACGACGGGTGGTGTGTCGGAAATGATTCCGCGACGCGTCTCGCGGAATTCGACGTGGTGCACTCCGGCCGTACACGCAAACTCCTCACCGCAACGTCTCGGATTGCTCACGACAGATGCCAAAGTGATTTGTTCGGTTGTCGCACAAGAGTTCCTAAAACGGAAGGTGGCACGCGACGAAGTCGCGAAGTTACGGTGTGAACTCCGGCCGTGCACGCAAAACGCCTCACTGTAACGTCTCGGATTGCTCACGACAGACGCCAAAGTGATTTGTTCGGTGGTCGCACAAGAGTTCCTAAAACGGAAGGTAGCACGCGACGAAATCGCGAAGTTACGGTGTGAACTCCGGCTGTGCACGCAAATCGCCTCACTGTAACGTCTCGGATTGCTCACGACAGACGCCAAAGTGATTTGTCCGGTGGTCGCACAAGAGTTCCTAAAGCGGAAGGTAGCACGCGACGAAATCGCGAAGTTACGGTGTGAACTCCGGCTGTGCACGCAAAACGCCTCGCTGTAACGTCTCGGATCACTCACGACAGACGCCAAAGTGATTTGTCCGGTGGTCGCACAAGAGTTCCTAAAGCGGAAGGTAGCACGCGGCGAAATCGCGAAATTACGGTGGGAGCTCCGGCTTGTAACGCAAACGGCCCACAGCAACGTCTCGGATTTCTCATGACAGACGCCAATGTGAGTGGTTCGGTGATCGCACAAGAGTTCCAAACGGAAAGTGGCACGAGACCACGAGGAAACACAGTACGGTACGGTAAATAAACAGGAGTGCTTTTCTTACCTAGAAGTCGGAGTGGCCTGGTGACTGGAAGACGGTAGCGGAGATGTCGATGCATTCACAGGTGAAATCTGACTGTCTTGGCTGTCTCGGCAGCGCGGCTTAAATACTGTTTTTGTTAATTAAACGAGTCCTAGGGTGTCAAAGTTTGTGCGTCCTATGTTAACATATAGGGCGGATTGGTTATAAACGGAAACTGGACTACCCGGTCCGCGATCCAGTTTAATCAGCAATTTTTCGGTGCGCGTCTTCTTCGTAAACCCGGTGTTGATTTTTCGCGTCTCTCGGTTGTTGTGTTCGCGAGATATAGGCGTTTTCGCGATCGTGATCTATATAACAATCTTTGTGACGAGCACACTTCGTCACATCCCCGGGATTCTTCGGGATGAAGAAAGAGGGAATGCTACAGGGTCTTTTATTGTTAAATTACCACTCTATCTTCTTAATTTTTATCAACTAGACTTAACAAAATTTACCAATAAACTTAACTTACAAACTAAAAAGAAATTAACAACCCAACTTATGATTACCAAAAACTTACATAACTTAATCTAATGAACTAAACTTAACTACTTAACCCAACTAGACTTAAGAACTAAAACTTAATAACTTGTCCGTAAGCGGCACTAATGTCAAACTTAGGCAACAGGGGGGGGGCACTGCACTAGTGGGCGGGGGGTCTACGAGGGATAGAGACACGTTGCCCATTAGGGAGTCGTACCCTCAGCCGTTTGGTCCTGGAGGACCGCGGGGGACGTAAGGACTGGAGCCAGCTTCCGTAGTCGGCTCTGGGTGGGGCGGCGACGCTCTGGGTCCTGCTGTCCTCGGGTGGGGGGCTGCGGTCCGGGCTGAGGGAAGCGAGAAGGTCCACCAGCTCCTGCTGGGCATCCACCACGCTGTTCCGGGTCGGGATCGGGTCCGCCGGCGCTGGACAGGGGAGTCGGCCTGGACTCCCTGCCGGGGTTGGGGCCTGCCGCGCCAGGGTGCCTCCGGGCCTGGACGGGACCTGATTCACGTCGTCCTCGGTGTCGGACGGTATGGGCGACGTGGTCAGGTCAATGGTAGGGCCGGATTACTGGCGGGGCGCTTATCTTCGCCGGAAAGGGTCCAAACCTGGCGACCAGGGCCACTCGCAGGGCCTCGTCGCCGTCACCAGGTTTCCAGGACGGTGCGGGTGGTGACTCGAGTGCTGGAGCCGGTGGTGGTGCAGTGCGGGCGAAACGTACTAGCTGGCTAGCTAGTACGTGGATGACGGGGCGAATCCGGGGTCCGTGGCGGTGGTGGCCGACCCGCCGGATACCTGGCAGCGGCAACGGTCCGCTGCCAGCCCAACCTGCCACCCTTACAGGGGCTCCCGACCTCGGGGCGTAAGGGAGACATCTCGCCCTAGCTGGTCGGGTCGGCTGCCGGATCCACGGAGCGGCTGTTGTCGGCTTTTCCATTGTCTAGAAGAGTTCGGGCAATGCGGAGCGCAACTCTTCCCCGGAGACGGCGTAGCTGACCTGGAGTTCGGCCAGCTCTTCTGTGCGGGGGTACGGATGCCATCTTTGGAGTTGAGGCCAAAACGTTGTAACTCCTCCTGAAGTGGTTCCTTGGACAGCTCGTAGACCCAACTCGTCTTCGCTGTGGTAGACTCCGTCATGTTGTGTTCTTCTATGTCCCTGCTCGGGCGCCAAATTTTGTGACTAGTTATGGCAGACTCGTCGACAAAATGTTGGCGTGAGGTTGCTCGGGCGCCAACGGTCGGATAGCGGTTTCGGAGACAATAAGGTTTTCAGAAAGAAACACAAAGTTGGTAAAAAATGACGAATTGAGTCTTTATTAAGCACTGGTGTCACTACAGAAATGTCGTTGATTATCAGCAGGTGTAGAATATACTGAGGCGGGATCGGGGAATACAGAGGTGACGTTTTTGGGAAAACGACGCCTGGCGTTGGGACACCGGTATGTCCGGAGCGACGGTCGGGGCCCGCGGTGTAGGCCTGCAGGTTCGGAAACGGCGAAATCGCGGATTGGTCACAAATCGACGCCGGGCGTCGCGGCGGTGGGATTCCCGTAATAGCGGCTGGTCGACTCGTAATGATCGCGATGAGTGGTTTTTCACTTTTCCGGAAAATCGACGCCGGGCGTCGCGACGGTGGGGTTCCCTGGACGACGGGTGGTGTGTCGGAAATGATTCCGCGACGCGTCTCGCGGAATTCGACGTGGTGCACTCCGGCCGTACACGCAAACTCCTCACCGCAACGTCCCGGATTGCTCACGACAGACGCCAATGTGAGTGGTTCGGTGATCGCACAAGAGTTCCAAATGGAAAGTGGCACGAGACAACGAGGAAACACAGTACGGTACGGTAAATAAACAGGAGTGCTTTTCTTACCTAGAAGTCGGAGTGGCCTGGTGACTGGAAGACGGTAGCGGAGATGTCGATGCATTCACAGGTGAAATCTGACTGTCTTGGCTGTCTCGGCAGCGCGGCTTATATACTGTTTTTGTTAATTAAACGGGTCCTAGGGTGTCAAAAATTGTCCGTCCTATGTTAACATATAGGGCGGATTGGTTATAAACGGAAACTGGATTACCCGGTCCGCGATCCAGTTTAATCAGCAATTTTTCGGTGCGCGTCTTCTTCGTAAACCCGGTGTTGATTTTTCGCGTCTCTCGGTTGTTGTGTTCGCGAGATATAGGCGTCTTCGCGATCGTGATCTATATAACAATCTTTGTGACGAGCACACTTCGTCACAATATATATATATATATATATATAATGAGTCCCATAATTCCAATGTCGGAGCATAGGGGCCGGGCACACCGAGCCGCAGTTTTTTACACTGCCGTACTGCCGGTTTCTAATATATATACAGGATGTTAATTAAAAATCTGGCCATAGGCGTTTAACATGGGAAATCAGTTTTTCCTTGCGCGTTGCTTCCCAATTAATTTTACACAAAAATGCTTCAAATTCTGCATGTAAACCACTAATCAGATTTTATTTGTGGCATTTCATAACCGAGAAAATAAATTTTAAAGATTTTTGAAAATTGCTTATTTGTAGCGATAGCCATGGAACTAAAACAAAACTACAAGCAATTGTATGACATTGTAACTGTCAAAATAAGTTTTTGTCTTGTGATTTTCGTTTAATAGAAGTTAAATATGTAGACAATTACATTGAATTATGGCCAGTTATACAGCCAAAAATTAAAATTTAGTTTAAATAAATAAGGGCAAATCGAATGTGTACAAAGAATTATAATTTAAATTTTTATACCTAACTCAATTGATGTACCTACGTATAAAACAAATCTGTTTCTTAAATACATTGTTTTAATTTCAGAATACCTACATAGCTCTCAACACATACAAAATAAAACAGAAATGAAGACAAGAATAATGTATTTATTTAATAAACAGAAAACAAGGATGCATATAATTTTATATTAAATGTTCGAATAACCCTCCATTTTTCGCTAAACAATACCCAAGTCTATTATAAAAGCCGTCTCTAACATTATGCAGCTGTCTGGCATTTATTTTTCTACATTCATTGGAAATTGCATCTTTAAGTTGTTCAATATTTTCAAATCTTTCTCTGTTTACAACATTTTTCAAGTGTCCCCACAAAAAAAAAGTCGCACGGTGTTAAATCGGGTGACCGTGCAGGCCAATTAATTGTTCCTCCTCTGTCAATCCAACTGTTCGGGAATGTATTATTTAAATACTGTCGTACGACATGAACATTATGTGCAGGACATCCATCATGTTGAAACCACACATTTTCCAAATTTAAGGTAGCAATCTCTGGTCCTACCTTCTCGATAAGAAGTTCTAAGTATTTGTCAGAATAGATTTTTTCAATAAAAAACGGTTCAATTATATGGCTACCAAGTATACCAGTTCACACATTTACCCTTTGTATGTACTGAGAATTAGTTTCTAAGATGTTGTGCGGATTATGCTGTGACCAATACCGACAATTATGTAGATTTGGCTTTTTGTTTAAAGTAAACGTACATTCGTCCGTAAAACAAATATTTTTTATAAAATTTCTATTCTTATTTGCCTTTTCCATAATAATTTCGCAAAAGTTGGCACGATTTTCATAATCATTTGGAAGAAGTTCCTGATGGCAGTGGAACTTGTATGGATGGTATTTATATTTCTTAAAAATATTGTATACTGATACATGGCTAATTCCGACTTCGGTAGCGATTTCCCTTAAACTAAGGGTAGGGTTTGCTTTCATTATGGCCAAGACATTTTCTTCATTATTATAAGACACATGATTAATTTCTTGATTCTTAAAATTGAATGTTCCAGTCTTTTCAAATTTTATAATAAAAGTTTCTATTGTGGTTTTACTTGGAATTCGTCGATGTGTCCAGACTACACTTATTAAATTAGGTATTTTTCTGTAGCTTTGTCCAGAGTAGCACCATTTTCTGATCTGAAGCTTTTCTTCATGAGAAAACTGATCCATACTTTCAAAAATATTTGTTTTTAAACGAAAATCACGAAACACAAACTTATTTTGACAGTTACAATGTAATACAATTGCTTGTAATTTTGTTTGAGTTCCATGGCTATCGCTACAAATAAGCAATTTTCAAAATTCTTTAAAATTTATTTTCTCAGTTATGAAATGCAACAAATAAAATCTGATTAGTGGTTTACATGCAGAATTTTAAGCTTTACAACTTTTATTTGAAGCATTTTTGCCTAAAATTAATTGGGAAGCAACGCGCAAGGAAAAACTGATTTCCCATGTTAAACGCCTATGGCCAGATTTTTAATTAACACCCTGTATATATATATATATATATATATATATATATATATATATATATAGAGTAATTTTCTGTAGAACTAAATGTAAATACGAACTAGTAATTAACGGATGATTACATTTGTAGATATTTTAATCCTATTTTAACCAGTTTGCAGTTTCCCATTTTCATACTCTGGATACAGGGAGCAATTCAATCCGCTTACTCCGATATATCAAATCCAAACCTACGAGAATCCTATGAAATTGGCCGAAGACCGGATCAAACGGAACTGCTGTGGTTCCGGTAATCTTCTGGAATATAGCCTGAGTGCGAGATTACCCCTTGGGGCATCATAACTAGAATTGAATTGTAGACGGGTCTGGAAAAAAGAAATAGTAGCTTATCCATTTTTGTAAATAAATTATTATATACTAAGAATGGACACTTGCAGAAGCAGATCTCGCTAAGGAATATATTTCATAATTTTAATTTTCAATATTTCCGCTTTAAGTACTTTCATACATGTTGTTTCTTCGTCTATTAAATTATATCTATGGCTTGTTATTCCACTCAACCAATGGCGTTGCGCTTGTTTACAATTAGTTTAAATAATTTGAATTAGACAGTTTAAAAATACGAACGAAGACGTTATACAAATATTAAATTATAGTTCTATTTGTATTAAGTGTGCGAAATAGATATTTTTAGTTTGTGAAAATGTCACTTTTTTAACGAGCCTTAATACTTGAAATAATTTTGCGCTCAAAATACAAATATTTCTTCTATGATTGAATTTTAATAATCGTAAGGCATTAATATTAGCAACTGCATGAATTGTACAATTAATTTTTAATTCACAAATAATTAATTTTAAAATTTATATTCTTTCAATAAAATATAATTCCAAAATTAATTTATATTAATTTTCTGTTGTTTTATATCTAAAATATATTGAGTGAAAACACTTTTTTCAATACTGTGCGACAGTGTTTTCCCAAATCTTGATAAAACGTTTTTTCGATTATCATTATAACATAAGAAAAATGTGTTACTGTTAAAAAGATTACTTCACACACTGAAATTAGTCAAAATAGCCTTCTATTTTTAACGATCGTAGAAAAAATTATTTATATGCAATTATAAAATGCACTGGCCTTTTCTTATTTCAGCCAATAGTTAGTTGCCACGTTTGACCATGCGTAAAATAGGCCCTGGTATGTATGATATCCACCAACGGTATAAATATTGAATACTACATAAATTTAAGTAAAACTTATTATAGTTGTAAATACCATACAGGGTGTTGAACACCCTGTATATTGTTTTTGATTACCGGACAAAGAAACCGTAAGACTTAGATAACAATCAAACATTAAATAGCCAATAAATTGACATTTGCATTTAATTGTGCAAAAATATGTTATCTACGGAGATCTACAATATTCAAGTTATTCTCCACACTACTTGTTAGACAGAGGTACCTCTACCAAATATCATGATTTAAAAATAAACATATACGTGCCATAATTTTACTAAATCGCGTACTATTAATAATACAATAGGACAAAGGACATTATATGAACATGCTCACATGCTATTAAGCAATTTAATGTATCTAATTTAACAATGTATTACAACTGCACTCACAAGTAAACAAGAAGAAAAAATAAATACTTTTCGGATTTACAAACTTACGTCTCTAACCAAGGCGTTTTTTTGTGCCAGTATATAGATTACGAGAGTTATGGTATTTCCAGAGTTGATATTAGTGATGTGTTTGTTTTTCCAAAATGATGTATATATTAATAAACCACGGTCTCCATACATATATCTAATATCGATATGTAAAATAATGAGTGCGCAAAAAACATACACACATTTTATATAAAGGTAAGCCGAAACAACGACTTAATTTATATTAATCTCACTCTTCTTAGATTTCTATGCTTCTAACAAGGAAAAATCTTTATCATATTTCTCAAGTCACTTTGTTATGTCTAAGTCCGCATTAGGTAGCTTCTAAACATTATTAAATATATATATTTATATTTAAAACTCATGAACACAACTGAGATTCGAACGTAGAACTTTCTGATTGCTAGTCAGAAGCGCTACCATCTACGCCATTGAATCCTGGTAAGAGAACCGAGTTAATTTCCAGTTGATCCCAACCTACTACAACGAAGAGCGGTGGGGGGGGGGGAGGGGCACCCGAACTATATACATATATATATATATATATATACCGGGTGTCTGTTTTAAAAGTGTACATAGGAGATTAACATGGGAAATCAGTTTTTTACATGCTGTTGCTCGATGTTCTATCAGACAACAATAATTGTAGTATCACTCGAAAAATATCATTTTTCTGAATCAAACGATGTAAAATACATTTCAATTTACTAGTAATTTGGTCCCGTAAATTAACTTTTAAATTTTGTAAATTCACCGATTTATTCAATTTTTAATGTAAATAAATATAGTTACCTATGACTGTTTTGTTTTACTTTCTTGCGAGTGTTTTATTTGACGTTTCTACTTGACAATTATCAAAATATGGTTATTTACATAAATAAATATCGTTGTACAGGTTGTATTAAATAAATAAAAGTTTAAAAACCAGTTTTGTTTAAATAATATTATTTTATTAAGAGTTAAGTTTTTTTAAATATTGCACAACAAAATTTTGGCACTCAAACAACAATTTTTTTAAAATTAGGAAATCAATAACACATATTTATAATAAATATTCAAAAACACCACCATTTTCAATTAGACAATAACCTAATCTATTATAAAAAGCTGTTCGCACATTAAGTAGTTGCCGTGGAGTTATACGACGACATTCATTAACTATGGCATCTCTTAAGGAATTTATATCTTCGTGCCTTTTTTATAAACTTTACTTTTTATGTGACCCCATAAGATCTGGAGATCTAGCAGGCCAGTTAATAGCACCTCCTCGTCCAATCCAGCGTCCAGGAAATGTCAAATCTAAATATTCTCGGACGTTCCTACTATAGTGTGCAGGACATCCATCTTGTTGGACCCAGACCTCTTGATTTGGGCGCGCAACATCCTCTATTGCAGGACCAATCTCATTCTGCAACAATCCCAAATAATTTTCGGAATTTAAATTGCCACGTATTTCTATCGGACCAATTATGTGGTGACCCAAAATTCCGGCTCACATTAATTTTTTGAGGATACTGTGTCCGAGTTGAAATATTTATTCTTGGATTTGAAGTAGCCCAACAACGTGTGTTTTGAACATTAGGTTCATTATTTAAAGTAAAGGTAGATTCGTCAGAAAAACAAATCGATGCCAAAAAAATTTCATTTTCATTAGTCCTATTTTGCATATCTTCGCAAAATACTCTTCTACTCTCTTCGTCATATGGAAAAAGTTCTTGATGATATTGCATTTTGTAGGAATAATAAGAATATTTTTTCAAAATACTGAAAACGGTGCTATGATGTACTCCGAATTCATTTGCAATACATCTAGTGCTACACAAATGATCTACATTTATGATTCCTAGAACCCTTTCTTCCAATAACGCCTGTTCTTCAGCTCTTGCCAAATTGTGATTTTCGCGCTCACGTGTAATTTTCGTAGATACATCTGCCGTCTTTTCAAATTTTGCCACTAATTTAGCAATTGTGGTTGCACTTGGAATCGGTCGATCTATAAACTTAATAGAATATAGATCTCGCACTTTTAAGTAACTATTTCCTCCATAGTACATTTTTATTATAAAAACACGCTCGTCATTAGTATAAATAACCATATTTTGCAAATTGTGAAGTAAAAATGTCAGAAACGTCAAATAAAACACTCGCAAGAAAATAAAACAAAACAGTCATAGGTAACTATATTTATTTACATGAAAAATTGAATAAATCGGTGAATTTACAAAATTTAAAAGTTAATTTACGGGACCAAATTACTAGTAAATTGAAATGTATTTTACATCGTTTGATTCAGAAAAATGATATCTTTCGAGTGATACTACAATTATTGTTGTCTGGTAGAACATCGAGCAACAGCATGCAAAAAACTGATTTCCCATGTTAATCTCCTATGTACACTTTTAAAACAGACATCCGGTATATATATATATAAATAAAATAAATATATCATCACGCCTTTTACTCATTACTGGGTGTGGCACTCTGCCTAAGCAGATCTCGGTAAGTGATATATTTTTTCGCGTGAAGTGCGGTTACCAGCCGTCAAATCACGGCCTCCAAAGATATTAGTGGAGGAGGAGCCACAGGGGTAGATTTTTTAAAATTGGTGAAAATTGTTTGTCGGCTGTGGGGATCGAACCAGGGTTCTCAAGATCCACAGGCCGACTCGATACCACTGAGCCACCTACCCCATAATATATATATATATATACAGCTGGAATGCGAAATTGGAAACACCTTTTCTCTCGGATGTTATTATAGATACCGAAAAATTGTTTCAATAAAGTTTTTAGTACTTGTACTAAGTCTGTATAAATATGGTAAAAATAAATTTTTTTCGTAGATATTGATATATTTGTTTTTCTATTTATCGGAATGTCCTGTATGTTATTGCATTAATTAATAGAATATAATTTTTGCTTTAAAAAGGTTTAAAAGTTCTTAGCTTCTACACTTGATAGTTTTTGAGATATTAATGAAAATATGAAATTAAAATAATATTTTGTATTGTATTTGACCAAAAAACAATTGTGTTGCATACATACAATTATAACTTTATGCCAATAATGGCAGATCATGCAATTAATGAGAATTTAGATATGATAAAATGATATTATTTACTCGTATCAAATAATAATTCAAGACAAACTCTGCAATTATACAGATCCGGATCACTTTTATCCAAACCATTCGTAATTATTCAAATTAGAAAGAAAGCTGCGTAGGTCTGGATCAGTATTAAGTAGAGAATGCAATACCGGGATCCCGGGATCACGAACATAATTTGTCCGGTAGTAAAACCGGTATTTAGCATAAAAGTACCGATTTTTCGGTATTTTTTCAATTGAAGTATAAGATACAATTTAGCGAAATATTATTATTATTTATTACTTTAACGTTTAACTCTTTTTTTAAATTATGTTATTGAAGAATTGGCAAGGGGGGAATCCCAAATAATGGAACAGTGGAACATTGCGTATTTGTCAAGTATTAGCTTGCCGATCGCCAATTCGTAGTTGTCTCGTAGTCGTTCATTAGCAAATAGCAAAAAGCAAGGAGTTGAGCAACTAATCAGGAAGGAAATGATATTTTTTGTAGAGGAAGGTATTAAGGGCGTGAATTTACAATTAACATACGATTATTTACAAACAGTAGCACCAACAAGTGGGAAATCAGAAACTGCATTTTCGGCAAATATGCACAAGAATAAGATCCAGATTAAATGACGACACACTCGATCATATTTGCTTACTAAAAGCTTATTTTAATTCCATTGGAGCAAAAAAGTAAAAGTTTATGTTGCTTATGTTACATATATAGAATTACCTATCTTTATTACTTATGTTGTTTAATTTTATTTATATTTTATAATTATGAAAATAAAATGATTATTTTTGATTAAATTTGACATTACTTTAATCTATATACCACACGCAAACATAACACCCTACTGTAAATAAATGTTAAATAGGTTCAATTTTTAAAAATTTATTAATACCGGTGTCCCGATTCTGAAAACGAAAATACCGAGATACCGGTATTGAAATTTTTGACCGGTATTGCATTCCCTAGTATTATGGAAATTCGAAACACGTGAGATAAATGAAAATTTAGAAGTTGATGTAATGGCATATTTTAATGTTTTCCCGAAAAATCCAGTTAGAGAAGCTGCATTGAAATTAAATACCTCACATACGAAGGTACATAAGATTTTGAAGAAGCATAATTACAAAGCCCATAATATACACAAAATTCATAAGATGATTCCAGGTTTGTAATTACTTATTACTGGAAAATATTGCAGTTCTTAATTATTTAAATACAATTTTATGGTCAGATGAATAAAATTTCTCTAATAATGGTATGTCATAGCTAAATAGACATAATTCACATTATTGGCCATCAGCAGAAACAAATCGACGTCAAACATTTATTTCACATTTTCAAATACGCGTTTAAATTAATGTACGGTGCGGTATTATAAATAACACTATTTTGGGTCCATATTTATATTTATGACGGCATATTAACATCACAGAGATACTTGATTTTTTTACAAAATGAATTTAAAGATTATTTGAATGATATGCCATTAGCAGTTCGACGTAGAATGACAATTCAGCAAGATGGTGCACCTGCACTCAATTCATTGGATGTAACTGTGTATTTAAAACAATAGTTTCCAAAGTCTTGGATTGGCAACAGAGGCCCTATATCGTGACCAGCAAAATCTCCTGATGTATCGACTTCAGATTTTTCCTGTGGGGAGATATTAAAAATAAAATATATGTAATGCCATTGAATATACCAACACTAAGAGTTTATATATTCAATGGTAATGCCCATTGCTACACTTGACGAACTTAGAAATAAATGAAGACAAGCTGTTATTGAATTAAATACAAATAATGTGAAACAAAATTGATTAAACAGGCTTTATTTATGTATACGAGAAAACGGTGTCAATTTTGAACATTTTTTGTAGTTCGATAAAATTTATTTTGCATTTATCAGTAAGCTGTTAATAAAATAATTGTTTATTTTGTACATATTTTTTATAGTAATTTTGTTTTTGACTCACAATTTATTTGGAGAAGACACATTTAAATATTTTCATTAACATCTCAAAAACTATCAAGTTTAGATGGTAAGAACCCTTAAACTATTTTAAAGCAAAAATTATTTTCTATTAAATAATGCAATAATATACAGGCTATTCCTATAAAAACTTTTGAGAAAAAAGGTGTCTCTTTCTCTCTCTCTCTCTCTCTCTCTATATATATATATATATATTTATTGCGACGGGTTATGGCGGACTCGTCGACAAAATGTTGGCGTGAGGTTGCTCGGGCGCCAACGGTTGGATAGCGGTTTCGGAGATAATAGGGTTTTTCAGAAAGAAACACAAAGTTGGTAAAAAATTATGAGTTAAGTCTTTATTAAGTACTGATGTCACTACAGAAATGTTTTTGATTGTCAGGAGGTGTAGGATACACCTAGGAGGGGTCAGGGATTAAAGAGGCGACTTCTTGGAAAAACGACGCCTGGCGTCGGGACGCCCAAAAATGCCGAAAATGGCGGTCGGAGGTGCTGAGGGGATCGTATGGGGCGTGCGACGTAAATCGGCGGGCTTTCAAGAAATCGACGCTCGGTGTCGGGGCGCCGGTATGTCCGGAGCGACGGTCGGGACCCACGGTGTAGGTCTTCAGGTTCGAAAACGGTGGTCAACTCGTAATGATCGCGATGAGTGGTTTTTAGCTCTTCCGGAAAATCGACGCCGGGCGTCTCGACGGTAGAGTTCCCTGGACGACGGCTGGTGTGTCGGAAATGATTCCGTAACGCGTCTCGCGGAATTCGGCGTGGTGAACTCCGGCCGTACACGCAAAACGCCTCACCGTAACGTCTCGGATTACTCACGACAGACGCCAAAGTGATTTGTTCGGTGGTCGCACAAGAGTTCCTAAAACGGAAGGTGACACGAGACGAAATCGCGAAGTTACGGTGTGAATTCCGGCCGTACACGCAAAACGGCTCACCGTAACGTCTCGGATTACTCACGACAGACGCCAATGTGAGTGGTTCGGTGATCGCACAAGAGTTCCAAAAACGGAAAGTGCCACGACACCTCGAGGAAGCACAGTATGGTACGGTAAATAAACAGGAGTGCTTATCTTACCTAGAAGTCGGTGTAGCCTGGTGACTGGAACACGGTAGCGGAGATGTCGATTCATTCAAGACGAAAATCTGACTCTCTTTGCTGTCTTGGCAGCGCAGACCATATACTGTTTTACTAATTAAACGGGTCCTAGGGTGTCATAGTTTGTCCGTCCTATGTTAGCATATAGGGCGGATTGGTTACAAACGGAAACTAGACTGCCTGGTCCGCGATCTAGTTTATTTTTCGATGAGTCTCTTACTCAGAAACTCGGAGTTGAATTTTCACGTCTCTCGGTGGTTGCGTTCGCGAGATATCGGTGTTTCCGCGATAGTGATCTAAATAAAACATTGTGACGAGCACACTTCGTCACAATATATAAATATATATATATATATATATATATATATATATATATATATATATATATATATATATACACACACACGTTTATATATATATATATATGAGGTCTGTTAGAAAAGTAGCCGACATATTTTTTGCGAATTTTAATTTAATTTCTAATACAATATTTTTTCTATAGGCGCGTTGGCCGAGCGTGTTAAGGCTGCGACATCACCCGAACGAAGGTTCGTCAGTTCGAATCCGCCTGTCGACAATGTGTGATTTGTCGTAAAATATAAAATACAGTTACATGTATTTATCACACTCGGGCGCTATAAACAAGGTACTTATACGCCTTAAATAATGTAGCATTCGACTACGAAAACCGGCAATACGGCAGTGATGATGAATACAATCTTTATATTTCAGAACACAGTCAAAGAACGAATCCACATCCGCACATATATAATTGTTAAATTTTGCGGAGCATTTAACAAAGTTATCGTGATTTTTTTGTAAGGCAGGGGCGTATGTAGAATTCAACACTTGTAGCAGCAGATGCAGTTATTTGTGTAAAAAGCGATTGATATTGTTCGATCGACAAAATTTCCGAAGCTGATGAATTAACTTCTAGCGGCATGTTGTAATACGAGATCACTGATTAACTGTATATAAAAAAGAGATGGGCGAATATCAAATTTCTCGAATTCGAATATCGAATACGAATATAAATCAGATCTCGAATATTCGAGGTACTCGAACATTCGAATACTCCTAAAAGTTAATTTATTTATTATTAATAATTATTTAATTATGTCCTTTTCATTATTTGAATGAAATTGTTAAGATAAAATAAAATTAAAACAAAAAAGAAAGAACGAAAACTGAAAATGTTGGCGAAAAACAAATTTGAAATATGGTACGTCTTCATAGTTTTGAAACAAAATATCTTTGTTATTAATAACTTCAAGTATTGTAATTGCTTTAAGTTTATGTACAAATGATAAAGAAGAACATAGTCAAAAATTGAGGTCAACATATGGCGCGATATTCGAAGTATTCGAATGTTCGCTATACTGACGTTAATATTCGAAAATCTCGAATATCGAATAATGTCAATATTCGCGGCATTCGACTATTCTCGGATGATATTCGCCCATCTCTAATATAAACTGATATTTGCAATTGGGGAAATGAATTATGGACATGGATTTTAGCATTGTGCAAACGTTGCAAACTATTTGGTTGTATCAATATCTATATTTTTTTTAAATAATGGATTGTTATTACCTTATACGATGACGCCCCCTCGTTTGCGATTGCCTAGGGTCCCGAATAGTGTTAATCCGACACTGATTACACCATATAAATACGCCAAGAGGTTCTGCAGAATCTCCAACACAACGTCTTAAGAATAGGCGTACAAAAATAAAGTTACTAAAGCCGAACATCTAATTGCTGAAGCTAGAAATATCAAAAAGGATTAAGAACAACCTCATAATATTACAAGAAAACAAGCTGATAATAATAAGTTCCCAGAAAAAATATTTGAAGCCAATGAGAAAATGCTATACAGATCTAAAAAGAACGAAGTAAGAATTTTAAAACCAATAGCAGAGCCAATATCGTATATTTTCATAACATAAAATGGCAATATTTATAGAAGAAACTCTTGGTTCATAAAAAATTATAACGATAAAAAATAAAAACAAGAAACACAACAGAACCAAAAACAACGAAGAAGAAATAGGTATCCACCAGAAGAAAATTTAACGGACGAAAATTTACTAAATCCTAATATCGAACAATTGCAGTTCTTGAAAATGTCTCGCACTGAAACATTAATAGACCAGAAATATTAAATTTATAAAATTATTATATTAGTATATTTATAATTACTAACATGAAAATTATTCCTGTTATGCTCAAATAAGGAAAAGTATAAAGATGATAAAACATTAGCAGAGATAAGTTTTGATAATTGCATTTAAAAAATAAATAGTTACAATAACACTGAAGTATGATGAAAAGAATTTATATTTTTGAAATTACTCTTTAAATGTACTACATTACATCAATCAATCAATGTTAAGTCGTTGATCTCCCTTCTATTCTACTATTACGTTTTTGTTGTAATTATCTGCTTAGTTAATATAGGAGAATACTTATAATTTATATTGCTGTTAGATAATATTTATTTAACAATTGAGTGATAAAACGGGCATAGACAGATTTTACATTGGCTCTCGACAATTCTCTGTGGTTAATACAAACTTTCGCGAATTTCCCAGGAGCTCGAGACAATTTAGTTCCTGACTTCTGATTCATCCAGGTAGGATTGGTTTTAAGTTATATCCGATGGAACCTCAAGTCGATACACGCAACGCTGTTTACACGATATGGAATGTGTAGTACCTCATCTAGAAATAATGTTTGTTTATGATATTTGTTCCTATTGATTGTTTACAAACACAAAAGAAAAAAGTTATCTTCAGTAAATTAATAAACAGTTTTTGCAAACTTTTCAGTAAACAGTAGACATTTAAACTTTTTATAGTATATGGTGTAAAAATATTTAAACCTAAATTAAATACATATAGATTGTTAATAACTGATGAAAAATAGTAGTAGAAACTAAGGGCTTAATAAATTTTATCAAATATTTACAAGGAAATAAATTTTCCTATAAATATAAATGAGGTGTTAGTGTCCAGTACAAAGAGATATACATACATATAATTAATACTTAATTTTATTTTATTTTCATATTCATAATTTTTGTTATTATGATTCTAAAGTTTTATAATGATGGATAGAAAACGTTGCATTGTCCGATAACGTTATAACAACGTTCCATTTATTAATAATTTTCAAATAATGTACACTTGGTTTTTGTTATGTTATTTATGAAATAAATATTATTGGCAGCCACTATTTATTCAAAAAAAAATCAAAACTTTGAATTTTTTTTATAACTGTATATTAATTTAGTTACGTTTTTTTAATAGGTAATTTAAATTTCTGGAATGAGATAATATATAATAAAATAATATGTTTTTCCTCAATTCTAATAAATTTATTACACATTACAGTAAAAATTAAGATATTGTAATGTTATAATAACAAAAATAACATTATACAACGTTATTTTGTTTCTGTTTAAGTCATTTATTATAATATATTATGTTTCGTTAATTTTATTCTATGTCCGTTTTAACGTATAACTTAATTACCAGCTATCTAGTCAAGTGGAAAAGTGTCGCCTTCTTGTTCGAATTCTTAATTTACCACCTTGATTTATTAGGTACAAAATTATATAAAAACTATCACACTGCGGCTCGGTGAGTGCGGACCATGTACTGTAATTGGATTAAATTCCTGTTGTACAGTGTAACATAAATAAATAAATGAATAAATAACATGGAAATCCACCGCATCTATTGAAATTCTAATATATTGCGTTAAGAATGCCTTTCAAATTTGTAACTATTCGAGTCTTTTTGGCGGAGAGACTATAAGTATCATAGTTTGCTACTAAGGCTGATATCGTTGATTATAAGAAGTGTAAAATAAAATATCATTATGTAAAAGTTGTACAAATTTTTTTTTAATATGTATATCTGACAGTCCATATTAGAGAATTGAAATCTTACAAATCGTACAAAATTTGATTTTCTGATTTAGTTGCTCAGTTTAATTTTATGATCTAGTTACTGCATAAATTTACCATAACTATTTTATCAAATCGTGATTTCATAGTTGTTTTATAAACTATAATTAATAAAAATATATTTTATTACAATAAAAAGCGTCACAAACAGATATTAAAAATTAAGAAAGGCAGAAAAATAAGAAAATTCGTAAAACCTATTTATTGTATATCGTCCACCTTGTGATTCCTGCGTTGAGTTCGTTGACTGTTTAGAGACATAAGTTTCATCGATCTATTCTAGATAGATTTTTGTAATATTAATATTAATTTGAATTCTGTGCATAATAATTATGTTCATCATTTTTCTACTCGGCTAGATGGGTTTGATCTGAAGAAATTATTTCTGGAGCTACACGCATAACACTACATTCTAAGATATTGATAGACGTAATTATTACGTCCTGTAATGAGATCAGAGATGTGCATCTACGTGTAATCTTTAATTGTCTACATCTACACGTAGATAATACGTCGACAATTCTAGCGACGTAGACAATGTAAACAATGTCGATAATGCATCTAACAGTTGTAAAATTCAACATAACCTAAATTGATTCCTTTGTAACTATTACATGTATTCGTATTCGTGAGCTCGGGTCATTATCGGTCTTTATATAATAAAACTAATAAAGCAAGTGCTTGTACACTACTAGACGAATGTCTGTCTTGGGTCTTGGGCAAGCTGTCAAATTTTTAAAATAGCGAATCTTATTTTTGCCCATTAACCCACTGGAGTACAAGAAACATGTTGATTTATTATGAAAATACATGAAAAATTTAGTTGTGCAGGGCAAAACGTTCCAAATTTGTCAACTGGTTACTGTTAAAAATAGCGTCAAAGAAAACTCCGTCTGGTGAGATGGCGCGTTGATCGATTTTAAAAATATGACTGTCCAGTGCTTGCACCGTTTGTAATTCGCAAGCACTAGGCGAAAACTTTCTGTTAATGGCGATCTGTCATATTTTTAAAATCGATTAACCGATCTTACCAGACGGAGTTTTCTTTAGCGCTATTTTTAACAGTAACCAGTTAACAAATTTTGAACGTTTTACCCTGCACAACTAAATTTGTTTCATGTAATCCCTAGAATAAAAATAAAAATCTCTAACAACATTTAAAATTCCCTAGTTCTAGGGATAAAATTTCTAATCTGACTGAAGTGTACACAAGTGTTTTCATTGTCTACATAGTCTACATTGTTTACATGAAAAATTAAGACGTAGACTACAAGATTGTTTACACGTAGAGAATGGCGTAGATTACTTGCAGTAGACTACACGCACATCCCTGAATGAGATATGTTTTGATGTTTATGTGTCTATTATACATTCCATTTCTTGTAAAATAACTCGATCTTGTTAATACTGATTCTGATAGTTTACGTAAATAGTTTAATACTTATAATTGACACTTATTTCTATACTTGTGATGATGTGAACGAAAAATTACATATCGTTCATAATATTTTTTTACACTTTTTGATAAATTTGCACCTTTTAAGAAAATTAAAACCTATTACTTATCATCACCGTAAATGAAATACTAGGAAAGAGAAATACAACAAGCAGGCAAGCGTTTGAACTTTCAAAAGATAAGAAGAAATGGAAAAGATTTGTTGAAGGATAAACGATAAAAATTTCTCAACACCCATAGGGTAGAAGAGAAACCGACTATATATATACCTATCATCACCATGTATTATGGATGTCATTAAGATAATCATAAAATTTAGAAACAATGCATACACACAATATAAACGAACCAATTCTATAGCACATTAGAACTACCAAAGAAAAGAAAGCTTATTTTGAATTTAATTTTTAAAAGTTGGCAAACAGTTATCAATATAAAATTTGAAAATTAGATACCTAACAATTTGTGCAATGTTAATTGTTTCAGCTTGATGAGGATTTATTACAATTTTATCACTCACAAAGATTGCTTAAAACAATATATATTTTCTTTTCTCTTGTCTCAAGACATGAGGTTTAAGAAGATTTTTTTATTCCAATATAAGTCAATAGAATCTGTAAAAATTACTATTAGCATGCTTAAAATAAAATTCCCTGATGTTATTTCGCAACTAACATACATTGTAAATGAATGTCTCAAAATAAGTTTCCCGATATCTGAAAACAAGCGGTGATTAAGCTTATAGCCAAATGTAAACATCTATCATCTTACTGTGATTTAAGGCCAATCAATATACTTTCTATAGCATCTAATATATTGGAGAAAGTCGTTCATTTTTTGTAAGCGATATTAGTTACTTGAATATAGTACTGAACGCACTGTCGTATCTTAGACAGGGATGTAGTACGAATACTGCTCTGTAATATGTTATTGACGTTGATAATAAATGTATGGATTTATTTAAAATTCGACACTTGTGTGTTTTTTTTTACGAAAATAATTTGTGATGTTTCTTTTTATGTGATTGCTTTCGTGACCGTAATAGGAAGCAAAACTCCTTACAAGAGGCACATACTACTGTTCATTCAAAAAATCTCAAACAGATAGCTTGTAATCCGAAGAGCACCAGCACACATCAAAGATTCAAGAATGAACTATTAGGTTTTGTGTAGAAGATAATTATCTGAAGGAAACACATTCACCCTACTATAATTTATTTTAGTCTTAGTAGAAGGCCATCAAAAAGGATTCTGTAAGAAAGCTCGAAATTCTCAAAGAAACCAGTACATATCAGAGACTCGTGAAAAAATGCCTTTCTGTAGTTCGAAGCCCGATTTTTATACCTGATGACAAATGACAAAAAATTATGTTAATTTTCTATACCGTAACTGGCTAGAACCATAAGAACATATGGTGTAAACAATAATTCTCATTGGTTGAATTATGCCAATAAAGCCAGCCAACTGTTCTGATTGGTTTCCAAAAGTAAGTTCATCGCACAGTATTCTGGGTTATTTTGACAGTGCTTATCTTATTTACTAAAACATGTGCAAATAAAAAATACTAATTATTCTAATTCCTTTTCGGGGACAATGCCCTTTGGAATGAATTAAGAACAGAGTGTACGATATTTAAAATAAAAATTAATCTAAAAATATTGAAATTTATCAACTAACATGGATTTTACTAATATTGTAACTTACTACAGGTACGGCAAAGAATGACTTTAAATACTATTTTTTTATTCTTAAATGCCTTTTCAGATATTTAAAATAATTATTAAATAGTATCAGTCAGGATAAAATTACTGAGAAATTAAACCTTATGCAACAGGTACTTTCTAACATCGTTTCTAACCTAACTTATCTAACATCTTTAATATTTGTAGCAAGATAGGAGTGGAATCAATAATTATTGAAAAGATTGAACAGTCGGCCTGTGGATCTTGAGAAAAATCACTTACTGAAATCTGCTACGGCAGAGTATTACACCCAGTAATGGGTAAAAGGCGTGATATATGTATATATATATATATATATATATATATATATATATATATATATATATATATATATATATATATATATATTGTGACGAAATGTTTTTCGTCACTCACAGTTTAGGCTCACCGATGTCCGGAGACGTCCGAAACATCGGTGATTCCTTAACTGCTCTCATTTCTCCGGAAATAAGAACAACCCCGGTTTTTTGTGAATAACTCCGGCTGTAAGCATCCGATCCGAATAAAGGTATACTCTCCTGGCAGCTTAATTCCAGGGCTAGCGATTGGCGCTAGTATGAATGTCTTAAGGGCACGAGAAGCCCTTCAACCACAACATGTAAGTAACCCTTATGTAAATACATGGTAGCGACCACTGACAACCCGTCCGAACCCGATTTATTAACGTTTTTGTATATAAGCCGGGATCCGCGAAGCAAAAGACACAGTTTTTTTCCTCATTTTGAATGAGAGAGTGCCACCGTGACAAACCAAGGAGAAGCCGTCCAGAGAGATTCACCAGGGTAAGAGATACATTCTAGTTTACCGTTTTTACCGTTCCCCGTCCGTTCCGAGCCCCTCAGGCTACCTAGTTTCAAACCAACATTGCGACTTGAAGTCCCTGACTGAGAACGCCGTCATCCTCGAGCCCACGGGCTGGAGAGCATCCTCGGCTCGCAAGAGTGAAGAGTATCCTCGACTCGCAAGAGTGGAGAGTCACCCTGTTCAGGGGGTCCCAAGTCACAACGTCGGCTATTTCACTGTACGCCTTCAGCACCCGCGGCTTCACCGTTGGGAGCACGATACCGTCTGCTTTGAGACCTAGAGGTACCCTCCGAGAGCGTCGTCATCCTCGAGCCCCCGGGCTGGAGAGAATCCTCGACTCGCAAGAGTGGAGAGTATCCTCGGTAGGGTTAATCCAGGTCACAACGCGGGTCCGCCGTAAAATACCAGCACCAGGTCCCCAACCTCCCCGCACTCCGCACCCTTCCTCCTCGAGTCTGACGACTGGAGAGAACAACCCGTCTTCATCCTTTCCGTATCTCTGCCACCATCCTCGAGGTAGTGAGCTCGAGAGCACCAGGTCGTACAACACCGAACCGCCCACCGTGACGTCACCCGCTGTGACGTCAGTTTCGCGTTTTACGACGATCCGTCCGAACGACGCGCCGCACACCGAAACCGCGACCGCCACCGACATCGGGACACTCTCCCGACGAACATACTCGAAGGCAACCGTCGCGACGCCGGGCGTCGACTTTGAGTTTGCACCAGGAACCCATCCTAACCACTGTCTGCAGTGGATAGAGACCGACGCCGCCGCGACGCCGGGCGTCGTTTCCGAGTTACGGCCGTTTTTAATTTCCACTACGTGGGAATCGGCTCTGCCAACCTCGGAAGGACCGAGAGGCCCCGTAACATTCCCACGCCAAGCGTCGTTTTAGCACGAGTCGCCAGAACGCGCCGCGCTTCGCAGGGTCGATTCGGGGACCCGCCAAAGACCCGTCCGACACACCGCCGCCCAACCGACTCCCGGGCGTCGGTTTTCCGAAAACCACCGTATTACGTCAGGACGCCCTCAAGGGATGTTCCGGAGACCAAGTCAGTGGCCGCTACCGCGACCAACCCGAGAATATCAGTGTACACCAAGATCCGCGAAATAAATCTGAAATCTGAAGCCATCCGCTGTTTTATTTCTATATCCTGGACACAACCCCGACACCGCTATCCATTACCGTTTGGCGCCCGAGCAATCCACGCCAAACTCCTTGTGCTCGACCAAACATCGTCACAATATATATATATATATATATATATATATATATACAAAAATTAAACGATATTCTTGGGAGGCGTAGCAATAGAGGATACTTGTCTCACCTCGGTCTCAATGTTGATCTCGAAATTTACCTTAGTCTCGTCCTGACTGTTCTAGTCGAAACGTATTTATAACTTTTAATTGACCTAGCATTATTATATCTAATTACAAAAGTACTAAGTCAGCTAAAAATAGTAAATGACATGAAACAATAATATTATGATTAATTGACCTCATTCAAACATATCATAATTACTTAATTGTATTCACTAGGAATATGTTGACTTTTACTTGTTACATACGTCCGTTTTTCAAGAAATTTACTTACTATAAAGAAGCACAATTTGCATATTAATATATTTAATAATTTAACCCTTCATTATTTGTTACATTTTATTTATTTTTGTATTTTATAGTATATTATAAGCCAAGGTTGAGAAGATGATCATTATTGACCTAGCGCCAAAGATGCATGGTCAATAATGATCCTCTCAACCGTGGTTTATATACTATTTTTTCCACTACTAGCTCATAAATCCTATTTAACGAATTTTATATTAATCATAACATAAGCATTTTGATATAAATATTTGTTAATATCTACAAAAACTGAGCAGGCAGAAATAACATTCTTTTGTTTTGAACATTGTTTTTATCATTTGACATATAATTTTGGTAACAATAAGCAACAATATTTAGAGAAAGTGATATGGAAAATTATACTCCTCCGGAAATTATAGAAGCGGCATTGAAATGTGCAGTTTGATACATTGCTGCCCGAAAAATCGAAACCGATATACATGAAAGTATATACAAACTTTAAAGAATGGTGTATAACAAGTGACGAAAATCTCGGAAAATGTTCTCCTAGTATATTTCCAAGAGCAAGCAATTAATAAGAAGGCATCAAGTTTATGGGCCACATTTTCAATGCTGAAATCAACTATTTCATTGAAAGAAAATATAGATATTTCAAAATATTTTAAGTTACTTGCATTTTTAAAGCGGCACAATGCTTCATATAAGCCAAAAAAGGCATCTGTATTTTCTAAAGAAGAAATTAATAAATTTCTAATAGAAGCACCAGATGAAGTCTTCCTGTAAACGAAGGTAATTTTTTCTATTGTGGCAATAAAATTTTATAAAACTTACTAATTCATACTATTTTAGGCTATTTTTGTCATTGGCGTGGCTGGCGCTTGTAGAACCGATGAGCTTTGCAATATACACATGAGAGATGTCGACGTTCGAGATTACATAATTATCATAAATATAACAAAAAGCAAAAATGGATCCTCGAAATAATTTGTCATAGTAGAATCTTTTTGGGTCGAAATAGTAAAAAAATATTTAAGTAAGAGGCCCACTCCTGACATGGAAAAAGTATTTATTTGTTTCCGACTTGGCAAACCTACAAAACAAAACATAGGACATAATACAATTAGCAAGGTGTCAAAAGTAGTTGCAACATTTTTAAATTTACCCAATTCAGAAAGTTACACCGGGCATTCATTGCGACGTACTTCCGCAACAATTTTGGCAGAAAATGGGAGTGACATATTATCTCTAAAACGCCATGGAGGCTGGAACTCTGCCACAGTAGCAGAAGGCTATATTGAAGAATCTCTCGCTGATAAGAAAAGATTGCTGAAATGGTACAAGGAGTATCACTTCCAGCAATTGTTCCTATAGTCAGTGATTGTGAGCCTCTGATCCCTTCAACATCTTCTTGTCCAAGCCCCATACCTCAACCGAAGCCGTCAGAAATTCAAAATGCTACTATAAATATGCCCGTGGGTCATTTTGCTGCAAGTTCATTAAATATAGGAATCACTCAAACTTCATTAAACACAGGTTCTGCAGCAATAAATATGACTTGCCACAATTGTACACTCAATTTCTACTGTAAATAAATAATACTATTCATGTTTTGAGTTTTTTTTATAAGATACGCAATTATAACCTTAAAAAAATACAATGTAAGATAATTAAATAATATTATAATAAACATTTACCTTTTCGAGAATTTAATAATAATACTACAATATATAAATGCATAAATACATATTTCACAAAGTAACAGTATAAAGTACACTCTCATTTAAATGTGACAAGTACAAATATACTGTATATTTGTACTTGTGTCACATTTTATAAACTGTAATTTAACTGGTATTGACAACTTGAAATTAGACGGCAATTTTAAATTCAGAATTAATAACTTCCATGCATTTAATGAGTTAAATAAATTCAGAAGCTTGAATTTCTTTGAAACGTGACAGTTCTCATTATTTACCTAGGTTAATAATAATCCATTATTGACCGTTGTTAACGACGCGGTAGAGAAAAACAATTTCATGACTCAAACCGAAGTCAATAATGGCATGTTGCTAGGCTAGTAGTGGAAAAAATATATTAATAATGAGTCCCATCATTCCGTTTCGGAACATAGAGGCCGGGCATATACATAAACAATAATATTAAAGACTCTTATAACTTGTTCCATACGGAAAATAATTCAAATAAATACTATCCATTGTTTTACGTATATTTTATGACGCACTAAAATAAAATTGAAGTTTGTACCACGCATTTCGTTCTTGTTTTTGTGGTCATTTGTACTGGTAAAATTGAATTGTAATTTCTTCGTGTAGTCCTTTTTATATCATTTAAACTTCGAATCTTCCTCGCTCGTACTTCATTTCTTATTTTGGCCACCCGATTTCGTAGGGTTCTTTTTTATTTTAGATTTGCTCAAGTTCGTAATTTACTTCATTAAACGTTTGGAAAATTTCCTCTACACTCGCACTCTCTGATAAGACATAATTTTTATCTCTTGTTTAACTTGTAAATTCAAAGAGTTTAATTAGAAACGGCGACTTTTTTCACTAACAAGGTCATCTTTCGCAATTGTTGAAAGTTATCCTAATTCTTGTTTAATTCAGGAACTTTTTCTCTTTGTCTTTCTTTAATTTTTTAACACTTTTTCTTTCGCATGTTGTATTCAAAATATCTTACCATTCCTTCTTCTGTTGGAATCCCATCTAAGTGGTTATAAATTATAGGGACCAATACTTGGTCATCGGATAATTCTGCCATTTTCCACATATAAAAGAACCAGGTAATTTTTTGCATCTTTTTGTACTTCCGCGTAAATTTTTTATTATTCTTGTTATTTTGGCCTATCTTTTTGTGCATAACTTCTTAGAATGCATCAATTTCAGTGTCTTGTTCTTTCTGATAGTCGTAGTCCTTTGATTGCTGACGATGATACTGATGCTCACGTTCATGCTGTCAATACCTGTCGGAATGGTTGCCTCTACAAATGTAACAGTGCGTTTTCTCTGACTCACTTACTTGCCTGTTGTTTTTGTGCCAACCTTCATGACTTACTATAAATTTAGTTCTAGTTTAGCAAATTTCCGCAAACCACTGCCGCTACTTCTAAAAGGGACAAAATTTTGCAATAGAATAGATGTTTTTGTATTTTATATATTTACAACATTACAACTTTATACTGTCACTACTATGTCGACTTGAATCTCTACTACTTCTTATTTGACCTAACAGAATTTTTAATTTTTATCTTATAACTGACCTAATACTATTATATACCTAATTACAACAATTCTTACTAAATTAGAAAATAACATAACACAATACTATTATGAATATCCGTCAGTACGGTGGTGTGGACAGCGATACGGAATTCGAATCCGGAGATCCCGAGTTCGAATCCCACTCAAGTTATAATTATATGAACTACCACACTGCGGCTCGGTGAGTGTCGGACCCTGTACTGTAATTGGGATTAAGTTCCTGTTGTACAGCGTAACATAAATAAATAAATACCTGACCTCATTTCAACACATCCTAATTACTTAATTCACTAGGATTGGGTTTATTTTGACTTGTTAAAATAATATTGTTTTGAGAACGCGAAAAACATATAGATAGCAAGATTTGTAACTATGTAGTTCAATTTTGCAGGTTCTCTCCCATATAATTCATATTTTAAATTAATAAAATTGGAACAGTTCCATTTGAAAATTAGTACTTTATTTATTTTTCCTACTTTGTACAAAAGGAACTTCATTCCAATTACAAATGGATTCTGAGCCACAATGTGGTAGTTGATTTATTTTTAGATTTAGTGGAATTCGCACATAGTACTATATACGCGTGTATAATATTTTGTTCAGCACTTCTTTTTGCAAAAATTCAGAATGTGGGACATTCATCTCGCAAATAATGAATATTCACACGCATCTATTTCCAACAGTAATTAATTAAGTATGAAGTTAACCCTACATTTTCTTATCAAATGGTCACCGAAAGTACGAATAATAGCAGCATATTTGCCCGCAAACTATATAAAGCTGTACCCAAAATTCAAGTCCAGGATTCACGATTAATGATCGCACTCTCGCTACTGCAGGTCGTAAATTACATTTATGTTCCGATGACATATGTATTATATGTTTTAATATTTACCATTTAGCCATAAATACTTCATAGCTGAGGCTGATTGACGAAATGCTACAATTTTTACAGGTGCTGATTTTAATTTATCAACTTGCAAAATAAACTATTATATTATATGATGTGGTCGATAATTATTTCAGAGTGGATATTTATTACGAAATTTATGTATTGTTTAAAATTATGAAACAGCCAAATACAACTAGTAAACAAATATCATGATTTATTATAAATTTTTAGTATGTAATAATTTTGTTGACGATAATAGGGTAAATTAACGTTGTGATGTTTGATGAAAATTAGGACAAAAATTAAAAAAGCAATTACTTAGATTTACAACAATTTGTTTGAGATAAAATTGACGCCATTAAATAATTTTTTTGCCATCTACATAATGCTATAACTAGAGAGCGGAATTTAAGCCTTTTCTCCTTACCTTCAAAATATAGTTTTTTCTTATTATTATTTTTTACAAATTACATAAAAAGAACTTATTTGACGCATAAATTTTTGTGATTTTTATGACTATTTAGATATTATTGCTAATTTTAAGATGTTCCAAAATTCATATTTGATTGTAAAAGGCATACTAAAAGACTTAGTAACAAGGAAAATGTAATATAAAATTGATTTCAAACCTTGTTAACTCATTGCATGTATTAACGGGAATATAATATACATTTTACATACAGAGTTCAGGATAATATATATGAGCAAACGGGTGGTGTTCATGACGTCATCGGTCACACGGCCCCGTTGAATGGTTCCGCAACTGGACCACCTCGTACCGGTCACACCTGCATGACAAAATATAACATGTCATTCCAGTCTCAATCAGCGGTCACTGAGGTTTACATTTTAGGTAGTGCTATAGGAATAAGGTTACAGGTACGAATTAGGATGTCCCAGACATCCGTGTGGATCCAATCCACACGAGGTCCCAGACCTCATCGGTGCGGGTATTTAGACCCGATCGTGGCGGGTATTTAGACCCGATAGTAGCAGGTCCTTCCCAACCTGATCAAGGATCAGTACTGTCGTATGCGCTGAAGACCGCTAAACACAAAAGAGGAGGGACTCCAATTACAGACACAGGTAAATTTCACTCTGTGGTCATTATGTAGCCATTGACGGATGCGCAGCTGGATTCGCAGACCCAGCGCGGAGAGCCCTCAATACGGCCCTGTATGTTACCACCACCTGATTAGCAATTGTAGTATGCTCTTAAATGCCGCAACCTGGCGGAGGGACTTCAGTACTGAGTTCTTAAGGAAGGCAAAGTGTGAATACACAGAATAGCACATAATAATATATAATGTAACATTTGATCAAACACATATATCCCCAAACAAATACCACACCAAAACATAAACATAATGTACTCATTATAACATCAATTTACATGTCATTCAATAAACAACAGACACGTATCAAGTCAGTATAGATCTCCAATCAATATATCATCAATTAATGTGGCATTTAATAAACAACAGATATATGTTAAATCATTGCAGTTCTCAATAAAATAGAATATAACATCTGATCATAATTCATTGCAATTCTCAATAAGATAGAATATAACATCTGATCATAGATCATTGCAGTTCTCAATAAGATAGAATATAACATCTGATCAGTCACATATATCCCCAATCAAATACCACACCAATACATAAACATAATGCACTCATTATATCATCAATTTACGTGTCATTAAATAATTAACAGACACGTATCAAGTCAGTATAGATCTCTAATCAATATATCAATATATCATCAATTAATGTGGCATTTAATAAACAACAGACATATGTTAAATCACTGCAGTTCTCCGCATACGTTGAATCTAGACCTAGAAAGACAGTGAGATAACTCACCTTGAATTACTGCTAATCCAATACAATGTCCAGGTAATAATGAATGTATTAGTCCTTCACTTCACGTATTCACTTCCACCCCGAATTGTTCGTCACACCCGTGAAACATAGACTGAGCGTCTCAGCGCTGGCAGCCGCCTCAGGCTGCATCGTCATATTTTTCGTTGACAGATATATGACCACCAGCGCTTCCAAATCAGTGGATTGCATTATTAAAATGTATGTCTTACAATTGTTTAATATTTATGATGAAGAAACTAGAAAATACAGTTTCCTTCTATGAACATCAACAAAAATCTAGTTCACAGGCAGCAGTAGCAGATCTCACGATATATGTGTTAACTGAAATGGGTAGTAGAAATGATGTGGCAGCAGTATTTATTGACTTTTCTAAAGCGTTTGACACCGTGGATAATAACAATAAAATAATAATAATATTATTTATTTATTTATAATGCAAACATACAGAAAAATAGTATTTCCAATTACAAATTCACAGTAATGAAACAAGTGTTTACAATTTACATATCAGAGAAAATAATATGTTTGATTTGAATCTTAGACAAGTAATAAATATCAAAATGATCACCTTTTATTTCATTAAGTATTCTTAAAATATTATTTAAAGGTGAACAGCTATCCTTAAAATGAAAAATCTGTTGTCTCCGTCTTAAATGTCTATCTGGTATGTAAAATGATACTAACTATTACAATTCTGGTACATAGATTTTTGCTCTAATTAAATCACTTTAAAAAAATACGCTAATCAATTCACGCCTCTTTAGAAAAGTACACAATCCAAATATTTTGACTTGGTGAACATGAACATGAAATTAATGCAGACGAAGTTTTGAATTCTTTATAATATACATATTTTAACAATTTCTTTTGAACTTTTTCGAGCATATCAATATTAGATTTTGTAATTGGAAGCCAGACAACGCAGTCGTATTTTAAAATTGATCTTACCAACATATTAAATAGTACAATAACAGTTTCTGGGCTGATATAGGAGCTTGTTCGTATAATGACACTTAACGTTCTGTAAGCTTTGTCAGTCATATAAACATAGTGTATTTAAAATTTTAAATTTGACTAAAATATATATCTAAATCTATGGTATCTTATGCTCTTCCGAATAACTTATTATTAATACAATAATAAAACACTACTAACTGAGCTGTTTTTCTAGTAAAATACACTATTTTAGAAGATAGCCTCGAATCATCACACCATTTATTAAGATTATTAATATCACCTAGAAGATAAAGACAGTCATTGAGTGATTTAATTTGTAAGAATAATTTCAGGTCGTCCGCATATAACAAACATTTAGCTGACCTAAGTACTTTAGGTACATCATTTACAAATAAAGTAAATAACACGCCCGATGTAGGAACAAAAAGTTTAGAGTTACAAATAGTTAGAATGGTAACAGTTGATCTGTTACTGACAAAACCATGTTGCTCATTGGCTATAACAGGCTTGACATGATTATGTAATTTACCGTAAATTATTCTTTCGAAGATTTTTTATATTGCTGATAATCTTCCTATGGATCTTTAGTTTATAATATTTTTTGGATTACCAGACTTAAATATGGGTGATAAAGTAGCTATTTGTAATTTAGATGGAAATACATTGTTTATTTAGAGCGTTATTGAAAATAAACAGTAAAGGTGTGCGTGTATAAAGCTTCACCACAACCTTTGAAGATAAAGCAAGTAACTCCGTCCTTGCCAGTAGCAGCTTTGTAATTAATAGAATTTATTGCATTTAACACATCATCCTTAGTAATACGCTCAATCTTAAATACAACCAAATTATATTTATCATAATCATCAAAGGACTTATCGCAATTAACATCTGAAATAAATACGGATTTAAAGTGATCAGCAAAAGCATTAACATTATCATCATTCTAAAATGTTTAGGATTTGTCTTTAAATCTGAATCAAGTTGCTGCAAATAGTTGATGTGTTATTTGTTAATAAATTTTTTAACTTCAGCGCGAATAGTTTTAAACTGGGCTAGATATTGGCTTTGTTTGCAAATTCTATATAGTCTAAGATAACGTTGTTTTAATTTTAATTTGCAAATAAGTTCCATTCAATAAGGATAATATGATAAACAAATTAGAAGCTCTTGGAGTCCGAGGGAAACCTCTGCAACTAATTAAAAATTATATGAGTGACAGAAAGCAGTGTACTAGTGTCAATGGTGTAACCAGCGATTTTAACGATGTGAAATATAATTTACCCCAAGGATCGGTACTTGGACCTCTGTTATTTTCGCTTTATGTGTGCGGCATGCAAAGATTGTTAACAAATATAAATATCTTGGCTTGTGGATAGACTTTAAATTCCGGTGGGAGGACATGATTCAAAATATTTGTAATAAAATAATACCTGTAACAGGAGCACTTTACCATTGTAACAAAATGTTAACGAATAGAGCAAAGAATCATATTTATGATTCATTTGTATATTGTCACTTAAGTTATTTAATTGTAACATGGGGTTCTTGTAGTACTTCCATGTTTAACAAGATACAAGGACTACAAAACAAGACTATAAAATAAATTTATAACCTGCCAAGACTTACTCCCACTGAACAAATATATGCTCAAACTAATTTAAATAATTTTAAATAAATAAAAATTATTCAGGAATGCACGTACATTCATGAAGTAATCAATTGTAGATATAAATGTAATATAAATTTAGTAACTGGCAATGACATTTATGATACAACAACTAGGCAATCAAAGAATTTACGATTGTTCAAATGTAATACCTTTAAATCATACCAGTTTACATACAACAACTGTATTTTAGAATTTAACAGATTAGATGTATTAAAGGGTATAATTCGAATAAAAGGCTTTAAAAACGCATTGATAAAGGATATAAAACGAGCTGACGACTTGCGATAGTATTAGTCTATTACAACATTATAAAAAGATTTTATTTTTTGTTAAATTTTTGTTTTCTTCTGTATTATGTTATTATTATTATGTTAATTTAATATTCTCTTATGATATACTAAATAAACAACATGTTACTGCAATAATTTTATACTTAACAAAATGAAACTGTAAATATTTGTATATTGTAATTACCAGGACTTGTACTGTTTACAGGAAAATGAGTTAATAAATAAATAATATAAAAATTATATTAAACAATAGATAAAAATTTACAATGTAGATAGGTACATTTTCTTATGTATCTTAGGTTTACCACACTAGCACCAAGTTTAATGAAAAGTATGAACAACATAATTATACCGAATTTTTTTTACAGGAGCAGCATAATGTTAAAAACTTAACTTGGCGTTAGGTGCACCTATTAATTTTAGAAAAATGTTCAGAATTTAAAACTGCATCATATGATCTCAAATTTATTCCTAACTTTTTGCAATCCGAGACGTTACAGTGAGGCGTTTTGCGTGCACGGCCGGAGTTCACACCGTAACTTCGCGACTTCGTCGCGTGCCACTTTCCGTTTTAGGAACTCTTGTGCGACCACCGAACAAATCACTTTGGCGTCTGTCGTGAGCGAATCCGAGACGTTATGGTGAGGAGTTTTGCGTGTACGGCCGGAGTTCACCACGTCGAATTCCGCGAGACGCGTCGCGGAATCGTTTCCGACACACCAGCCGTCGTCCAGGGAACCCCATCGTCGCGACGCCCGGCGTCGATTTTCCGGAAAAGTGAAAAACCACTCATCGCGATCATTACGAGTCGACCAGCCGCTATTACGGGAACCCCACCGCCGCGACGCCCGACGTCGTTTTCCCAAAAACGTCACCTCTGTATTCCCCGATCCCGCCTCAGTATATCCTACACCTGCTGTTAATCAACGACATTTCTGTAGTGACACCAGTGCTTAATAAAGACTCAATTCGTCATTTTTTACCAACTTTGTGTTTCTTTCTGAAAACCCTATTGTCTCCGAAACCGCTATCCGACCGTTGGCGCCCGAGCAACCTCACGCCAACATTTTGTCGACGATTCCGCCATAACTCGTCACAAAATTTGGCGCCCGAACAGGGACTCAGAAGAACACAACATGACGGAGTCTACCACGGCGAAGACGAGTTGGGTCTACGAGCTGACCAAGGAACCACTACAGGAAGAGTTACGACGGTTTGGCCTCAGCTCCGAAGGCACAGTTGCCGAACTCCGGGAACGAATGGCAGCTTTTGTCAGAGCAGCTACGGCCGAGAAACTGGCCACTAATCCACCAGTCCCACCAGCTCCCGACTCCAAAGAAGGCGTCCGTACTAACGAACAGGTCTGTGAGACAGTGCGTAAATGGAACGTGCAGTTCGACGGGAAGACCGACCCCATTATGTTCCTCGAACGGCTGGCAGAACTCCAGGCCAGCTACGCCCTCACCGGGGAAGAATTGCGCTCCGCCCTGCCCGAACTCCTCCGAGGCAACGCAATTCTGTGGTACCGCAACCACCAGGATACGCTTACCACCTGGGACGATTTCCTCATGCAGTTTCGCGAGTACTATATCCCCGACATGAACGACCAGCTGATACAACAAATATCTCGACGGACGCACCGAAGTGGGGAAACTGGCCAGGATTATGTCACCGCGCTACAAACCCTGATGCGACGCCACGGAGGCTTCAGCCCGGAACAACAACTCCGCCGGCTATACAAGAAACTACGGCCGGAGTACCGGCAACACATCCGCCGCCAGAATTGCCCGACCGTCATCGCCCTACTAGATGAAATGCGGGACTTCGAAGAACTACAGAGGGAGCTTAAGACGACCACACGACCAATCCCCGAATTCTCCCCTCGTGGCCGGACTCCCGCCAGTCACGTGGTCACATATGAGGCGCACAAAGTGTGCTGGCGATGTGGGGAAGTAAACCACTTCCGACGAGACTGCCGAAACCCTCCCAAACGGTTCTGCTCTCGCTGTGGGAAGGACGGCATCCTGTCCCGCGACTGTACCTGTCCGGGAAACGCCAGACCGACTGGAACACACGACGGCCACCCCAGTTGGCCCTACCAGCACACCCAGTAATACCCGCCGTCCACCAAGGCAACGACGGCCGACTATACCTCCCGGTCGTTGTCCGCAACCTAACGATCGACGCGCTCCATGACACCGGATCTTCCTTGTCATACGTCGATGCAGAAACCGCCCACCAACTTACACTACGAGGGGTGGCACACCGGCCGCCACCCGTTCGTCAAGCACAGATGGCCAACGGAGAAACCACCAGGATCACGGGCCAGTACCACGTGTTCGCACCACAATCTCCGTACTGTGCCTGCCGACCCTGGCACTCCCAATGATTCTGGGGATGGACGCACTGCGCGCGTTCCGCATGACCCTCCAAGCCGGGCCAGACCGGGTGCACTGCCACGTGCCCACTCCGCTGGGAACCATCAACACGCCCCGCACGGGGTCTCCAATACTCGACGCCTTGCTCCAAGAGGAGCTTCCCCGGTTCGAGGAGCTACAGGGCTGCACCTCCCTCGTAACACATCACATCCGTCTGAAGAAAACTACACCTCTAAAACAACGGTATCAACCGCGAAACCCCAAGATTCAGGCGGTAATAAATGAGGAGGTAGATGAGATGCTCCGAGCCCTCCCGTAGCGCATGGAGCTCACCCGCCGTGATCGTGCGGAAGAAAGATGGGAAACCACGGTTCTGCATCGACTTCAGGCGACTTAACGAGGTCAGCGAAAAAGACGCATACCCCCTCCCGTACATCAACAACATCCTGGAGAAGCTACGTCAGGCGACGGTATTCAGCACCCTGGATCTAAAACAGGGGTACTGGCAGATACCTTTGTCCGAGGCCAGCAAACCATTAACGGCATTTACGGTGCCGGGTAGGGGGCTCTTCCAATTTCGGGTGATGCCGTTTGACCTCCATGCCGCCCCCGCCACCTTCCAACGGCTCTTGGACACCGTCATCGGTCCTGAGATGGATCCGTACGCCATCCCTTACCTGGACGATATCATCGTCGCCAGTCGCACCATCGAGGAACACGTGATCCATCTGCGGGAAGTCTTCCACCGACTGCGTGCCGCCAACCTACGGCTCAACCCCGACAAATGCGAGTTCGGGAAGACCAGCATCCGGTACTTGGGGCACGTCATTAGCCAAAATGGCATCGAAACCGACCCCGAGAAAGTAGAGGCCATCCAGTCCATGACCGCCCCAAGCAATCTGAAACAGGTACGCCAGTTTCTGGGAGCCGCATCCTGGTACCGCCGTTTTATCAAAGGCTTCTCCCAGATAGCTCGGCCACTGACACGTCTCCTCCACAAGGACATGAAATGGAGGTGGGGGCAGGAACAGACCGACGCCTTCGACACGCTAAAACAAGCGCTCACCACCGCCCCAACGCTGGGTTGCCCGGATTTTACCCGGCGTTTCTTCCTCCAAACCGACGCGTCCGACGACGGACTAGGAGCGGTCCTTGTGCAACACGGCAATCAGGGGGAACAAGTGGTCGCCTACGCCAGCCGAACGCTCCGAGGAACCGAGCCTAAATACTCCGTGACGGAGAAGGAATGCCTGGCTATAGTCTGGGGAATCCAGAAGATGCGACACTACCTCGAGGGGTACGCCTTCACCGTCGTCACCGACCACCAGGCGCTGAGATGGCTCAACCGGCTGGAAAATCCCCCCGGTCGACTGGCCCGTTGGGCCATGTTCCTACAGCAGTTTGACTTCCAAGTGCAGTATCGGAAGGGCAATCTGAACCGCGTCGCAGACGCTCTCTCCCGTCAACCACTGACGACCGACCAGCCCTCCGCCACCATCACCCCGGTTCACACACTCGCGACCGTCTGTCCCTGGTATCAAAAGCGGGTCGAAGCAGTGCGAACCCATCCACGCACATGGCCAGACTACCAGCTACGCGGCCAAGAACTCTACCGGCGCATCGAGACGTCCAGCGACACGGAGCAATCCGCATGGAAACTCTGTGTACCCCGGAGTGAACGCCACCGCGTGCTGCAGGAGAGTCACGACCACCCCACCGGAGGACATGGGGGCATCACCAAAACCACCGCCCGGGTCGCCACCCGATACTACTGGCCCGGGATGTTCCGCGACATCACGGCCTACGTCCGTCGATGCAAACCGTGCCACCAGTTCAAAACCTGCCAACAAGGGACAGCGGGCAAGATGTACCCCCCGCACATCTACGGACCCTGGGACACCGTCGCCGCAGATATCATGGGCCCTCTACCCCCATCGAAGAAAGGGCATAGCTACCTGTTGGTCCTCCAGGATAGGATGACGAAATGGGTCGAGTGCCGGGCCCTTCGACGCGCCACCGCCGCTACCATCACTCGCGCGATTCAGGAGCTGGTCATCTTTCGGTACGGCTGTCCCCGCGCCGTCATCACTGACAACGGGACGGAATTCTCAAACCGGGTGCTCCGTGAGACCCTGGCCGCATTGGGGATCCGTCATCACCAAACACCTCCGTACACGCCGCAGTGTAACCCGGTGGAGCGGGTAAACCGGGTGTTGAAAACAATGATCGCCCAATACTGCCAGGAGAACCAGCGCACTTGGGACGAGCACCTGCCGGAACTCACCATGGCCATCAACACCAGTCGTCATGAGTCAACCGGCTACTCGGCCGCCTTCCTGAATTATGCTCGGGAACCCGTACTCCCCGGTCTTTACTACGAGACCACCCAGAACCGCGAGTCCAATGACCCTCTCCCCGCCAGTAACCATATCCCTGACGACCTGAAAACCCGCCTCATCCGTCTGGCCGATCTGCGGAAACTGGCTAGACTCCACCTCGCCAGAGCTGCCCAGCAGCAGTGCCACTACTACAACATGAGGCGGAGGGAATGGCAACCTCAACCCGGGGACCTGGTGATGCGTCGGGAACATCACCTGTCCTCGGCCGCGCGGGGTTTCGCGGCGAAATTGGCTCCACGGTATTCCGGCCCGTGGACCGTCCAAAAACGGTGCTCGGGAAACGTTTATGACCTCAAGGGAGCACGTGGCCAACTCCTACGGAAGATCCATGTTAAAGATCTAAAACCTGTGATTCTAGACAATGGAAAAGCCGACAACAGCCGCTCCGTGGATCCGGCAGCCGACCCGACCAGCTAGGGCGGGAAGTCACCCTTACGCCCCGAGGGCAGGAGCCCCTGTAAGGGTGGCAGGTTGGGCTGGCAGCGGACCGTTGCCGCTGCCAGGCATACGGCGGGTCGGCCACCACCGCCACGGATCCCGGATTCGCCCAGTCATCACCGTACTAGTTAGCCAGCTAGTACGTTCCGCCCGCACTGCACCACCACCGGCTCCAGCACCCGAGTCACCACCCGCACCGTCCTGGAAACCTGGCGACGGCGACGAGGCTCTGCGAGTGGCCCTGGTCGCCAGGTTTGGACCCTTCCCGGCGAGCATAAGCGCCCCGCCAGTAATCCGGCCCTACCGGTCGCCTTCTCCGGAAGGCGACACCATTGACCTGACCACGTCGCCCATGCCGTCCGACACCGAGGACGACGTGAATCAGGTCCCGTCCAGGCCCTGAGGCACCCTGGCGCGGCGGGCCCCAACCCCGGCGCGGAGTCCAGACCGACTCCCCCGTCCAGCGCCGACGGACCCCATCCCGACCCGGAACAGCGTGGTGGATGCCCAGCAGGAGCTGGTGGACCTTCTCGCCTCCCTCAGCCCGGACCGCAGCCCCCCACCCGAGGACAACAGGACCCAGAGCGTCGCCGCCCCACCCGGAGCCGACTACGGAAGCTGGCTCCAGTCCTTACGTCCCCCGCGGTCCTCCAGGACCAAACGGCTGAGGGTACGACTCCCCAATGGGCAACGTGTCTCTATCCCCCGTAGACCCCCCGCCCACTAGTGCAGTGTTCCCCCCCTGTTGCCTAAGTTTGACATTCGTGCCGCTTACGGACAAGTTTCTTAGTTTTAGTTCATAGGTTTAGTTAAGTTAGTTAAGTTCTTTTAGTTAAGTGGGCTTGTTATATTAAGTTAGTTAAGTTTTTTTGTTAAGTAGGCTTGTTATAGTTAGTTAAGTTTTGTAATCATAAGTTGGGTTGTTTTGTTAAGTTTGTAAGTTAAGTTTATTGGTAAGTTTTGTTAAGTTTTAATTAGTCTAGTTGATAAAAATTAAGTTAAGATAGAGTGGTAATTTAACAATAAAAGACCCTGTAGCATTCCCTCTTTCTTCATCCCGAAGTATCCCGGGGATGTGACGAAGTGTGCTTGTCACAAAGATTGTTATATAGATCACGATCGCGGAAACGCCTGTATCTCGCGAACGCAACACCTGAGAGACGCGAAAAATCAACACCGGGTTCACAAGTAAGACGCGCATCGGAAAATTGCTAATTAAACTGGATCACGGACCGGGTAGTCCAGTTTCCGTTTATAACCAATCCGCCCTATATGTTAACATAGGACGGACAAATTTTGACACCCTAGGACCCGTTTAATTAACAAAACAGTATATAAACCGCGCTGCCGAGACAGCCAGGACAGTCAATCTTTCATTTGTGAATGAATCGACATCTCCGCTACCGTCTTCCAGTCACCAGGCCACACCGACTTCTAGGTAAGAAAAGCACTCCTGTTTATTTACCGTACCGTACTGTGCTTCCTCGAGGTCGAGGTATTAGAAGAACAATTAACAGAAGATAACTGGAGATCTGCTACCGTTAAGTGGGAGCATTACAAGAGCGTGATATTAAACGCAGCAAAAGAGGCATGTGGCATAGCAAAAATAGGTAATAGATGTATCAAGAGAACACCGTGGTGAACAGAAGAGATAAAAAGGCAGTGAGACATAAGAAAGAGAAATGGAAAAATATTTGGGAACAAAAAACATCGAAACCTACGAAGAATACAAAGAAACAAGAAAAAAAAAACAAAAAACTTGATAAATGAAGCTAAAAAAGAATCTTTGGCGCAATTTGGTAACAAACTAAAAACAACATTCACCGAGAACCAAAAACTATTCTATGGAGCCCTGAAGCAAATGAGACATAAACAACAAGACACTTTACCAAACATTAAAAATAAAGAAAACCAAGTTTTATATCGTGAAGAAGATATATTAACTAGTTGGAGGCAATATTTTGAGGAATTAGTAAACGAAGACTCAGACGCAGCACAAGAAGAGAGTAAGAAAGACCCACATCACAACGAGAAAAAGAATCAGGTGGCAAAATGCGCAACACAAATCAACACAGTAAGCGAAAAAGAACTGGAACAAGCGATAAGGAGAATGAAGATCGGAGAAGCAGCGAGGCACGACAACATAACACCAGAAATATTAAAATATTCAGGAGAACTTAGTCACGAAAGAATAAGAGAAATTATGGGAGACGATATGGAATCAAAAGAAGTACCGGAGGTTTGGCAAATTGGAATAATAATACCGTTCTTCAAAAAGGGTGACAGCAAGGAGTGCAAAAACTACCGAGGAATTACAGTACTGAGTGTAGCAGGAAAATTGTTTGCAAGAATTCTGGAAACAAGAGTACGGGAAAAAATAGAGCATACAATAGAAGAAACCCAGTGTGGCTTTCGGGCAAACAGAGGTGTACAAGATCACATATTCATACTAAGCCAGATATGCGAAAAAGCCAAACATTCTGGAAGATCAATACATACATGTTTCGTAGATTTAGAGAAGGCGTTTGATAAATTAAAGAGGGAAGACGCCCGGAAGAGCTTAGAGAAAAGAGGTGTAGATAAAGAAACAGTGCTACAAATAAATAGTCTCTATAAAAAAACAAAAAGCTACGTGAGGATAAAAAACCAGGCAACAAATATGTTTGAAGTTAAACAAGGCCTTAGACAAGGCTGCGTTCTAAGCCCTCTACTGTTCACATTAGTACTAGACGATGTAGTAAAGAGATGTGAAGAGAAAATAAAACGGTATAACGTGGGATACTGGAAGATGAAGAAAGTAAACATCAGCGAACTCTGCTATGCTGACGATATGTTTATTGCCGCAGTGACCGAAGCGGAGCTCCAATATAACATAAATATATACAACGAAGAAATGGAAAAGAAAAATCTAACCGAGAAAAAACAAAAACCATTATTATCCATGCCAAAGACGAAAAACACGAGTTTAA
Source organism: Pterostichus niger (assembly GCA_947425015.1). NCBI lineage: Eukaryota > Metazoa > Arthropoda > Insecta > Coleoptera > Carabidae > Pterostichus > Pterostichus niger. Next base: position 3,169,879 of record OX380347.1, read on the forward strand.
AATAAACAACACACAACTAGAGCAAGAGGATACATACAAATACTTAGGAGTAATGATAAGCAATAAAGGAAAACTAGAAGATGAAATACTAGAAAGAACAGGGAAAACAGGAAAGTTATTTAACGCAATAAGAACAACGTTTTTAGGAAAGAAAAATACCAACAGAAGAAAAAGTAGAAGTCGTCAAAAAGGTAGCATTACCTATACTAACATATGCGAGTGAATCCTGGACAACCACAGAAAAATCCAGAAGCAGAATAAGAAGTTTAGAAATGAGATTCCTAAGAAAGATAGAGGGCAAGACAAGAAAAGATCTAATAAGAAATGAAATTTTCAGGTCAAATCTCAAAACAAAACCCGTGTAACAATTGATACAGACAGGACAACTCAGATGGCTAGGGCATGTACATAGAATGGGAGAAAATAGATTACCAAAGAGAGTATACGAAGTGAGACCAACATTAAAAAGACGAAGTGGTCATCCGGATAAAACCTGAACCGAGGAAGTTAAAGAAGCAGCAGAACAGAGAGAAATACAATGGTACCATGTGAGAAACTTAACCAAAGATAGGAAAGCATGGAGAGAATGCTGTAAGAAGAACCCAACACACTAAGTTTCACTCAATTCCAACAACAGCCTTACACCTGTAAAGGTAGAAAAGGCTCGGGATTAAGTAAGTATACTCAGGGTATTCAGCCGAAAATATTTCCAGTTAGCGGTTAATTGATAAAATATTTTATAATTGTAATGTTTTTCGTTCAAAAATAGTTCTAAAATTTACATTTTGAAACTTACTTAAGTGATAGTTTGTACTAACTTAAAATTCACGTGGTCTACTATGGACCAAAGAAATGCGATATTTTTGTTTGAATTTAAAAGACGTTCAAGGTCTCAAAGATACGTTAAAATAAATTAAATGTACTAAAAAAATCTACTCATTATAACTAACTTGATCATGCAAAAAAGTTATTAGTTACTATCACTAGTTAATTCGCCTCTAAAAATACGATTAAAAAAACGGCTAATGTTTGCAACTTTTTGTTAATAATAACGGTTATTAGTTAGTTTAACTGATTTTTTAATACTGGTTTCATGCCCCAGTTATACTTAGTGCAAAACTTATTTTAAATTTTCAATACTATTTAAGATAACAATGGTACAGAAATAACAAAAATAAAAAAATGTGATATATGACAGTAACGAAAATGTTTAAACTAATGTTGTTGACGGTGCCAAACTACTCTCGATTTAGTGCAGAGTTAACTTGGCATAGTTTTGACGTTTTTAAACTAATCACAAACAATCAGGTCTAAATACATCTTTCACCATGAAATACAGCATTCTTATACTTCATATTGAACACAATACCTACCTTAATTTTGTCTATTTTTTAAAACAGAATTAATACTCGAAATACAGATATTTCTTTATAGTAGCAATATAAACAAAAACTCAACGATAGAGTACCTGTCTGATAAATTTCTTTTAAATTTTTCAAATACCTAAATATTGCGTTTATCTGTGACTTTAAAAGACTAGAATATTTCCCTAGAGATCATCTAGGAAATACCGTACTCAGTGCATGCCATAGTTGCAGTGCCTTTGCGGAACCTGAGACATCACATCATTTGAGCCTCATTTATAGAGCATGTTTGTGAATCCAACCGAGAGATTGTAAGAAGTAAAAAGGTCTACATTTTTAACTTTTAATTAATATATATATATTAAAATCACGATTATTAATAATAAATCAAAATAATTTGTAAGTAACATAATAACTAACACTCGTTATTTAATGTACTATTTTTCGATAGGGTCCGCAAAATATTTTTTTTTTTCTTATGTAATTACTCCCTCTTTAGCTTTAATACAATAATAATTAAAACTGCCGACTTCTGATTTTAATTTTTTTTTTAAATAACGTCGCAATCTACCTGTTCTGGAATATTTTTTTATAACAACCATGGCTGACGAATTTAGCTTTTAATTTCATGTTGAATTTCTAATAAAATTAATCTTTTCTATTATCCAATGTTATTTTGGAACCACACAGTAAATAACTGTCGTGTTTTTCATGCAATATTTAATTTCTCTATATTATTATATAATATAACTTTATTATATAAATAAAAACAAATATAGTTTTTGTTGCAAAAGCAAATATTAGGTAAGTCGTCAATAACATAATATTCTTCCGGGATTGATTTAATTTGCCAATAAATTACAGCGTTTCCTCCAATAACGTAGACTATGAACAAGTTTACATGAAACTTAACATTAAATCTACATCAAGAAGGCTTTGTATCGAATGTCGGTGATTACAATGTTTGTGTTGGTGTGATACTCTAATATTCTATACAATAATTTAACATGTTAATTATCAGCCACTATAGATTATAGTAACAATTCCTCATTGTGAATCATGATCACAAATTCAAACCTAGTTCGCTACATCTGAGATTTGTTTGGTGTATGTAAATAGAGGTGTAATCTGCATATCAAATATGTGGTTCATATTAAAATCTTATAATAAAAAACAATCGATCACAACAGTGGTCATTGGTCGATATTTAAGTATTCTATGCAATACAACTATGTTTATAAGAATTCTGATTGTGATGAATAAATTCACTTGCATGGAGGGAAATATGAATGTGATTGAAGTGAGAATTGTGTATTAGGATGAGAATGTTTGAAGAGGACTAATTATTTGATGAATCAGATAAGGAATGTCTTTAAGGTTAGTGCTACCCCATTTGAAGAGATATAGCGAGTTGTTATGTCTGTATGTTGCACAAAGATAACACATCCCAAGGCGCAGTGGTGTACATATAAACTATCAGCCGCAAAACTTTACAATAGATAAATAAGCAAGTCTGCTGTTGTTAATATTTAATAAAATTACTTAACCTATGTCGCCTTTTAGAAGCCTTTATCAGGGTTTCTAATTAATATTAACGTTATAGTTTTTATTATAGTTAGAAAAACAATAACAATCAAAATCATAAACTGCATAATTGTCTGCAAAAAAATACAAATTTTTAAATGACTAACTTCTCCAGAAATTCGTAAATCTTTTATTCCTTAATAGGTTAAAACCCTTTACCGTTCCTTTATCGCATCATCATAAATTTCAAAACTCCGAATTGTAGTTGATATATCTGATGCAGGTAATTTAATAAATTTTAGGTTCACGGTCACAACATTGCATGATAATAGTATTAAGGGCATTACCACAAGAGATGAATATTATTTAAATTTTTTTTTGCAAATTATTACGTCAAAATTTCGCGATTCAAAAATTTCATATTTAAGAGATTTTTTAAAAACGAATTTGTACTAATTTGAAAGATACACAAAAAAATTTCAAAACTAAATTTGTACCTCGAATGTTATTTGGTAATATTATTCAACAAGATATTTTATTTTTTTTATTAATTAATCATTTAATTTACAACTGGCCTGTAAGGCTAACCAGTAATTGTGATACATGATTATATTTAGCATGCTAGAAGGTGGTCTCCGGTGGTACTCCTCCATAAAGTGTTGTCGTTTCTTCTTTTAATTTCCCAGTTCGAGGGGTTTGGTTCTCTTCAGTCTCCTTGTTTCATTTTCATTGTTTAATAAATCTATTGCAAGGTGGTTGGAATGATTGTATAGTCGGTTTTGATATTTTGTTGCAAATTTTCTTATTTGTTCCTTAACTGTTTCGACTTTTAAGTCTTTGTGCAGCGTATCGTTAGATACATACCAAGGAGCGTTTGTTATCATCCTAAGACATTTGTTTTGTGCGAGCTGTATTGTGTTTATGTTCGTTGCTTTGGCACATCCCCATAGTTGGATGCCATATGTCCATATTGGTACAATGGCGACTTTATAAGTTAAGAGTTTGTTTTCTAGGCTTAATTTGGATTTGCGACCTATTAGCCAGTAGAGTTTTTTAATTTTTATATCTATTTGTTTTCTTTTAGTGACGATATGTTGTTTCCAAGATAGTTTTGATTTTAAGTGCATTCCTAAGTATTTAATGTGAGTTTTGTTTGTCAAATTTTGATTGTTTATACTCACTTCCGGACACTGGATTTGTCTGTTCGTAAATGTTATTTGTACTGATTTACTGTCGTTTATTTTTATATTCCATTTATTTGCCCATTCTTGTATGTTGTTTAGTGCAGTTTGTAGAGATTCTGAGGCTTCCACCGGGTTGATGTTTGAGGAGAGTACTGCGGTGTCGTCCGCGTACGTTGCTACTGTTGTGTTGTTTGTGCAAGGTAGGTCTGCTGTGAAGATTTGATATAGAGTAGGCCCCAGTACGCTTCCTTGCGGAACTCCAGCTTTTATTGGGTAGTCTTTGGATAAGAAGTTTTCGTACAATACATGGAATTGTCGATCAGTAAGATATGATTTAAATAGTAGGTAGTAGTTGTGAGGCAGATTTTGTTTTATTTTATATAAGAGTCCGTGATGCCAGATACGATCGAACACTTAGCTGACGTCGAGGAAAGCAGCTGAGCACACTTCTCCTTCTTCTAGATCTTCTTCAATTTCTTTAACTATTCGGTGTATCTGTTCTACTGTCGCATGTCGCTCCCGAAATCCAAACTGATGGTCTGGAATTACTCTATTTTGTTCTATGTACGGTTTTATTCTTTTAAGGATTAGTTTTTCAAGTAGTTTTGACAGGATAGGTAGAAGTGATATGGGTCTATATGAAGAGGGTTCATGAGCAGATTTACCTGGTTTCAATATAAGAATTATTTCTGAAATTTTCCATTGTTTGGGGTAATATTGGAGACGTAATACTGAGTTAAAAATTTGCGTTATTGCGACAATTCCTTTTCTTGGTAAATTTTTTAGTATAGTGGCAGTTATTAGATCACATTCAGGTGCCTTTCTGTTGTTCAGGTATTTAATTTTGTCGCCGATTTCTTTTGGTGTGACATGCTTAGGAGGTGGTGAAAGTTGTAAAGGTGTATCCAGGAACGTCAATATTTCGTTGTTGTTAACTTGATGTTGATTAGCGTGCGGTTGGAAGATTTCAGACAGGTGTTCTGCAAATGTATCCACTTTTTCTTGATCTGTTCTTGTCCATGTTCTGTTACTTTTTCTTATAGGTGGTATGTGTTGTTGTGGTCTCTTGAGTTTCCTCGTAGCTTTCCATAATGAGTAATCAGTATCAGATTTTGGTGATAAGTTGCTAATATATTCTTCGAAGGAATCGTTTTTCACTTCTGTTATGAGATGTTTTATTCGTTTGCTGAGGTTATTTAAGATAGTTTTATCTTGTGGATGTCTGCTTAGTTGCCATTTTCTTCTTATTTTTCTCTTTACACTGATAAGATCTCGGATGAGTTTGGGATAGTTTGTGATATTTTTGTTTGTTTTATTCGTTGTTGGAGTGGATTTTTCAGTGGCTCTTTGAATGGAGCTTGTTAATAGTTCTACAGCTTTGTCTATTTCAGTTTCAGTTTTCAAACGTATCTGCAGATTAATTTCGTTGTTTAGGTACAAATTAAATTTTGAGTATTCGATTTTATGTTTTTAAAAAGAATACTAAAATCTTTATTAATATTATAACTTTATTATAATTTGTATATGGTTACATATGAGTCACAGTACTTGACTGTGCAGAGTCTACGATACAAAGAGCGTGCTTATTCACTAAACTAGCCTATTTATACATTTCTCTTATCTTCTAAATATGCAACCTATGCTAGATGATGTTATGACTAATGTAATGAAACAACAGGTTCAAGATACATAATTTACATTTATCTTATCTTCTAAATGTGCAACCTATGCTAGATGATGTTATGACTAATGTAATGAAACAACAGGTTCAAGATACATAATTCCTCCCCTTTTAGTTTTTTCATTATATTTGTTCTTGCATAGCTAGTTCACTTAGCTTTTTTCTTACTGTTTTTACCTTTCTTAATTTTCTTTCATTTCTATATAATTTTATTTTAGGTAATACATATTTTCTTAAAATATAACAACTTATTAATATAAATATTATAACATATATTATATAAGAGTGATGACTGCTATTTTCAATTTTGATTTCTTTTATTTTTATAATTTTCGGTTCATTTAATATAATATCGGAGATATTCTGTAATTTAGTATCATTAAATTTTGAACTTATTAATTCCTTCTCAAATGTTTTAAATTCAATTTCTTTCTATTTTTGTAGAATTCTTTTAAATGTGAAATTATTTATTTGACATTCTTGGTTAATTTTTATCTTATAGATTCCTTGAATATTTCTTTTTATTTTTATTTCGTTACAGTTCATTTGAATTTCTTGCTTATTTGGACTAATCATAATTAGTTCATTTGTATTTTGAATTAATTCAAAAGTATTCTTTTTCTCAATATTATGGTATTTGCAATCATCATCCTTCTTCTTATCTAGTATATTTCCCATACATTTACTTATTTCTATAAATTGTGTAATACACAAGTATTTATTCTTAATATAACTACATTCGCTTATTTTATAAGTCTTATCTTGTGTGAAATATAATTGTTGAGGTTCACTCATTATTATGAATCTATCATTCTGAATCATTGGTAATGGGGTAAACTGGTTTAATTTGAAGGATTCTTGGGAGAAGGTTGGTATTGATATTATAAAGTATATTTCTCCGTTATAGTATTTACAATGGGTTTCTATTAGTTCGTTTAAATTCCAAATGTCGTTATTTTGTGTAGTTTGTTTTAAATTTTCATAAGATATTATACTAACGTCTAGTTTGTGTAATGAGCAAAAGGTTAAACTTGTTTCTATTTGTTTTGTTAATTCATTTAAATTCATTATTATTAATATTAATTTCTGAAATTTACTTTCCATATCTATTTGTAATTTCCAATCTAAATTTCCTTTTAAAGCCTGAATTATGTTCTCAATTTGATGTGTTAATTCTTTTTCATTGTGTCTAACATTTTCTAGTTGTGTATTAAATTTATTTATCATATCTTTATTATGTTTAATGACTTCATCATTCTGTCCTTGTAGTATTTCCTGATTTGTTTTTAATTTATTAAACATTTCTTCATATCTTTGAAAGAAGCAAAGAAAGTAGGGCTAAAAATAAATGAACAAAAAACAAAATACATGAAAAGTTGTAGAGTCCCAACAGACGAGAGAGGGAATATAGAAATAAACAACAGAAGTTTCGAGCAAGTAACATCATTTACATACCTAGGCTCACAATTAAACAACGACAACCGTATAGAATACGAGATTAAAAGCAGAATAGTAGCAGGTAATAAAGCAACATACGCAAATAGGGACCTCCTATCATCAAAATTGATCAGCCAATCCTCAAAGCTAAGGATATACAAAACATTAATTCGACCAGTAATCACTTATGGAAGTGAATCATGGACTTTAACAAATAAGGATGAAAACAGGCTACGTATCTGCGAAAGGAAAATTCTACGCAAAATATTCGGACCAGTACAGGAAAGTAATGGAAGATGGAGAATTAAAATGAATCACGAGCTGGACTCGCTGATTAACCAGGCAGATATAGTCAGATTTATAAAAGCACAAAGACTACAATGGTTTGGTCACGTGATGAGGATGGAGGACGAAAGAATGGCAAAAAGGGCATCAAAATGGAAACCATGGAACACAAGAGCAAGAGGAAGACCGAGAAAAAGATGGTTTGATGATGTTGCCGAAGATTTAAAAATAATTAAAGTTAGAAATTGGCCCACACTTGTCGAGGACCGAAAAGCGTGGAAAGAAGTTGTCGAGCAAGCCAAAACCCACGTAGGGTTATAAGCTACAGGAAGAAGAGGCACGCATTTCAAAATCTCGTTCCAAAATATTTTGGTGGTTTTGAAATTTAAAAGGAATGTATTTATGTTTTTTGAGAATTCTATGCACTGTCATAAAATTTATATTTAGTTCTCTGGAAGTTTCCCGCACACTCATTGTTGGCTCCAGTTCTATTAAAGCAAGAATATTTTCTTCATTGTTATAGATTCTTTCATTTATTTCTTTCTTGAAATTTAGTGTTCCTGTCATTTCAAACTTTACTATAAACCTCTGAATAGTTGCCGGACTAGGAATATCATGATGCTGCCAAATAGCGCTAATATAGTCACTAATTAGTCGTAAACTATGGCCAGAATAATGCCATTTAATTATTTGCAACTTTTCTTCATCTGAATAATTATTCATTTTTGATAATAATAAACCCTAATATTGATTTAATATCACAGTTGGTCAAAATAAATACTAATAATTTGACGTATAAAACGTTACGCATTTGTTCATCTCTTGTTTTTAATTCCATGGCTATTACTATGAAATTGAAATTACGTGAATTTTCAAATTTAATTCCTGCAGTTATGAAGTAGTCAAAATGAATTTTGTTTATTGATTCGGATGTAGAATTTTATGCTTTACAACATTTATTTGAAACATTTTTTCCTAAAATAATTAGGGAAGCAATGCGCACGGAAAAACTGATTTGCCACGTTAAACGCCTATGTTTCAATTTTCGTGTTACACCCGGTATACTTACCACTTGTAGATTTTAAAGTAACCATTGATGATGCTTTATGTAAATCTGGAAAACCTGAGTTTACACGAAAAAGAGGAAGACCTAGTTCCAATCTTGAAGACGCTTATATACGAAAAGGAGGTACTGCTGCTGATATTCCTCAAATTAATATCAATATAAAAATCATGTTTTAATAATTCTTAATCAAGTATTTCATTTGAAACGATGATAATTTAATTATGCTGGAAATCAAAGTTGCCTATTTCGTTTTCTTTTTGTCCTTTGAATTAAATGTAGTAATAACATTTTTGGGTGCACCCACAGTCAAAATAAACATTTATATTATGACACTTACAAAATATTAATGCTCTTAAATCGCGTAAACGTAAAAGAATTGGGACGATACAAAATTATATATTATTACCTACTTTAAAAAAGAACTAAAAAGAAAAAAATGTAAGTTAAGTATAAAGTCAAAATTAATCAAAACCTTTAGAGAAGTTTTCCAGGAAGAAAAATTTCAATATTAAAAATCCCCACATATGTTAACATAAATAATGTGAACACTCGGATAGCATTCCACCCTTTTTAACATAGGTACATTGTTCTGTATATTGCAGCAATAAATTTTATTTCCGCTGAAAAACTAGACGATGCTCGCGAAACGTAGCAGACGGAAGATAGAAAGAGGAAGAAAGATGGGAATATATGATAGGGACGATATTTGAATAAATCATTTGTGATGGAAGCAATAACTACGAAAAGAAATACAGTACGAGCAAACCCAGAAAGAGACGATTCTATTTATTGTGAATGACATGCTTTACAACATTTATTTGAAACATTTTTTCCTAAAATAATTAGGGAAGCAATGCGCACGGAAAAACTGATTTGCCACGTTAAACGCCTATGTTTCAATTTTCGTGTTACACCCGGTATACTTACCACTTGTAGATTTTAAAGTAACCATTGATGATGCTTTATGTAAATCTGGAAAACCTGAGTTTACACGAAAAAGAGGAAGACCTAGTTCCAATCTTGAAGACGCTTATATACGAAAAGGAGGTACTGCTGCTGATATTCCTCAAATTAATATCAATATAAAAATCATGTTTTAATAATTCTTAATCAAGTATTTCATTTGAAACGATGATAATTTAATTATGCTGGAAATCAAAGTTGCCTATTTCGTTTTCTTTTTGTCCTTTGAATTAAATGTAGTAATAACATTTTTGGGTGCACCCACAGTCAAAATAAACATTTATATTATGACACTTACAAAATATTAATGCTCTTAAATCGCGTAAACGTAAAAGAATTGGGACGATACAAAATTATATATTATTACCTACTTTAAAAAAGAACTAAAAAGAAAAAAATGTAAGTTAAGTATAAAGTCAAAATTAATCAAAACCTTTAGAGAAGTTTTCCAGGAAGAAAAATTTCAATATTAAAAATCCCCACATATGTTAACATAAATAATGTGAACACTCGGATAGCATTCCACCCTTTTTAACATAGGTACATTGTTCTGTATATTGCAGCAATAAATTTTATTTCCGCTGAAAAACTAGACGATGCTCGCGAAACGTAGCAGACGGAAGATAGAAAGAGGAAGAAAGATGGGAATATATGATAGGGACGATATTTGAATAAATCATTTGTGATGGAAGCAATAACTACGAAAAGAAATACAGTACGAGCAAACCCAGAAAGAGACGATTCTATTTATTGTGAATGACATGTGATCACAAAATAGCTGCCAGAAAACTAAAAATGCTATTTATCATAGAACAAAATAAATCGCTTCATAGATAATTTCAATCGAACTAATTGATAATTAAGTACTTTAGACCTATGGTATGTGTTCGTTTTGTGCAAAATTGTTCTGCCGAATTAATCACATATTTTGTTGTGATCATTTGTATCAAAATTAAATTTATACTCCGATGATCTAAAGTAACGCTTAGTCGCCCGTATAATAAATTTAAAACAAGAATCTCATGAATATTTCACAGTCGGTCTTAAACTCATAGTATATTTTATTATTAATGTATTCTCAAAAATAGTCATGATTTCTTTGCAATGGAATTTTCACATCACATGTGTGTCTCAGCTTAGAACTACCTACATTATTTAATTTAAAGGATTATGAAATTTAATTTCTTTTACTTTCAAGTTATTCAGCTCGACAAAGAAACAAAATATGTCATCTCAAATTGAAATACATGCTTAACAGCAAGTGTCTAAAGCACGAAACTAATATCATATCATAACAATTCAGCACATGAAAAATAAACATAATAACAACAAAAAGAAAGGGGTTGAGTATTTTACTAACGCCTTTATTTTACTTATTTCATCTCGCATAATATAGTAAATAACAACAGAATAATATATTATGAAATTAGTTTCATTTATTGAATGCCATAATAGTGAATTATAAACGAATTTCATATACTATTTTATCGAAATAATAATTACTCAAGTATATGAAATTATGACGTATTTGTCACAAAACAGTATTTTGTAACCGTGACGACTGTTACTATTAAGTTTGTTTTGTTATTGTTTATGTAAACAATATTGTAACGCAACAGTTCTTTCAATAATTAATATCTAATTACAATTAATAATCTTTAGAAGTTGATTGGCTTTGTGATCGTTAATTAATTACCCTACGTTGTGTTGTGTTGAATTTATAGAACTACTTTTCCTCAGAATTCGTAATTTAAATTTGTCCAGGTACTGGGACACGTCTCGGACGGTTTCGTCTGTCACAATGATCTGCAATCACATGTATTGGCCGAAAGAGGACAATGTTTAATATAAATAAATTAAGAACGATACAATACCACAGGTTTTGTCATTCCGCTTACACGAGTCAATGCTGATTTCCCACTTTAACTATTATATTACAGTTTTCCAGCGCGAGCCAGATAAAAGTTATATGGGTTACTAACAAATTCGTGATAATGAATTGGTTGGATTTTAATATTACGGAGAACCGAAGTTCTCAATGACAACACTTTGGCTATGATAATACAATGCTAATGTTAGGCAGATATAGCTTCAGTGTCACCAACGAATTGGCAATAATGAATTAGTTGAATTTTAATATTACGGAGAACCGAAGTTCTCAATGACAACACTTTGGCTACGATAATACAATTCTGATGTTAGTAAGAAATAGCTTCAGTGTCACCAACGAATTCGCAATAATGAATTAGTTGGATTTTAATATAACGTAGACCGGAATTCTCAATGACAACACTTTGGCTATGATAATACAATTCTGATTTTGGTCAGAAATAGCTTTAGTGTCACTCGCAATAATGAATTCGTTGGATTTTAATATTGTAATGAACAAGTTTCCAATATCACAACTTATAGTCAAAGTTATGTCGAAAAATGATTAGGTATATTTGCTCAATAATCTCAGGGCAAACCTGGACGCGATCAATTAGTACCGTCATTTAATATGGTGGACAATCTTACCCGCTCAACAATCTCAGATTAAATTTGAACGAGATCAGTTCACCAAAGTCAGAGCACAGAACCTAGATCCCACCGTACATGCTGACAGTCGTAAATAGCTCAACAATCTCAAGTCACCTGGACGCGATCGTAATACCAGAACCAGAGCACAGAAACAAAGCTTCTAATGCTGGATAGTTATAAACGCTCAACAATAACAGATTAATCTGGATCGTCTATCAAAACCAGAGCACAAGAGAAAAAGTCTTTAGCTGAACGAAATCGGAATCAAGTTCCTCTACTCGAACCCAAACTTGCATATTTAACCGAATTACCCCACCGATGCACTTACCCTCTCCAAATAAAAAGTACCAACTCTACCGTAGAGAACCACCCCTAAGACGCATCAACAAATCGCGTATTTGTAACTAAGTCAAAATTGCGCCCTCGATACGTCACATCCACTTACATCGTGTCTTCCTAAACATGCTTAGCGAAGATTCATGTCTTTTACTTAACAAAACCGACGTTGCCCAATCACGGTCAGTATACGTTAGAGTGAGACCGCGCGGGCCTTCCTACCCTTTAGTTAGACGGAGATAGCTAACCCTGCGTCATCACTTTGCTACAAGACTCGTTCTTGTATTAATTATGCGATTAGTTTAAAAAGAATCTTTGATAATTCTACAACCATATATGTATTTGCGGCAATTTATTTGGTAGAATTTAAAACACATCGCTCGATCATTTATGGTCTTTTCATTACCGTAAATTTCTTTTATTACAGGAATCAATTCGTAGTGATTTTACTTTCCTAATGCAATAACTAATCGGAGTTTTAAATACTTAAAACTTGTACCGATCTATTGGTCGATTAAACACCCAACTGGTTACATTCCTCAGGATCACTGAATTTGAGAGACCATTTCCTATAATGTTCCTATAAAATTGTGTTTTTCTGTTCTCCTAGTTGATCTGTTCGCTTAGCATACTCTTGTGACGTTTTAAACAAAGCTCTTAACAATCTTCTAGCCTGCGAATTTACTTACAACGGTTTCAGATGTCTTTCTACACATGTTAACGATAAATATTTCACTTGACAAATTTCATGGACAATCGGTGTACGACTCAAGTGTTCGGGCTACAAAAAGTTAAATCTAATATTTCTAAAGAAAGCCGACGGCTGGCTTTGCGATCCCAATCCGAGTACCTGCACAGCGGGGCAACTAACACTGGTATCGGAACGATATTTGAGTGAAACAATGTTCTTTTATTTTCTTGCCTACAGTTATGTACTATAACAAAAACCGTCAGTACGGTGGTGTGGATAGCGATACGGAATTCGAATCCGGAGATCCCGAGTTCGAATCTCACTCAAGCTAAAAATTATATAAACTACTACACTGCGGCTCGGTGAGTGCGGACCCTGTACTGTAATTGGGATTAAGGTCCTGTTGTACAGAGTAACAGAAATAAATAAATAAATAAATAAAAAATGATTTATTTACACTTAGACATTTTTTAAAATGTATAATTCCGTCCCATTACAATATGATTCCAAAGAAATCCCAAAAAATACGATCAATTTTGGAATTGGTTGAGAGTAAATAACACGGCGCTTGTTACCGAAAAGCTTGTAGTTGCGTACATTTTAGATCAGGTAAATTGTTTGTATTTATTTTTAGATTTATTATTTTTTAAATAATTGTACCTTTTTTATTAGTCAAAAATTTACAAGTCTTCTTCTTTATGGTGTTTGTGCTCGAAATTGAAATGTATGCTACGAATAAAACAATACTGAAATTACTAATTTTTTTAAACTCTCTTTCTTCTTCAAGAACTGATCGGTTGGTTATTCACCAAAGAAATCTGCAGTATTTTCTTCATAACATTTTGCCAAAATGCGTCAAATGACAAGTACTTATTCATAAAGGTAAAAAATTCAAAATCACAAATTATTATTATTTTTATTATCTGACAACACAAATTGTACTATTTATGTAAATATTAATAAAAATTAATAAGTTTCGACGTTTGTTTATTTCGTTGTTATGACAACTTTAAGGCATTGTGCCGTAAAGTATATGATTATGCACGATATTCTCTATAATAATGGATATCATTATGATCTTAGTCGACGAGAAAAAAAAATAATTTTGTAACACACTTGTTACAAATAGGTAAAACAAAAGTAGTGGTGTGGGTTCGGGCCGAATTAAGTACTACGCGAGCGAACAACATATCACAAGTACTTTATTAATTATATATATGTATGAAAACACACAAACACAAAATAACAACATAAACAGTTAGGAAGCTAAACGATATATCAACAAACGAGTCTCGACCGGTCGGTCGTTGCCATCGTACTGGCCTGCGCTTTCACCCACGCGGCTACGGCCGGATGGCTGCTACCCCTAGCGGCCGGAAAGCCACTAGCGCCCTCTTCAAAGGTTGCGCGGGTGTTTGAAGTCTTACAGTCTCCCCCTCTGGGTCGAAGATCGCGTCCTCGCCTTTGACCCAGGACTAGACTTTTGGGAAGTTCTTCGAGGTCGTCCCCTGCGCCGGAGGGGTATCACCGGAGCTGCCACTTCATCGCTAGACGCGCGGAACGGCGTCAGGGCCGAAACGTGGTAGCGTCCGACTGGAATGCCAGGATTTTTCGGCAGCGCGACCTCGTAGATGCTACCTACTCCGCCAAGGATACAGTAGGGCCCGTCCTTCTTCGGGAAGAACTTAGATGTCACTCCCTTAGATGCGTTGCTCAGCGCGTGGGTTGTCACCAGCACCAGGTCCCCCTGCTCGTAACTAGGCGCCGGGCGACACTTTTTGTCAGCTTGAATCTTCTGCCGATCCTGCCGTCCTTCTCTGGTGTCACGAACCTCTCGCATTGTCTCCGCAATGCGTGCCAGGTAAGGCGGGACTTGAGGAACGAAGTTTTCAGCGGCAATGATGGCACGAAAATCACGCTCCACATCGTCGGGTGTCCGCGGTTCACGCCCAAACGTCAAAAATGCGGCCGAGTACCCCGTGGCTTGGCACCTGGCCGTATTCAGTGCAAACCTGATGGCTGGCAACTTTTCAGCCCAGTTCGCGTGGTCTCCCTCGACGGCCATGGCGAGGCGTGATTTCAGATCGCGGTTCTTCCGCTCGACGGGATTCGCCTCCGGGTGATAGAGCGGTGTCAGCACCTGATCGGAGTCCATGCAGTAGGTGACGTGTTGCATCACGGTGCTGACAAACTGGACACCATTATCTGAGATGACACGTCGCGGCGTCCCGTAGCGCAGGAAGATCTCGTCGATAAGGATCCTCGCGCAAGCCTCTGCTGTTGCCTCTACCATTGGGAACGTCTCCACCCATCCGGTAACGACGTCCTCGACGATAAAAATGTGTCGATATTTTGCCGGAGTCGGTGGCAGCGGACCAAATAAATCTACGGCGATCGTCTCGAACCTTTGCGTTGGTGGCGGCGTCCGGAGCAGACCAGCCGGCTTCATCGTGGACGGCTTGTACCTCTGGCATTTTAGGCAGTCCTTCACGTACTCGGTGACGTAACGCCTCATGCCAGGCCAGTAGTACCGGGCAGCAATGCGCTGAAGGGTCCTCTCGGCCCCGTAGTGGCCCGCCGTGGATGTGTTGTGGTACTCTTGCAGCACCCGCTGTCGGTTGCCCTCTGGGACGACGAGCTGCGCCTCCTCGCTGTCTGCATCTGAAACATATCTGTAGAGCACACCGTCCATCATCAGATAGCCGCGTGCTATCCAATTCGGCCGGTCCGGGTGGTCGGCCTCTTCGAAGCAGGTGATGATCTTCTTCACCTCCGGGTCAGTCAGCTGTTCTTCCCGCGCATCTGTGGCGTTCGTCCGTGGCAGGTCGACGACAAACGTGCACAGGCCGCACTTGCCCTCGTTCTCATTATCACAAGTGGGCCTGGACAAGGTATCAGCTACGACGTTTCGGCGCCCCGGTGTGTAGCGTATCTGCATGTCGTACTCTTGCAGCGTTAACGCCCACCGGGCGAGCCGTCCGGCTGGTGAGCGCATGCTCATGAGCCACTTCAGAGCCTGGTGGTCCGTTTCCACTACCTGAGCTCCGTCGATGTAGCCACGGAATTTCTTCACGGCGAATACCACCGCGAGAGCCTCTCGCTCGGTCGTGTGGTAGTTCCGTTCAGCAGGTGTCAGCAGACGGCTGGCGTATTCGACAGGGCGTTCGTCGGCGCCCTCCCCCTGCAATAAAACTGCTCCCAGCGCATAACTGCTGGCGTCTGTGCGAATTGTATACGAAAGCGTCTCGTCTGGCTGGTGGAGAATAGGTGCAGTCGTGATGGCCTTCTTAAGCGTCAGGAAGGCTCCGTTTTCGGCGTCGCCCCATCTCCAAACGGCATCTTTTTTAAGCAGGTCGCTCAGCGGCTTGGCAACCTGAGAAAAGTTCATAACAAAGCGCCTGTACCATGAGCACGTCTGCAAAAATGTCCGAACATGCTTGACGGTACGTGGCGGCACCATGTCGGAGATGGCGGCTACTTTATCCGGGTCAGTTTCCACGCCTTCCTGCGTGATGACATGCCCTAAAAACTTGACTGATTCTCGAGCGAACACGCATTTTTTCCGGTTTGCGCATAAACCGAACTGTTTGAGACGGTCAAATACAATTTTTAAGTCATTTAAATGTTTGTCGAACGTGTCCGAAATCACAACTAAGTCGTCCAAATACGCGAACACACGCACGTCACGTAACGCACTGCGGAAACGATCAATGAGTCTTTGAAAGGTCGCTCCCGAGTTCTTAAGTCCCATTGGCATGCGCGTATATCTGTATGCACCGAAAGGAGTAACGAACGTGGTTTTGTCGCGCACTGCCACCTGGTAATAGCCGGCCTTCAAGTCAATGGTGGTCATCCACCGCGACGACTTAGCCGTGTGCAGTAAGTCGTCGATTCGAGGCAATGGGTAACGGTCGCTCACGGTGACTGCATTCAATTGCCTGTAGTCGATACAGACTCGCGTGCTGCCATCCTTCTTTGGGACGAGAACCACCGGCGCGGCCCATGGTGACTCGCACTCTTCAATTACTCCATCGGTGAGCATTTTCTGTAATTCCTGCCGTAAAACCTCCTGCTTCTGCGGCGACATCCTATACGGCGGAGCGGAGACAGGGGCGTGATCGCCGGTGTCAATGCGATGTTCAGCATACGGCGTCGGCCCTCTCCCTGCTTTGAAAATGTCGCCGTTTTCCTGGAGGCACGCGCTCAGTCGGTGTCTCGTGTCGCCTGACAGCGAAGTTCCTTCTTCTGGACGCAGGTACTCGGCCGAAGCAAACCCGATGGCTTCTTTCTCCGACTCGTCTTCTGTCTGTAGTCGGTACGACTCGCAGGGTTGATCGTCGAAAAACCATATCCGGCGCGCCGTGTTGAGGACGATGCCTGCGTCGCCGAGGAAGTCGATGCCGAGAAGCGTTCGGTTATCACGTGCTTTCGGAAGCACGACGAATGTTGTTTGTATTGCGCGACCTTTCAGCAGCACCTCGACGGTCGTTGACAAGACCTCAGTCGGCCTTCTCTTCCCATCTGCGAGCGTCATCGTGAGTGCTGAGGTGCGGAAGTGCTGTCCCTTTTCGAGTAAGACCTTGTACAGCGAATGGCTCGCCACACTCTGTTGCGCTGCAGTGTCGGCAATCCCTGTACCGACGACGCCGAGGACTTCGATGTCGAATACTGGGCGGGCGCGCGGTTTCACCATTGAATCTTTAGTGTGCAAGGAACAAAACGTGACCGCGTCGGCGGCGATTGCCCCTTGCGTCTTGTCCTTACATGTGGGGCATCTTGCACGGATGACACCTGGAGAACCGCACCCGTAACACGCGATGGGCGGGCGTCTGTCGAAGGCTGTTCCGGCTTGGGCCGGAGTCGTGTTCACGGCGTCTAATTTCTTTGCGGCAAACTTGCGGCACTCCTTCTTGCTGTGCCCAAAGGCTCCGCAGAATTGACAGCGTGGCCTGTCACTGCGCTTGTCAGCGGCACTCGTTGGCGTTTGCGACCCGGTTACTGCTGCCGCGGCGGGAAAGTGTGTTTCTTCGCGGAAGCACTCTTCAGCTGTTCGCGCGAGCTGCAAGAGGTCATCGAAGGGCTTGTCTTCATCACGTCTTACCCGTTTCCTCACGTTGCGGTGTAAAAGTCCGTACACCATGTCGAGTTGTAATGACTCCGCGAGTTGTGGTTCTGGAAGCTGTGACAACAACGACCGGCACTTACACACAAAAATGTCTGTTTTCGTGTTCCCCCCCCTGTTCTTCCGAGAACAGTTCACGGAACACTTTATATGCAGGTTTTCACGCGCCGAATGCCTGCTTCAGATCGCGCATCGCGTCACTGAAAGAGTTGGTTAACGCTTTTACGCCCGACCACCACTCCGCAGCTAAACCCGTAAAGAGCATCGGTAGCTCCTTTAACGTGTTCTCATTTGAAATGTCTGTGCACTCCTGGTACACTTTTATTGCGTCGATAAATGTGTCCACGTTCTCGCCTTCGACGCCACTGAACCTGGTTTGATTGACGGACGTAACCGACGTCGAGGTCGCGGCGCGTAACGCGTTCATCTGTTCTGCGAACGAGCTTTGCAGTCCCTGGATAAGGTTCTGGAGCTGTTCGGTGGTCATCTGTATTGGGGCCGCCATGTTGTTATCAACCGTGCTAAAACGCGGGCTTCGGCGCAAAGGAAGCGGTTGTGCGACAAGTTCCTTCTTGTCCAGCGTGATGGCGTTGTCGGCGTTTCCTGGGAAACGAGATGGCGGTGTGTATCGCACTCAAGATGGCGGTGAAGACCGGTTTGGCGCGTTCTAGCAACCAAAATGGCGATGATCGCGTGGTTTTGTGTGACGCGAAAACACTTTTCGCGATGGGAAAATATACCCGCACAATAACGCGCTACACTCACTGTTCGAATTATTGTTCACTCGCGTACTTCGGCCCCACGTTGGGCGCCACTTTGTAACACACTTGTTACAAATAGGTAAAACAAAAGTAGTGGTGTGGGTTCGGGCCGAATTATGTACTACGCGAGCGAACAACATATCACAAGTACTTTATTAATTATATATATGTATGAAAACACACAAACACAAAATAACAACATAAACAGTTAGGAAGCTAAACGATATATCAACAAACGAGTCTCGACCGGTCGGTCGTTGCCATCGTACTGGCCTGCGCTTTCCCCACGCGGCTACGGCCGGAAAGCCACTAGCGCCCTCTTCAAGGGTTGCGCGGGTGTTTGAAGTCTTACAATTTGAGTTAAGCATTTTACCTCGAGCTCATTTTCAAATTACATTAAACCCGAATGCGAAATCTACTAAACTTTTAGCACAACGTATGCGGAGCACAAAATATAAAACTGTGACAATCGCCTACGACTACGAGCCGCCACTGGTCGATCGAAAGAGCCGAAGTCAGCGCGGAGACGGTGGCAGGCAGTGCTAACTAGACCGCGCAGCGAGTACCACGCGTTTTACATTAAACTGTTAAATTACATATAGTAACTGTGTATCTATTAAACAATATAGTTCTGTTAAAACCATTAAGTGTGTCTGTTTAAAAATACAACATTCGACCCCGACCCCAGTATCCGGACAAACCCGCGATAATTGACGCCCAACGTTGAGGCCGAGTGTTGACGAAATATTTGTATATACAGCATACACGGATGAACTATTGAAAGTGCAAGTGTGATACAGTGAATCTGAGACGTATAAAACATTGGCTGGTAGCACAAGCTCTGTTTTTGCTTGTTTTAAGAGCAGTGTATTTGGGTGTTTTAGCTATCTCTAACATGTTAAAACCGTGCTTTTAGAACACCCAAAAACAGAGCTTGTGCTACCGGCCATTGTTATTGTGAAACTTTCCTGTGCAAGAGAGTGTGTTTAATCACCGGTTCCGTCCGCCATAGCGTAACGCGTAACGACACGTCTGTTGACCGCGCGCTTAGCTACGGGTCCGCGACCGCATTCCTACCACGGAAAACAGTTTTGATAAAATTCCGCAACAATTTCGTGCAAACGGAAAACAGTTTTGATAAAATTCCGCAACAATTTCGTGCAAACGGAAAACAGTTTTGACAAAATATGCCTCCAAAGATTGACAAAAGTGCCAATAGTGGCGAACCAGTGACTCCAGCGGGAATCATGTTATCAGCGGAGCAGTTTCAACAATTGTTAAGTCAATTTGTAGTGAGTAGTACGACTACGACTGAACCAGTTGAACAAAAAATATCAGGGAACTTTGTCAACTGTACATCACGATTTAATGGTGAACAAAACGCGGACGTGGAAGCGTTCTTAGATGCCATAATAACATACAAAGAATGCGCAAAGGTGTCTGATGAAAATGCCTTCCGGGGTTTGACGATGTTGCTTGAGGGACTTGCCGCAACTTGGTGGAAGGGTGTCAAAGCCTCCACTGACAACTGGAATGCAGCTGTACAAGCTTTACGTGATACGTATTCACGAAAGCTACCACCTCATTTAATTTTCAAACAAATTTTCGCCCATGAACAAACCTCGAATGAATCTACCGAACACTTTGTTTGTAATATACGTTCGTTAATCGCGCAGTTACCTTATGATGTTGAAGAAACTATGCAAATCGATATGACTTACGGACTTTTGAACAGAAATATACGACAACGACTTACGCGTGTTGAATGCAAGTCGTATAATTTGTTGTTAACGCGAACGCGAGCAATTGAACAGTCGTTAAAAGAACTCAAAACTTTCGACGTATTAAACAGTGAACCAAAAGTGCAAAACACAGTAGACAAAAAAGTGCGTCCTAAGTGTTCATATTGTAAAATTTACGGTCATTCTGATACGGAGTGTCGGAAATTGTCAAAGAAGAGCCAAGAACCGCAAAGTATTGGAACAGTCGTGTCTTCTACAGCAACTAAATCAACTGATGCACCAGCCAGCAAGCCTTTTAAATGTTTTGGATGTGGTACGCCCGGATATATCCGAAGTAATTGTCCGAAGTGTAGCTCCACACCTGTGGACACCATCGAATTTAGCGCAGCAGAAACTTCAGTTGCAACCGATGAGCGCCCTACGGTCAAAATAAACATCCTTGGTCATTATGGTATTGCTTGTATTGACACTGGAGCAAAAGTCAGCTTAGCAGGAAGCCAACTGTACAAGATATTAGACCATGAGAACCATCCATTCGAAGAAAAGTACGTCAATATGAAACTGGCCGATGGAAGCGAAAAACTTGTATATGCTAAAGTATTCAGCGTTATTATTGAATTATCTAATCGGAAGATTTCGATTAACCTATTAGCTGTACCAGAACATTGTAATAGTAAACTGCTATTAGGTGTTGATTTCGTGAAAAGCGCAGGTATCGTTTTGGACATAACTAACATCACTTGGCGTTTCACCGATGATCCTCAAATCTGTTATCCTTTTGTGAGTAACGTAGACATACAAGCATTATCAGTGAACACTGAGAATACTGGAGATTATGCGTTAAAAGAGGGCGAAAGCCCAAAACTTTCGATTGAAGAAAGAAAACAAATTAACAGCCTTTTATTGAGTTACTCAAAGGTATTCTCACCAAGTAAAGAACCAACACCATTTGCTGAGCACTCAATCAAACTAACTGATGACAAACCGATAGCCATGCTACCGTATCGGTTGCCCGAACCGAAGAAGAAGTTCTTGGAACAGGAAATTGAAGGAATGCTCGAGAATGATATAATAGAAGATTGTGACTCATCTTACGCCGCGCCAGTAGTGCTGGTTCCTAAATAAGGGCCAGGAGGCGGTACTTACCGTGTCTGCATTGACTATCGGGGATTAAACGCAATTACAGTACCTGATAGATATCCGCTTCCAAGATTGGATGATCTACTCCACGAAGCGAAGAAAACTGCATACATGAGTACTCTAGATTTGAGAAGTGGGTACTGGCAAGTGCCCATAAAACCAGTTGATCGTGACAAAACTGGATTTGTTACGCCTTTCGGACATTACCGCTTCAAAAGGATGCCATTTGGTTTGCGTAATGCCCCGTCAACCTTTCAACGCCTTGTTGATCACCTAAAGAGAGGATTGCAAGATATCACTCTCTTAGCATATCTTGATGACATAATCATTCTCTCCCCTACTTTTGAACAACATCTCAGAAAAGTATTCGAACGGTTAAGTCTATTTAAACTACACATCAACCGAGAGAAATGTGCTTTTGTTTGCTCAGAGGTGAAATACCTGGGTCATCTGATTACCCCAGACGGTTTGAAACCCAATCCAGCGAAGATTGATGCCATATTAAAAATCCCAAAACCTAAGAATACTCGAGAGCTTCTAACGTTTCTGCAAACAGTCTCGTGGTTTAGAAAATTTATCCCGAACTGTGCTGCAGTCATGAAACCACTTACTGAACTCACTAAGAAAGGTGCTATATGGGCGTGGGGAGAAATCCAGAACAACTCTTTTGAGAAGCTGAAGGAAATGCTAACTTCTACACCTATATTAAAGCAAGTGAACTATACAGAGCCATTTATATTGCGAACTGATGCTAGTGCATTTGCAATCGGTGCAGCTCTACTCCAGGGGGAGCCGCCCAAAGATCAACCTGTGGAATATGCTAGCAGATTACTGACAGCCGCCGAACGCAACTACAGTACCACAGAGAGGGAGGCGCTGGCCGTGGTATGGGCAGTTGAAAAGTTCAGAGGATATTTAGACTCGTCTTCTGTTAAAATAATAAGCGATCACCAGCCTTTACGTTGGCTGATGTCCATAAGGAGCCCCAGTGGACGATTAGCAAGATGGGCTCTCAAATTAGAAGCAGTGGACTTACAAATAGAATATACACCAGGCAAATGTAATGCGCTTGCGGATACACTTTCCAGACTTCCGTATGCTGCTGATAAAACTGTCGAGGCCTTTCAAGTCACCACTGTTGATTTACCTACTACCAATTTTCAAGAATTGCGAGATCAACAAATGAAAGATGACGAAGTATCCGGGATCAATAAAGACTTGGAACATCTTGAAGATCCAGTCAATACCAAACGTTGGACAGAACGAGGGTATCTACTCCTGAATGGAGTGCTCCATCGTTATCCACTCGATGGTGACGAAGAGGAAGCCGTACAGGTTGTTCCGTCCTCACAAGTAGCGAAAATCCTGTACGAATATCATGACTCACCAACGGCGGGTCACTATGGGTTTGAAAAGACCTACAAGAAGATTAAATCGCGGTTCTACTGGACGGGAATGAGAAAAACAATCCGGGAACACATTCAGAAATGCGTTGATTGCCAGCGATTTAAGCCAAGAAACCAGAAGAATTTTGGTCTATTGCAAACTCCTGTGCAAAACAGAAGATTTGAGGTAATATCCATCGACCTTATGGGACCGTTGCCACGAACACCGTTAGGGGAACAGTGGATTTTTGTGGTCAAAGATACATGTTCCAGATGGGTAGAGCTTTTTGCACTGAAGCAAGCCACAGCTGAAGCATGTGCGCGATGTTTAATAGACGAGATAATCTTACGTTATGGGACTCCCCGCAGAGTGATTAGCGACAACGGTGTCCAATTTGTTGGAGAGGTAATGCAATTGGTCTCTTATTCCTTAGGATTCAAACAAAATTTGATACCAGCGTACCACCCGGAAGCAAACCCAACAGAACGAAAGAACCGAGATATCAAGATCCAATTAGCAATGTTGACAACCAAGTGTCACACGGACTGGTCAACATATTTAGCCAGCATCAGATTTGCTATGAACAGTACCGAGTGCCTATCCACTGGATGCACTCCCGCCTATATGACGTTTGGCAGGGACTTAAGAACGTCTCATGACGTAGAGCGAGATATGAGGGCGATTATCCAAAATGCGCCATTTGTGTCACAGATGACTCCATATCTGGATAGATTAAGTGAAATCCTAAAGGAATCACGAGAGTTGAATGAACGTAAACAGGATCGGTCTAAGGAGAATGTTGATCAACATCGACAAAAGGGTCCTAGCTATGGCATCGGGGATAAAGTGCTCGTAGATGTTCATGCGTTGAGCAGAAGTTCACAATCATTCACTCATAAATTTGCACCACGCCGAGATGGACCCTACCAAATATCAAAGATAGTAACACCCACTTCCTACCAAATTGTTGCTCCTCAGGAACCTGATAATCCTCTGGGTGTTTACCATACCTCATCCCTTACCCCATTTAAAGAGCTGTTAAGTGTTGCAGATCCACAGCCAATAAAACCTATCCGGAAGCGAGGGCGCCCAAAGAAGAAAGTGCCGGAGTAAGTGTTGGATCACAGGCGAGGCGCAAACCTGCAATCCAAAGGGGGTGGTTGTGACAATCGCCTACGACTACGAGCCGCCACTGGTCGATCGAAAGAGCCGAAGTCAGCGCGGAGACGGTGGCAGGCAGTGCTAACTAGACCGCGCAGCGAGTACCACGCGTTTTACATTAAACTGTTAAATTACATATAGTAACTCTGTATCTATTAAACAATATAGTTCTGTTAAAACCATTAAGTGTGTCTGTTTAACAATACAACATTCGACCCCGACCCCAGTATCCGGACAAACCCGCGATAAAACTAATTTTTCAATATTAAATGCACCTAAAGAATATTTTTATTTTTGCAACAAATGGTCCTAGCACAAAATTTCTTTAATACGGTACAATTTACGAGCATATGTCATAGATGTTTTAAGATACTTATTTATTAATTAGTGGAGGGCTATTAAAATTAGTCTGTAATGCGCCTCAACTATTGAATTGAAACTTTTATGGCTACGAAGTTTTTTTATTAATTTACCTATAAAGAGTAAAATTCTTAAATAGAATTTAACTTGACTGTTCTATTAAGAAAAGTTATTATTAGTTTGACAAAATATTTATATTTAGTAGTTTTTTCAGTCAATAAGATCACCAGTCTTCAAGCTTCAATGTAAAACTAATTACTTACTATAAATTCTTTCAGTAATTATTTGAACAAGACAATCTTTCATGCAATAATTATTTACATACCTAGACTATAACGATGGATTAATATTACAAATGTGGAGAATATCTATGTGAGTAATGAAATATATCTTTATAGTCGAGGTGTACGGTATATTTTTTTATCTTCGATTATACGATATATCCTGCATATACCACTAATATCAGACAGGGAATGATTTACATTACCGCACTAGTACGTTTTTAGTATGTAAAATATAAGAAAAAAACTAAAAAAATTAAATAAGAAAAAATAATTTTAAATTTAAAATAGTGATTAAAAAAAACAACAACTAAATCCCAAGCAAGATATAAGAAAATGCTTCATATAAAAGTTATATGATTTAAAGATGCAAATTTAATCGTGACGTCAGAATAGAATTAAAGATGTCGTTTGCCAAGATATTAATAGATATTTTCTTATTTTAAATTGGAGCCATATTGGATTTTATATGAATGATTAGCATGTTTTTCTCTCATTTTAACGATGCTTTAATTAAAGTTTATTAAGTTTTCTAAACAAATGCAGGTGTATTTTATTTTGAAAAAAAAACTTCTAAATGAAACAAATAAATTGCCAAAATAACGATAAAATATAACGCTGGCCAATATTATGGTAACAAGTCAAAGTCAGCACATTACTAGAGAAAACAATTAAGTAATTAGGATATATTGAAAGGAGCTTAGTGTTCATAATAATAATATTGTTTTATTGTGGGTATTTTGAGTTGGATTGGCATATATTGCTTGTCACCAAACTTCCTGTATATCTTTTTACTAAGATAAGTGTTATCTTTTATTTTTACAATAGTTTAGTTTTTATCTAAAGTATATTTTCTTTCATATCGTTATTTGTTTATATTAGTTACATGCTTAGATACGCTGAAATGTGATTTGACGTTAGGTGTGATTGACAATTGTCAGGTGTGAATGTAATTTATTTCTTCTTTCTTTTATAGTTAAGGATAAGCCTGGTAATCTACCTGAACATCGTCACTTTTATCGAGAGAACTATATTTCTTCTATCTATTGTTTAAATGAAGAATAAATGGGCGAAATTTTATGATTGTAAGTTTGGTACGTGGATTGCTTGAAGTATAAATGAAAAATAAAATGATTTGGTGAATATAATGCGTGTGTATAATATAAATGTTTTGTGTAAGAGTGAGATTAAGAGGAAAGGCTGTAATGAGGAAGAGGTAGATGGATTGTTTTGCTTGTGGTCGGGTGTTGCAGAAAATGAACGGGCAAAACATGGTGTAGGAGTGCTTGCTAGTGAAAGGATGAAACTATTATCAATATTTATCTAGTTCTTTGGGAGGTCGATAGTTTTACCCAATAATAGGCCTCCACATATTATTTAAAATACAAACTAAATTATAAGTTATATAAGTTAAATATAAAGATAAAATATCATATAATGCAAATAAACAGCTTGTTCTTATTAGTTAATCTATAGTAAATGAAATATTTATTAAATTCTATTTATAAAGCAGCGGTTTATTAATACAATGTTTTGAAAACCCCTCAATCAACATCTAAATATGTAATAATATTATTTTGTTTATAATAAAAATTAACCAAACAACCTTTATGTTTCATACCTACCTAGTAAGTACGCGTTCGCTGTGATTGTTGGCTGAACACCAAACTCAGAGCAACCGGTAGCAACCTAATATATATATATATATATATATATATATATATATACGTGTCTATAATTTTGTTTCAAATCCAGGACTATCACTACACAAAGACAGTTCTGAAAAATTTAAATCCTGTTATTCCGGTTACAAAACGTTTAAATAAAATGTAACTACTAATTTAAATACTGAATTTAAATGAAGCATTTTTGTCTAAAATTAGCCTGGCGCTTTCACACAGGGAAATACTTAAACACAAAAAAATCTAACTCAAAATAAATCAATAAGTATCAAATATGATATGTTCTACCTAAATACAAAAATTTTAGCTCAAAATAAACATTAAATATCAAATGTTATATGTGTTACCTAGAAACAAAAAAAAATCTAGCTCAAATAAATCAATAAATATCAAGCACGATATGTTTTATCTAGAAAACAAAAAATTCTCGCTCAAATAAATCAATAAATATCAAGATTGATATTTTTAATTTAAAAATAAAATTCTACCTCAACATAAATCAATAAATATCAAATAAGATATGTTTTACCTAAAAACTAAAAAATTCTGGCTCAAAATAAATCAGTAAATATCAAATGTGATATGTTTTACCTAAAAAACAAAAAAAAATCTAGCTCAAATAAATAAATAAATATCAAGCACGATATGTTTTATCCAGAAAACAAAAATTCTACCTCAAATAAAAAGGCAATAACTATCAAATGTGATGTTTTATTTAGAAAAGAAGAAATGATACCACTAAATAATTCAACAAATATCAAATAATATTGTTTGAAAACACATAGATTTGGTTCGTGCTCAACCGTGTTTTCATCAATAATTTTCTCTTGCCTTGCTTCAAGGTCGTAGAAAATAAATAACTGGCCTTTGCTTTTCCGAGAGTTGGTGTCAACTTGCATGTGGCACAGGTGGTTTGAGGCCTGTGTTTTTTACATACCATGCAGAAAATCTCACCACATGTGTGTATTCTGTTTTTTCTAATGGTTTTTAAACATACCGAACAACAGACAATTTCGCTACAGAGTTTTTCCCAAGCGAATTTGATTTTGCGTGGTTTTGAAGACACTGTTGACTCTTAAACCAGCGGTTACAGTCTGTACACTTTACTTTCACTTCAACCAAGGTGGTGGGCTGCTGCTGACATACTTGACACGTTCCTCCACATCTGTGATGTTTTTTTATCATTATACGGGATATGGAACGTTTCGCAGTAATAACCACAGCAAAACGCCGCTGTCAAAGATGTTATCACATTATAATGACCTTTGTGATGTATCCGGCTTAAAACAGCATCCCCCTCAACTCCTTCAAACATAATATCTCTTCCCCTGCCTCCGTACTGGTAAACACATATTCTGTACTCAATACCAAAATGTTTTTGAAACTGACGCAGTTCCGAAATTCCAACCCCGTCGTCGGGAATAGTTACACGGGCCTCTTCCGCAAGTTTAGTGGCTCTTTTCAACTGTAGCTTACCGACATCCAGCCGAATTTTAGTAAATTCGGGGTCTTTTTTATTTTTGCAATAGCCACAACCAGTGCTCTTGGTAAACAAAAATTATCACTATTGTTATTAGTAATAATACCTCGACGCATAGCACATTCTTCTTTAAATGTACTATATATGTTGGTGCGCCCCCCCCCCCCCCCCCGAGCCTTTTGATATGCGCACAGTTGTTACACCTAAATAAAGCAGTGCGTTAATAATTTACATATTTAATCAAATAAAATATAAATAACCTAAACAAAAGGTGTCTGTATTTAAACCTGTGGAGTTTGATTGAAATATACCCGATAGCACATTCCAAACATCATCCACAGTCACTTTGGAGGCATCTTGAAGATTCATCGATCCCTGATCCCGTTTAAAGTTCTTGCTGCAGAATGTGAAGCCCACTTTATCATTCGGGTCTATATTCTGTGTTGCGTGTATTATTACTTCGTTTATTGCATCGCGCAACCATTTAACAGGATCCTCACCCTGCGGGGTGGGTTTAATATTAAATTCAACAGTTCTGCCGCGTAAGTTGAAACGCTTAACGTTCTGCTTATAATCTTTAATTACAATAAATTTTTGCATATTTAAATTGTTTTAAACAGCCTTTCTCAAAGCAGGTTAAATAATAACTAGTCATCAAATTGTTTCCTCTTTATATAGGAACACGCGAGCGGAATAAAGAACGTGTTTACGTCGATATACATTTCCATACATTATCCGAGACAACATCTATCTTTTATATGTCGCAATCGAAAGCATAATTGCGAAATTTGCTAATTGAACACCGAGCGGCAGCGCGACACTTTCACAGCAAACTGCATAGTCGGCGAATGATTATAATCAGGGGCGGATCCAGACTTCGAATTAGGGGGGGGGGGTTCATGAAGTGAATTTTGTCTCGGTGGTGGGGGGTATTTTTTCCCCTAAAACTCCAACTCTTTTTAAATCATAAATTTTCAATATCTAAACGGTTCTTCGATAGAATAAAAAAATTATTGAATTAGAAGTTGATTTTCTAAGTGCAAATGTTGGCAGTCACATTCACTGCTCGACAAAAAAAAACGGGACACCTACAATTTTCAAAAATTGACTTTCCTCTCGTTTCTGTCGAGTAAAGTTTGATGTATTTTTGAATATTTATATGTATTCAAATGTTTATGTAGCAAAAAAAATCGAATTATCTTATAATTGTGAATAATTTATTAGCAATGTAATAAATAAGGGAACAATGTTTTTTTTTACATGACCAATGCCAAGAAATACTCGATATTATTGTTATCCAATGATAAAAAATATCAACAGTAATATCGAGTATTTCTACCCCTAACTCTAATAACTTCTCTCACTCGTTGTGGCATACTCCTTATAAGGCATGCAATGTCAGCTTGGCCCAATCTGCCTCATTCATCTTCTAGAGCAGTAAGAAGTTCATCTAAGGTCTCTAAAGCGTTTCCTCGATCTCGAATACGACGTCCTAACATGTCCCATACATGCTCTATTGGATTGAGATCAGAACTGCGAGCTGGCCAATCCATTGTGTTAATATACACTTCATTCAAATATCTGTTGACAATATTTTCTATATGTGGCCTTATATTACCATGCATAAGAATAAATTGATCCCCTATAAAAGGAGCATATAGAACAACGTGACAGTCTAGACAGTCCGTTATGTAACTGTGTGCATTTATAATCCCACTATTCATGACGATAAGGGCCATACGTCCTTCCAAAGATACACCAGCCCATAACATAATAGAGCGTCCATGAAACGGAGTTCTTGGTGATATTACAGTCCGCATAGCGTTCTCCAGGTCTTCGCCAAACACGTTCACGGCCATCTGGTGATCGTAAGGGACACATCTGTAAATAAAACTGAACGCCAATACTTGATATCCCAATTGTCATGATTTTGGGCAAATCGAAGGCGTGCTGTTCGATGAGCTGGGAGCAATTCTGGCCCGGTAGCTGGCCTCCAGGATCGAAGTCCAGCTTCGTTTAACCTCCGAGATACCGTTCTTGCCGAAATTGTCACTCCTCGAACGTCAGCTAATCGTCGAAAGACGGTACTAGCAGTTTCAAGACGAACACTTCGTCCATCTTCAGTTAATGCAACGGCTCTGGCAACATCTTCAGGTCTCATTTTAAAATTTGTGTATAAAATTATGCATAAAAGCATTTATAACAGACAGTTAAAACTTTTCAACCTCACCAAAACGAAAACAAATTAATTTTAAACAAATTTAACAAGACAAAGTTATTTAGATTTCTTCAATAAATTATTAAAGTAACATAATTATCTAACAAACCTTTTAAAATTATAAAATAATTTGAAATTTTTGCTACGTAAACATTTGAATATATATAATAATTCAAAAACACAATTTATTCGACAGAAAAGAGAGGAATGTAATATTTTCAAAAATGTAAGTATCCGGTTTTTTTCTTGTCGAGCAGTGTACTTGACTAGGTCTCAAATAGAATACCTCTCCCATCTGCGGGTCGAAATAATATCCACACAAAATATTGGTTTTTGGCTATTTATTAGAGTAATAAATCAAACAATAGTTCTTAATTATCTTAGAATTTGAAGTTCTTAGATAATATTTTCTATTTAATTTGTTTAAAAAATTGAGTTATCGTAAATAATCAAATCATTATTATGTATTAGGGCCAACATTTAAAAAATGTTCATGCCTGGGGGGGTCATGACCCCCATGGATCCACTCCTGATTATAATATGGAAATTAAAATCAACACCGGCTGACTTTGCGACACTTTCACTACAACAAACTGAATAAACAGCGGCTAATGACCTTTACACCGCGCAAACAAATTTAAATATAACATGAAACAGCATCGTAAAATGCGTAGCGGCGGGGGCGGCGGGGACAAGGACGCTGGCAAAGACAACGGCATGGCGAAGGGGGGGCGGTACTAGCAACAATCTCACATCACGGCTAGGTGGCGGTTCATTGTGATGGTGGGGGGAGGCCTCTCACTCCTCCCAATACCTACTCTTGTGGTCGTGTATTGCTGAGATGAATGGACAAAGCGTGGTGTAGGTGTGCTTGTTAGTGAAAGAATGAAACTGTTTGTAGGGGATTGTAGTTGTATTTCATGGAGAATTTTTTGGCTGAGACAAAAGATAGGCTTTCATAGAATCTTAGTTGTGTCAGTTTATGACCCAACTGAATCCGAAAGAGATCTTGAAAAAGACCGATTTAGGAATTTGGTAGATAGTGTGATTGCTTCGTGTGAACCAGGTGTTATCGTATGTGGTGATTTGAATAGTTGGGTGGAAGTAAAGAGAAGCATTTCTGCGAATGTATTGGGTAAGTTTGGTGATGGGAGAGTGAATGAAAACGGTAGGAAGATAGTCTCCTTCTGCTTGGAGCGTGATCTCTTCGTTTCACACTCTGCTTTTAAACTTAAATTAGCTCATTTCTATACATGCGAGAATGTGAGTCAGAATAAGTGGCGAGTGATTTTATTTTATATGATGAACGATTGAGAAGTTTAGTTGTGCATACGCGTGTAAAGTGGTGCTGAATTAGGTACGAATGATCATTATTTGGTGGTGTCGCGTATAAGTCTGGTTAAATATTGGCGAATGAGGGTGAAAGGTACCGATAAAATGTTTAGTGTGAAATATAGTGCACTACAGAATGAAGATGTTAGAGATATGTTTGTTAAGAAAAAAATGAATCTTTGCCAATATGTGAGCCTAATTTTGAATGCAGCATAAATGATGATTGGACTAAATAGATAGATAGATAGATAGATAGATTGATTTATTTTGTTTGAGAGAAAAAAAGTAAATACATCTCTTTTACAAAAGATTGGCGATGCATTATACAAACATATATATATACATATCAGATGTTTTCGTAATTTACATTTGAGTGTATATTGAATTAAGTTATAATATAAGTGTTACTATAATAATATGATAATAATATGAGCAATAAGATCTTATAAGTTTATTGCGAAAGCTCGAAGCTTGAGTGAATTGGATACGAAACGGTGCACATCGTACATCTTGGTCTTGGTGGGCTCTGCTAGGAGTGAGTTGATGTCCGGGGTTGCAGTTGGGCTATGCTTAGAAAGAAATTCGTTTCGGTAGGGGGAGAATATTGGGCAACGGAATAAGAAATGTTCTATATCATTTGACTCATATAAATTACAGATGGAGCATATCTCTTCCTGGATGAATTTGTGGCAAGTTCCATCCTGCTGAATGTAGAAAGCTTTGCGATAGCCTGTCCGTAACGTGCTTGTAGTTTTTAATATATTATAGGGGATATTATAGGTTAGGTAATTTAAAGTAATGTTGAAAGTTTTATAGGAGGGGTTGTGTGTGGAATTTATAATTTTGTCTGTGTCAGTACTGAATAACGCTTCGTTAAATGCCAGAACCATGTTACTGAGTTCTTTTTTTAATACTAGGAAGTTTTGATTTTCCCACAGCCAATGGTAGTTTGCTCTTCTCAGCATTGATTCAAGTTGGGTTGTCCAGTTATGTTTATCTCCAGATGTGGGAGGGCGTTTGTTGTCCGTGTTAAAATTAAGAAGTTTGTCGTAGCAAATCTTTACATATCTAGTGTTGGGCATTAGAAGAATCTTGTGCCACCAGCACAGCATTTTCTTAAAAATTAGAAGTTCGATTTGAGGTTGACCTGTCTCTCGTCTGATGATGTAACCTGGGGTATTACGCTGCCATGAATTAAGACTCTTGAAAAACTGGGCTTGTCCCTTCTCAATGTTTCCACTTTGTGAATGTCCCCAGACTTCTGCACCGTAAATGAGAGCTGGGATTAACACTGACGAGTATAGTTTCATCACTGTGCCCCAGGAGTTTATTTTGGCTTTGCACATTGTTTGCTTGATTGCCGCTGTGATTTTACTTGCTTTTGAGATGTTTGCTTGTGAATTATCATTAAATGACCCTGATTGTTTCAGAATTATACATAAATAGGTATATGTGCTGGCAAATTTTATTTCCTCTCCCTGGCAAAAGTATCTTATGTTTCTTTTTGGGGGTCTCCCTTTATGAAAATGTACTATTTTAGTTTTATCTGCATTAATTTTCAATTGTAGCTGATTGCAGTACTCTGTTAGCGCTGAAAGTTTACGGTGTACATCTATGGGACTGTTTGCGAAGATTACGATATCGTCCGCATATTGTAGCGACAGAATATCTGATTTATGGGTAAGGGAAAAGCCTTCTAGTCCCTTGTTTCTCAAAAATAATTCCAAATCCTGTATGTACAAAGCGAAAAGAATTGGGCTAGTACACTCGCCCTGTAATACGCCTTTGTTTACTTGAATGTTCTCTGATAAGCTGTTGTGTATTTCAATTTGAAGTGTAGCATCGTTGTAGATATTTTTCAATAGTCTAACAGTTTTCCCACTTAAACCCGCGTGAAAAAGTTTCTGCCAGAGTAAGTTGTGCGGAACGGAATCGAACGCTTTGCGAAAATCAATAAATATTGCATAGGTACCTTTCTGGGCTTTCGAAAAGGATAATTGAATTATGGAGTTAAGCACAAATATGTTATCTATACTAGACCTTTTCTTCCTGAAGCCGGATTGTGCTTCAAGTAGGATATTGTAACTTTCTGTCCAGTTCTGGATTCGGTTATTTATTATGAATGTGAATAGTTTTGTGTATGTGTTTATTAGTGCTATGCCTCTGTAATTATCCATGTTTGTCCGATCACCTTTTTTATGTAGCAAAGTCAGTTTTATGTCTTTCATCTTTTTTGGTATGTCTTCGTTGTGTAAAAATTCGTTGAAAGACTCTTGTATGAATAATTTCCATTTAATTGGTAGATTTACCAATTGTTCATTGATTATTCCGTCGGTCCCTGGGCTTTTGTTTGATTTGAGTTTATGTAGAGCAAAGTTCAATTCATGTCTGGTGATTGGAGAGTCTAGATATGGGTGACGAACGTCCAGAAGGCTTGTTTCGTCGATGATTTTCTCTCCGAACCAATCGCGAAAATATATAGTCCATGATTGTAAATCTATTGGATTTTTGCAGCGTATTGGGGTGTTCAGAGATTTGATGGTCTTCCAGAATTCCTCTTGGTTTTTGACAGATTCTAGTTTGTGTTTTAGGTTTTGCTTAAAGAGGTGTTTCTGACTTGCTATGTAATTCGTGTATGTTTTCTTTGCTTGTAGAAACTGAATCGTATGTGCTTCATTGAAATTAGACACTTTGCACTGCCTTTTTAGTTTTGCGCATTTTTCGTCGTACCATAATGTTTTGTTTATTGGATTGTTATTAGGTATTCTAATTTCTTTTATTATTCCTATGTTTCTAGATGTGTCCTGTATGATGTCAATTAAGTGTTTATATTTATCTACGATCCCTTCTTCAACGCATAGATTGTCTAGTTCTTCTGCAAATGTATCAGCTTTCGTTTTATCCCACTTTGTTCTAGAAAGTATTTGTGTCTCGTTTTTTGCCTGCTTGTTATGCGTTTGTAGTACATTTCGAGTTGTCAGAAAGCATATCATATGGTCCGATATTATAATTTCTTCTATTTTTAGGTCCAAGATAATTTGTGTGGCGCTAATGTCGGCCCAGATTAAGTCTAGTATTGCAAATTTAATACTATCACGAACATAGAGAGCAACACCTCCCCCCCGTTTATTAAGTCTGTGTAAACTTATTATTTCATACCCAGCAATATTGAACAAATGTGAAGGTGAGGTATCGCTAATCCACGTTTCCGTGACAGCGATAATATCAAAATTATATTCGACAATAAAATCTTTAAAATCTAAAAAACACGAATTTAGCGATCTAACGTTAATTTGGCTGAATGTAAACATACAATTATAAAATTTTTAATTTTACAGCTAAGACAGGAGAATACCACTGAAACAAGTTCTGACTATTTTGATAAATTTAAACATATGACAATTCGGATAAAAAACGTATTAAACAGAAAAAATATATATCGTAATGATTTAGCAAAAATAGACCACATATGCTAGTTAATCTTATCAAGTTGCTTTATATTATTAATAACAATTTTGCTAAATTTGCCATTACTTTTATGATTAAGAATAATTCTACCATCGGAAGTCCATACGTTATAAACAGTAAACTTATCTGTGGCAGCCTTGAGAAGAGAGAGTCGGGATTTGGTGAGATCTTCCCGGATTGTAACTCCGGAATCCTTCAACTTCCTTTTCGATATGAAAACCTGGTTACGTGCACGATAGCTCACAAATTTGACAATTATTGGACGGTTGGAGTTATTTTTAGGAACACCAACACGGTGACATCGGTCTATATCAGTCACAGAAATGTTCACATTTAGTTTATCGCGGCACAATGCAACTACCACATCATCAACATTTTCGTTCTTCTCCTCGGGTAGACCAAATATGCGTACATTGTTACTGCGCGTGTATTGTTCCAGTTTGTCAAGATTGTCCTCCATATTTATGTGCACTTTTTTCATGTCACTCGATTCACACTTCAGTTTCTTTATCTCATCTTCTAAAGCTGCGATTTTTTTTAGAAAAACTTGTTCCACAGCACAACTCACTTCCTTCACAATTAATCCGATGAAATCTTTATTTTTAACAAGTTGTTGCATTGAATTACTAATCATATTAGTAATTGTATCAGTATCGTCACGGGTTAACATTTTGAAAAAAACGAGAGAGGCAACAGTCACTATTTTAAATTTTTATTAAATTTATAATTGCAGATAAATGTTGTCAGAACAAGCAACACGTCTAGCTTGGTTGACAGTCAAACATCGAATGATATATATATATATATATATATATATATATATATATATATATATATATATATATATATTTCCTTATTTACTTATTTATTATTCAATAGGTTAACCCTAATTAAAGAATAATATTACCAAGTTAAACAAATTATCAAAAGAGAACTTAACTTAAAAATAAGTAAAGTAAAAAAATCTATATTACTAATTTATACTCATAATATTTGACTAGTAAACAATACCAAATTTCGACAAACTTAGATACTTTTACTAATTAATACCAACAGAAACATGTATTATTTAACTACTTCTCCTAACATTTGCAACAGTTGTGACTATAATACATTCAAAGTTACAGACAAATCGAGCTGATTTGTATTTTTATTGCAGATCCTGCACATAGCATTTATTGGAGAGTTTTGATAAAGATTTGTTACACATAAGTTTCATTATTTCGCATATTGCAGGGCCGAATATAAAAGTTTAGCTGAGCAAGCAAATCACGTTGCAACGATCAAATAGTTAATTAATTAGTAAAGAAATAATATATGTTGAATGGCTCGACGTGAAGCTAAAGTTAACAAGTTAAATTGAACGCGTAAACTGTTGTAGTCATAGTTGGGCTAGACATTGTTTAAGCGAAAAAAATAGGGCTTGCACAACTTCTTCTGAATTTTTTCCATGGCCAAAGGTGGTATATGTAATATGGATTTTAAATTACACAACATTATTCCAATTCAGTCCGAATTAAAGTATCAAATAGTGTCAAAATACACAATATGTTTTGGAGTCCACGTGTAGAACGCAGAATAAAGCCTAGGGTTCTGTAGGTATGAGCAACAATGTTGCAAATATGCTGATTAAACGATAACTTTGGGTCGAATGTGACACCAAAATTCTATTTAGAGTTTACATGAATAAGAACGTTATCAACCATAGAGTAATTAAAGT
Source organism: Pterostichus niger (assembly GCA_947425015.1). Lineage (NCBI taxonomy): Eukaryota > Metazoa > Arthropoda > Insecta > Coleoptera > Carabidae > Pterostichus > Pterostichus niger. The sequence goes on from OX380347.1 coordinate 3,206,783, forward strand.
TGAATATATTAATTCCCCTCGTAACAATCTTAACCTGACACTTAACTTGCAAGTTGTTTAATAAATTAGTCTTTAGATATCTGGATATGGGCCAGTATAATTATGAACATGATCTTTACAATTATTACTATTAGAAATATTAACTCCAATCATCGACGTCTCTCTGGCTGGTGAAATATTACAAGCATGTTTTTTAAAAATATTGGACGTTTCGAGCTAAAATACTAGCTCATCATCAGCACCATAATATGCACATTTAACAAATATAGCAAATATAACATTCTACTATGAAGTAAATTAACAAAATCTTAAATTGACAAATTTTATATTTATGAAGAATGGCTACAAGAAATGAAGTATTAGAAATGTATTTTATCTAGAAAGACAAGACAGGTTAAAGAAAACGAAATGATTCCGACAAATCGAATGTCATATTTTCGTGTTTGTCTTTTATAGAAAATGTTAGCGATAAAATGGACCGAAGAATAAATAACATCAAAGTTTCTTTTTCACGTCACATGAAATTTCAGTAAGTATATGATATAACAACAATCACCTTTGCCACTTAAATACATCACAAATCCATTTAAAACTAAACTTTTCTGACAGTTAAAACGTCATACATTTGTTGTTATTATTTTGTCTCAATTCCATAACTATCACTATAAAGTAGAAATTCTTATAAAATATTAATGCGATTATTTCGCTTACAAAACGTGCAAAATAAAATCTGAAAACTGACTTAGATCCATAATTTTAAGCTCTATAACTTTTATTTGAAGCATTTTTGTCTAAAATCTATTGGCCACTTTTGCGCAAGGAAAAACTGATTTCCCATGTTAAAAGCCTATGGCCAGGTTTTCATGTTACACCCGGTATATATGTAAAGCATTAAATTTTAGATAGACGTAACCTGGATAGTCAAATATTATTATATAAACAAATTACAAAACAACAATGATTATAAAACAAATTACAAAACACAACACTACTCCCCCGAAAAACGGAACATACCATACAAGAAAAGAATAGAAATATATAATACAATATAAATAACAATTGAAATATATTAAAAATTATGACCATCACAGTGAACAAGGCGATGCTGTCAAAAATTAACACATATCAAAAAATCAATCATATTGTTAAAAATAATTGTTATCAATATATGCTGGTTTCAGTCTGTCTATGCTGACTGACTCAACAGTACCATTTACAAGAATTTTGAAAAATTTATCATGCCGTTCTAGAACTTTGAATGGTCCGTTAAAAGCTTGTTTGAGGATTGGTCCGATTTCATCATTTCTGATAAAAACATGAGAAGTAAGAAATAAATTTTTAGGTATGTAAGTTGATGGAAATTTAGAATTGGATATTTGAGTGGCAAAAGGTTTTAAATTACTAATTGAAGTTTTAAGATTTTCTAAAAATTGAGCTGTATTGAAATCGTGTGGAGGAATGGATTTTTGTTTTGGTATAAATTCTCCTGGTAACCTTAATTTAGTACCGTACACTAATTCAGCAGAACTACAGTAATTATTTTTAATTGTAGATCTTATACCAAGCAGAACAAAAGGTAAAAAATCAATCCAACGGGATGGATTTTGAAACGTTTTAAGAGAATCTTTCAAATACCGATGAAATCTTTCTATAATTCCATTTGATTGGGGGTGATAGGCTGTAGTTCTTATATGTTGTGAACCTAGTAATTTCAACAGATTAGTAAATAAAGCTGAATTAAATTGTTGTCCTCTATCAGTTGTAATTGTAGTAGGGACACCAAAACGAGAAATCCAACCAGAAATCAAAACTTTGGCTACAGTTTTAGCCGAACAATCTGTTAAAGGCAGAACTTCGGGCCACCTAGTAAAACGGTCGATGCATGTAAGGACATAAGAGTAATTGTCTGAAACTGGTAATTTTACAATGTCAATGTGTATTAAAGAAAATCGTGATGAAGGATTGTCAAATTTTGAAATTGGAGATTTAGTATGCCTAGTTACCTTTGCTTTCTGACAGTTTAAACAGTTTTTTGTTAACATTGCAATTTGTTTGTTCATGTCTTTCCAAATAAATCTAGATGAAATTAATTTTATTGTAGCATTTATTCCAGGATGAGAAAGAGAATGAAAATGACTAAATACAGTTTTTTGGAATTTTTTAGGTATGTATGGTCTACAATTGCCTGTTGATACTTCACAAGTCAGTTGTAGGTTAGAATTAGGTAGTTGAAAGTCTTGAAATTTTAATGAAGTATTTAATGAAGTTTTAAGATTTAATAATTCTGAGTCAGTTATTTGAGCGCTAGCTATTTTATTGTAGTCAATGTGTTCTGTGTTGTAAAAAGAATTTATTGATATGCGTGAAAGTGCGTCAGCTACTGGATTATTTTTACCGGAAACATGACGTATATCTTGTGTAAATTGGAAAATAAAGTCTAAATGACGTAATTCTCTTGGTGAATAATTACAATTGTGAGCAATTTTTGTAGTGAATGTAAGCGGTTTGTGATCTGTCAAAATATAAAAACTTTGTCCAATTAAAAAATGACGAAATTTTTTGACAGCTAAATAAATTGCAAGAAGTTCTTTTCCGAAGGTACTGTACCGCTTTTCAGTTGGAGTTAAAGTTGCCGAAAAAAAACATGATGGGTTTCCAGTTATTTTCAACAAATTGTTGTAAAACTGCTCCGACTGCGACTTCAGATGCATCGACCATAATATTAAGAGAAGCGCCATGTTTTGGAAAAGTGAGGCACGTAAGTTCAGATAACTTGGTTTTAATAACTTTGAAAGCGTCTTTTGCTTCATCAGACCACACAATTTCTTTCGAACTTGTTTTATGCTGATTTAATAATTTGTTGATTGGATTTAAAATAGTAGCACAATTTTTGATAAAGCGGTGATAAAAATTAACTAGTCCTAAAAACTCTCGTAATTGCTTTTGAGAAGATGGAAGAGGAAATTTATTTATTATGTTAATTTTCTTTTCTAAAGGTTTAATGCCTTCTGAGGAAATATTATGCCCAAGAAATTCAATTTCGCGCAGACCAAATTGACACTTGTCTTTATTAATTAAAATACCAAATTTGTCTAATTTATCAAAAATTATTTTTATATGTTTTAAATGTTCTTCTAAAGTCTCGCTTGCGATAAGAATGTCATCAATATAAGCAAAAGCAAAATCTAAGCCTCTAATTACATTATCTATAAATCTTTGAAACGTTTGAGCACTATTTTTCAAACCAAATGGCATTACAGTATATTCATACAAGCCGAAAGGGGTGGTAATAGCAGTTTTTGTAATAGAGTCATCATCCATTGGTATTTGATTGTAGGCTTTTATAAGGTCTAATTTTGAATAAATTTTGGTATTTTGTAGGTTTGAGGTAAAGTCTTGTAAATGAGGAAGTGGATATCGGTCGGGTGTAGTTTGCGAATTAAGTGCACGGTAGTCGCCGCATGGACGCCATTCTCCAGATTTTTTTTAACTAAATGTAAGGGTGAAGCCCAAGCACTTGATGAAGGACGAATTATTCCAATATCAAGCATACGATTGAATTCTTTCTTTGCAATTAAAAGTTTATCTGGGGCCAAGCGACGAGGTTTAGCAAAGGTAGGATTGTCAGTAGTAATGATTTTATGTTTTACAGTATGTTTAATTTCACGTTTGAAATCTAATTTCTTAGTTAAATTTGGATAACTGAATAGTAATTTTTGAAAAATATTGGATGGATTTTGAATATTGTTTATATTGTTCATTTTGACTGATTCAAGGACACGTTTCGATGACAGATCAATTAAAAGTTTATAGTGATTTAAAAAATCAGCCCCAATAATTGAATGTTGCACATCAGCAATGATAAAATTCCAGGTGAAAGATTTTGACAAACCTAAATTCAAAGTAATTGTCTTGGAACCGTATGTTTTAATTTTAGTTAGATTTGCAGCTTGCAGATAATGTAAATTTGATTGATTTTTAGATTTTTTATCAACTTTGACAACACTCACCTGCGCACCGCTGTCGACTAAGAAACGATGTCCGGTATGGTGATCGGTTAAAAACAATAATGCAGTTGGAGTTGTATAGGAAACGTTACTAAAAATGGAAGGGAAATAATCAGTTTTGAATGAAGTCATTGTAGAAACTGGCAGCACCTCAGATTTCATCAACAGTGGGGGGCCAGAACATGGCGGAACACATTTCCTTGCCTTCTTGCCATAATTGGAATGGTACCAACATAATACAGGCGAAGAAACTTGATTAGTAGGTGATTGTGTCGTACGTGCTTGCATAGCTGACAACTGTAGTTTAATGTCTTTAACCTCTTGTATTAACGTCTTAATGGATGTAGAATCATCTGATATCGTGGAAATAGATGGATTTTCTATGTTTATAAGTTTATCTGCAATTTTGGCTTTGTCATCCAAGGAAGTATTGATCAATGAAGTTAAAATCAATTGTATATTCACTGGTAGTTTTTGAATAAATAATTCTTCTAATATAGCAGTGTCTAAAAGTTTGCTGCCAATTAATTGACGCAAATGTCGTAAAATTTGGGTAGGTTTTCTGTCGTCGAAAGGAGAAATATTGAATAATTGTTGTATTTTCTCCTTTTCAGACTGTCCAGTTCTTTCGATGAGGGCAGCTTTCAATATAGTGTAGGGCCTATCAGCTGGAGGTGCTACAATAATATCTCGAACTTCATTAGCGTTTTGAGGAGTTAAGATCTCAATCACTTTTGAAAATCTTGAAAATTCTGATGAAATTTTTCGGGAGATAAAGATAGTCTCAACTTGACTGAACCATAATTCTGCATCTGCAGGCCAAAAATCTGGTAGTCTAAAGGGTCCAGACAGGGACGACACATCGACCGGATTATTGTCTTGAATTTCAGATTCAAGAATTTGCGCAGCTTCATTCATCATTATCAGTAGAGAGTCACAAAACGAGGGGTCACCAATATAAAGCATTAAATTTTAGATAGTATATATAAGGCTTTACTTTATTTAAATAAATAACAATAATAATATTGAATGTAGAAATAAAATATAAATATATAATATAGAAGATGTTTACAGTATGAAATTTGGAAGAAGAATGAAAATAAATAAATAGTTGACAGAAAAGTAAACATAAACAATAGAGTAATAATTAGAAGTTACTTGGAGACGAAATAATGTAACGTCGCCAAACTACTTGATAGCGACGCTACATATATATATATATATATATATATATATATATATATATATATATATATATATATATATAAATTATATTTTTGATTTCGCAATTTGTTAAAAAAAACTAATTTTAAGTTTCAATATTTTATTCGTGACAATTTACAGGCTAGCGTACTTCCAGCTAGACAAGTTAACACAATCTGTCTTACACATGTCTCTACTCCTATTTATTACATTTCTTATCTTATATTCTAAGAAACACGAATGACATTGTTTCTAGTGTCGAATAACGAAACTGCAGCGTTTCGAGATTCATAATTCCTCCCCATCAAGAAACAATGTTATTTTAGGGGGTTTAATTCTAGATCCTTATTATTTTGTTGAATAATCCTAATTTGTTTACATTTGATAATAAGAGTATATATTTTATTTTTAAATAATATTAATACAATAATAATTATAATAATAGAGAAGATTATATAAAATGTAGGTATATGGTGATTGCTAATTTGTTTGATAGATTCAATTTCTTGTAAATGTGTAACATTCAATTTTAATTCATTTACTTTAGTAATTTGCGGCACTTTCTTTAATTCCATGTTATTTATGTTATCGAAAATATATTCTTGATATAATGGTTTATATTTTTGAAATTGCCAATTTTTTATGGCGCACGTCTCTTGGTCATTAAGAAAAATACCCTGCAATTGTTTATATTTATAATTGTTTCCACAGTTAAACTCTAATTTTTGCGGGTTTGGTGAGAAAATTATTACTTTATTTGTGAATGGTATTTGAGAAATACAATTCTTTGTTGTAATTTCCTCACTTAAACAATCATCATATACTTGCTTATTTAATATATTATTAATACAACTGTTTATAGGGTTATAATTTGAGATACAATATTTCTTATTTATAAACTTACTAACAGATACATACTTATTATTATGTGTAATACACATGGTATTATCTTCTAATATTTGTTTGTATGAGGAGTCATAGTATGGTGTGGGAGTGAATTGTTGTATTTTGTGTAGACCATTTGTGTAGTTTGGGACAGCTAAAAGGATATGTATTTTGTTATCTTGTAGTGTACATGTGACATATATTGTTTCAATCATTTGAAGGATATTCGGGTTTTGTGTAATGTTTAGAAGGCTGTCGAGGTCTATAATTGTAATATCTAATTGATTTAATGAGCAGAATTCTAATGATTTTATAACGTTATCGACGATGTTTTTGAGTCGTTGAATGTAGATTAATATTTTGTTAATCTGTACCTCGGTGTGTATGAGTGTTTTCCAGTTCTTTTCCGTTTTAATTATGGCTAAGATTTCATTCAGTGAATTTCGTAATTCATTCTCGTTGAGGTTTATACTTTGCATATCTTTATTAAACTTATCTGTGAGTGTTTTTTGTTGATGCAGGACTTCGTTTGCTTGTGTTTGTAGTGTCTTCTGATTATTGCTGAGTTGTTCTAATATTGAGTTGTAACGTTCCTCGTCAGTGGCGTCTAAATTTCCGCTTATAGATTTTATGATGGATCCGAGTCCATTAATTAATCCTCTTTTATTTCGTTTGTTAAATAATTTAATTACGTTTAATTCCAACTCTCTGAACATATAATTTACAATTTTACCATTTTCGGTTAGGAACGTTTCGTTTGTTAACTGTTTTATTTCCTTATTAACGATTTGTTTTAATTTTAAATATTCATCATATATGGGATTTATATCGTTGTAAAAATAATGTAGTTGTTCGTTTTCTTTTAGGTAGCACTCCCCAATGGTATATAATAAAAAGCCGGGATTACTTGTAATATTTTTTTCATCCGCGAATCCATGACAGATTCTGAAACAATTAAATTTTGATTCTATCAATTTTTACTTTTCGCTCTCTTAATTTGTCTTTAGCATTTATTGTTTTATATTTATCATTATAATTTTTAATCTTTGTTTTTACATATAATGGTTTTTAAAATTTAGTTATTAAACGAGGGTTCTGTTTTATATAAGCCTCCGTAAGATTTTTTAGTTTATCAATTTTATTATTTTCTTTAGGATCTTTATAACGTTTTTGTTTTTCTTTATTAATATTAATTTTTATTTGTTCTATTTCTTTTTGTCGTTTTCCTACGTAATTTTCTAATTTATTTTGTATGTTTTCTCCCGGTCTTAAGTTTGTATAATCTTTACCATAAAGTACTTCGTTTGGTGTCATATTGGTAGTAGATTGGATTGAATTATTGTATGCGAAGATGCAGTCATTAACTAATTCTTCTAGGGGTTTCAGTTTGCAATTTCGTGTTTTAATTCTTAAATGTTCGATTAATGTCGAATGAAATCTTTCAATCGCATTCGATTTTGGGTTTTGAGCTGATGTTATGTGTAACTTTATCTGGTTATTATGACAAAATGTTCGTAGGGATACGTTATTAAATTCACAGCCTTGATCGCATATTAATTTTTTGGGGGGAATTTTGATTCTAATAAATGTTTCCAAGATTTTCACTACATTCTTACTTTCTTTTGTTTTAATGGGGTATGCTTGTGCATATTTTGAGAATTGATCATAGATTGTTAGGTAATATTGTCCGTCAAGGGTTAATAAGTCAGTATTTATAATTTCAAAAGGTCGTTCAGGTGTTTCAGTAAGATTGTCAGTGAGTTGTATAGGTTTTCTGTCATATTTACATTCTTTGCATGTTTGGCAGTTATTTATAAATGCGGTGATGGTGTCTATCATTTTAGGCCAATAGTACTTTTCTTTTAGTTTGTTATAAGTTTCCATGATTCCGCGGTGATTTGTTTTACCTATATGATATAAATATACGATTTCATTTTGTTCATCTAATTGCTCTATGTCCTCTACTTCTTTGTTAACTTTAATGATATTAATACTATTTGTTTCAAAGTCCTTTTGAATAAGCTGGTTTAAAAATTTAAATATTTTATCATTGCATATACAATAATATCTAACTTTAGGTATAATATAATTTTTTATGAATTCTCGAAGTTGATTTTCTGCTTTACTCTCTTCAATAGTGACCGTTAGTCGTTGTTTTTTGTTACTAAAAAGGCGTGTAATTTTTACGTCATACTTTTGATCGAAAGAGAATATAATTTGGTTATCCGCTATGTTTATTCTATTTTCTAGGATTTTTAAACCGTTAACGGGGTGTTCTTGGGCAGAATGTATGGTTTCAACATCGTCTTGTGTACTGATTATATTTCTTATTGAATCGTCATCTTGGTCTAGAATTTTTTCTAACTCAATTCTTGATTCTAATTCGTCACCTAATACAAAATTTTGGGGTAGCGAATAAATGTTAATTTGTATACAAGTATTCTCGAATATTGAAGTTAAAATTTTATTCAATTCTTGCTTAGGTAATCTATCCAATCCGCATGATAGATAAGGGATGTTGATTTCATGTATATCGTTTTTAATTAAGTAGTCACGTAATTGCGTTAATGATTGTTTTAATAATTTTGTGTTACATCTATCGTGGGATGATTCTTTTGAAAATAAGTGAAAGATTTGTTTATCATATTCATTTTGAATTATAATTTTGTTTGGTAATTTATTCATACAAAAACTTTTACTGTTAAATTGATCATCAACTTGTTTTGCTAATCCCTTGCCGAATTTATAGTCTTTTGAAATACAGTGTGCAAAGATAGGGGTTGTTGTTACGTCGCCTATTTTATAATTAATTTTGAATTTATTTCTAATTCTGCTTAAGAAGTCTGCGATTTTATTCGTTTTTCCAGCTATATATTCTACTTCGAAATTATATTCGCTGAGTTCGATCTTCCATCGCATCAGCTTCTGGTTCGCGTTCTTCATATTGAAGAGCCAGACCAGTGGTCTGTGGTCGGTGCGTATTATAAATTTCCTTCCGTAAAGATAAGGTTTAAAATTTTGAATAGACCATACTATCGCTTTCAATTCTTTCTCAATCGTAGAGTAATTTTGTTCTTGTGAGTTAAAGGTTTTAGATGCATAGGCGAGTGGTTTTTCCTGTAAATTATGATTTTGAGAGAGTACGGCACCCATTGCATAGTCGGAAGCATCGGTGGTTAGTATAAAATTTTTGTTAAAATCAGGGAATGCGAGTATTGGTGGGTTTGTAATTAGTTCTTTCATTTTCATAAAACATTCTTTATATTCGTCATTATGTATATCTATTATTGAGCCTTTGCGTAGACAGTTTGTAAAAGGTTTGGTTAATTTTGAAAAATTTGGGATGAATCTACGATACCAGGAAAGCTTGCCTAAAAATGATTTTATCTCTTTTATTGTTTTCGGAATTTGAATATTTTGTATCACTTCTATTTTTTTTGTATTTGGTTTAAGGCCTTCATTTGAAATTACAAATCCTAAATATTCGACTTCTGTCTTGAAAAACTCTGATTTGTCTAATTGTATTTTAAGGTTTGCCTGTTTTAAATATTCAAAAACTGTTTTAATGTTTTCTAAATGTTCTTGTTCGGTATTGCCAAAAATTATGATGTCATCTAAGTATACAAGGCATATTTTACCAATTAAATCTTGTAATATTTCATTCATGCATCTTTGAAATGTTGCAGGGGCGTTAATTAGACCGAAGGGCATACGCTGAAATTCGTAATATCCTGAAGTTGTGCTGAAGGCTGTTTTTTCTCTGTCATTCTTGTCAACGAGTATTTGGTGGAATCCCGAATGTAGATCAAGTGTAGTCAAGTATTTTGGTTTATTTATTTTGTCAAAAAGTGTGTCAATGTTTGGTATGGGGAATTTGTCTTCTTTCGTTTTTTGATTTAGTTTTCGAAAGTCAATTACTAGTCTGGTTTTTTGTTTGCCTGAGGCATCCGCTTTTTTCGGTACTATCCATATGGGCGAGTTATATGGACTTCTTGATTTTTGTATGACTCTTGTTTTTAACATAGTTTGAATATGTTCTTCGATGTCTTGTTCATAAATTTGCGGGAGTCTGTAGTTTTTTGAGTATATAGGGATGTCATCTGAAGTGTAAATTTTATGTTGTATTTTATTTGTGAATGTCAATATCTCGTTTTCTTTTGGAAAAAGTGAATCATATTGTTCTAATAAATTATATAATTTGTCTTTTATGTCTGATTGTAAGTGTTCGTCACGTATTTGTACGTAAGTTTCATTATTCTGCTTACTCAGGTTTTGGATATTAAATTTCATCTGCTTCATTTGAATCATATCTTCCGAGAAATTTATAATAGTATTTGTTTCGCGTAGTATTTCTGTTCCGAATAATAAGTTACAATTTACATGGAAATTTAGAATGAAAATTTTATACTTTTTATTAAATATTTTAATTTCAACATATTTGTTACATTTCACTGTATTTGTTGCGGTTCTAAAGGTTAAAAATTCTTCTAAAATTTTCATATTATATTGTTTTACAGTTTGTTCTGTTATTAAGTTAATATCTGATCCTGAATCGATAAGGATTTTAAAATTTTGGAATTGAATTATTGGGATTGTTTTTATATTAGACAGCATTACGTATTTTCTTCTGTCTGTTCTAGGTCGTAATCTAAAAAAGATTGATTTTCAAAAGTTTCGTCTTGGTTGTTTAATTCTTGTTCGTTCGGGGTTTCGTTGCTATTAGTCTCTATGTCGTTTTGCATTTCTAAAGCGTAATTTCGTTTTATAGTTTGCGTGGACATTGGTATTGTTGATTTTGTCATACTGGACATGGGAATTGGTTTAAAATCGCGTCCTGTTTCTATGCCATTTTTAATATTTTGTCTAGCGAATGTGTGTGGTCCTGAAGGGCGTGAGAACTGAGGGTTAAATGGGTGTGAAGGAAATTGTTGTGATGGAAATTTCTGTGGTGGGGGATTAAAATGTTTTTGTGATTTTTGTTGTGTATTTTGAGGTGATATTCTATTCATGGGTGATCTGTGTAATTGCATTGAATTGTATTCGTTTGTTAAAAGTTGTTCGCAAACATTGAGTGTTTGCGGATTTTTACTTATAAATGAGGTTCTAAAGTTCATAGGTAATAATGAAATAAAATGAGCGACTACTGTTTTTTGAGTTTCGACTATTAAACATTGTCTTCCGTATTGTTCGTATGGTAATAATTGAATTTTGGAAGTCATTCTCTGGTATAAATCTTTAAATTTCTTTAGAGTATCATTTATGTTATTTTCTATTTGTGTGATTTTAATTGTTGTTAATAGCAGTGTATTATAAGTACTTTTGTCTTCAAAGTTAGTTTGAAGGTGCAATTTGATATCGTTCCAAGATGTGAATTCTTGAGTATCTAATATGTCTTTAGCTTTGTCAATGAATTTCTTTTGTAACATAGAAAAACAATATGTTTTTTGTATTTGGGATAAATTTAGTGAATTCATTATTGCATAGAAGTTGTCGACTTCTTTTATAAATCTAGGGAGAGATTTTATTTCTCCATTATACTCAGGCACTCCATCGATGAAGTTTCTGATATCTGCAATCGTTTCGGTTGCCATGTTTAATTCTAATTGACAGTTATTTAATTCTTGTATTGGATATGTTAAGGGTGTATTTATGTTTCCAGTGACAGGTTGTTTGACTTTGCTACTACTACCTAATATACTTGGTTTAAGTGTAACCGGAATTGTATACAATTTGTTAGGTATTCTTTCAATATCTTCGTCGGAAGACATATATTAACATTTAATGATTATTACAATGTGTAATTGTATGTTTTGCGTTGTGTCGGGGCTCGTTTTGTTTCCTAACAGCGTTAGCCGTTCCACAAAACCCTTGTGTTAATTTGTGTAACAGTATTTAGTCACAGACCGATTGTTACGACCGGCAAAATATATTTATCTACTATGAAAGTGGACTTACAGTAAGAGTATCGTGAAGTAGGCTGCTGTTTTCATAGTAGTGATGGTCTTGATGCGCTTCAAGTGGGCGGAAATTGTGTTTCTGTCACGCAGCTCGTAGATCGATTGGATTGGTGGATCTGATTGCAGAGCTGGATTCACGTTGAGGTGGTGTCTTGTAGTATCGGAATGACGTTCTCGATGTGTAAAGATGGGTCGTGGTTAGACCCTGATGCGACCACTGTTTAGGTCGTTTGAAGATCGTAGATGATGTTCGGATAGCTCTTGTGAAAATTTGAAAATTTTCGACAAGCGTTTCACAGACTTACGAGGTTTATTTTCACTCACTGGATTCTTGTCGGCTATCCTACCGACTGCGCCAATTATATTTTTGATTTTGCAATTTGTTAAAAAAAACAAATTTTAAGTTTCAATATTTTATTCGTGACAATTTACAGGCTAGCGTACTTCCAGCTAGACAAGTTAACACAATCTGTCTTACACATGTCTCTACTCCTATTTATTATATTTCTTATCTTATATTCTGAGAAACACGAATGACATTGTTTCTAGTGTCGAATAACGAAACTGAAGCGTTTCGAGATTCATAATTTATATATATATATATATATATATATATATATATATATATATATATATATATATATATATATATATATATATATATATATATTTATTTATTTATTTATGTTACGCTGCACAACAGGAATTTAATCCCAATTACAGTACAGGGTCCGCACTCACCGAGCCGCAGTGTGATAGTTTTTATATAATTTTTAACTTGAGTGCGATTCGAACTCGGGATCTCCGGATTCGAATTCCGTATCGCTACCACAGTACTGACGGACATATATATATATATATATATATATATATATATATATATATATATATATATATATATAAGTTAGGAAACGGTGTTCCCGCAGAAACCGCTGACTCTCCAGCAATACGATTAAAGAATAGTGTAATATCATATCTTAGAATCATGTAACATCCTGGGTAGGATCGTGTAAGACTGAACGCAGTCAGATTCTCACCCCATTACGATCAACACATACTTGTAACAAATCTGTATCTAACTTTTGACTTCTGAAGCTAAAAAATATCTTATACTGGACAACACTTAAAATAAAAATTTTTAAAAACATTTATTGCAAATCAATAAATCTAACTGGCGCAGTCGTACCGGATATCGCAAACGAAACATAAAAATTTCGGTTCGTTTCAACGATTTATTGCGAAGAATCAACGTAAAATCAGTGAAAAAATTCTACACGTTTTCAACGAATGCATCGCGTCACACGAAGAGAACAACGAACACAGAGCCGAGCCGTAGAAGATTCATCCTGTCCTGTTCCTCCATCGTGGAATAAGCCGTACAGAGCCAATGAAGAACACACTGATTTTCCTGTAAGTAGTGCACATATGACATCTAGAGATAATCGAGCGAATATCGAATTAGAATCAGATGATAGCTCAGATACAGATTCTGTAAATTCCTCTGACTCACTAATTTACATTCCAAACACACTCCCAATCGATCAATCCCTTATCGATCAAATAAATAACCTAAATCTTGACGAAATGGCTGTCCCAGAACTCAAACGCGAATATTTAGACATGATCCCCGAATTTCGAGGTGATACTAAATTATTAAGTAGATTTATAGAAATTAGCGAAAAAATCGTAAATAAATTTTATGATACAACAGACGCAAATAATTTCCAAAACGAGTACTTAATGAGCAGTATTTTGACAAAAATTAAAGGAGAAGCCCCCGTCAACATTGCGAGTGTCACAATTACTAAATGGCTAGATTTAAAAACAGCCCTATTAAATACGTACGCGGACAAGCGCGATATTTACACGTTAAATTTCGAATTATGCGAATTAAAACAAAATCAAAATGAATCCCCATTTGATTATTACAACAGAGTTATACACTTATTAAATTTATCAACCTCTTATATAACTCTACATATAAAAGCAGAAGAACAACCTATTCTAATTGGCTTTTTTAGAAATTTTGCGTTAAGAGTCATGTTGCGAGGACTTAGAGAGCCTCTAGGCACATTAATGAGAACCAAAGACCCAAAAGACCTAACCACCGCCCTGAACATGATGACAAACGACTTCCAAATTGACTCAGTCAATAAACAACACAAAAATACGTTCAAACCCAAACAAAACCTTCCCACACAAAATAACAAACCATTTCAACAAAGAAGTTCCCCTCAACTAATGTACAAGCCTAATCAAACACACTACACCCCTCAACCACACTACACATACCAACAAAATCATCAACAAATTAAACCAAACATTCCAAACGTTTTCAAACCTGATCCAAACAAAAAATTTGCGAAACCGACGCCCATGAGTGTCAGTACTAGACAATCATTCACACCAAGACCAAGCACAAGTAATTACCGTCCCCAACAATTCCAATCCCAACGAAAACCTGATTTTATTTCGGAAGAACTATTTAATACCGAAGTCGATGAATTACAAAATAACGAAATCGAAGAACAATACTGTGATGAAAACGTAGAATATTACGTCACCGAACCAAATCCCGATAATGATGAAAATCATGATCAAGACGCTTTTTTTCAATAAAAAGCCTCGGAAACGAATTTGAAATTATGAATTTAACTCATAATTATAGCGAACTACCATTCATAATATATCCCGAACATAACTTAAAAGTTTTGATAGATACCGGAAGTACACGCTCATTTATTAACCCAAATATTGCACAGAAATATTATAAAAATAAAATTCAAAATGACACTTTTAAAATCACAACAGCTCACGGTACTTCAACTGAAAATTCTAGTATTGTTTTACGTGCTTCAAACTTGTTTAACAACCCAGATAAATTATTAAAATACTATCTATTCGATTTCCACAATAACTTTGATGTTTTGCTTGGAATAGAAAATTTAAAAATTTTAGAAACAAGTATTGATTTAAATAATGATAAAATTAAAACTCCTACTCAAGATATAAAAATGCATTATCATAAGATACTTCCAAAATCTCATTATATCAAAATTCCACCAAACTCGGAAAAAATAATTAAAATATTTGTTGACAACATAGAGACCGGAGAAGCATTTATACCAGAAATTAAAATAAATAATATAATTATTCTTGAAGGTTTAGCTAAAGTAGAAAATTACGAATTACTCTACCCTGCTATTAACACAACGGATAATGAACAAATTTGAGACACTGTAAATTGCGTAAAACTAGAAATACTAAATCATTTTGAAATTAATAATTTAAACTTTGACAAAACCCGTACTGAAAATAATTTAGATATGAATAAAATAAGAATTGATCATATGAATCAAGAAGAAAAATCTGAAATTATGAAATTATTAAAAGAATTCTCTACTATTTTACACGGCGATAATAAATCACTAACATTTACGAATGAAGTTAAACACTTTATCCGAACTAAAGACGAAATCCCCGTATATTCAAAAACCTATAGATATCCTGAAGTGCATAGGAAAGAAGTGCAAAATCAAATCTCAAAAATGCTTGATCAAAAAATAATCCGTCTCTCTCATTCTCCTTGGTCATCCCCAGTGTGGATCGTTCCAAAGAAGATTGACGCATCTGGCAAGAAAAAATGGAGAATAGTCATAGATTATAGAAAGTTAAATGAGAAAACGATCGATGACAAGTATCCGATACCAAATATAAACACTTTATTAGACAAACTTGGTAGATGTAATTATTTTTCGACCTTATATCTCGCGTCCGGATTCCATCAGATTGAGATGAACACAGTAGATATTCAAAAAACTGCTTTCAATACCGAAAATGGGCATTATGAATTCATGAGAATGCCATTTGGCTTGAAAAATGCCCCGGCAACTTTCCAACGCGTCATGGATAACGTACTTAGAAATTTAGTAAACGAAATTTACTTAGTACACCTAGATGACGTCATAATTTTCAGCACAAGCCTCCAAGAGCATATTCAAAATTTAAGAACAGTTTTTGACCGTCTAAAGAAAGCGAACTTAAAAATACAGCTCGACAAATCGGAATTTTTACGTAAAGAGGTAACGTATCTCGGACATGTCGTGACCCCTAGCGGAGTTAAACCGAACCCGGATAAAATTCACGCGATCAAAAACTACCCTCTACCGAAAACACCGAAACAAATTAAAGAATTTCTAGGCCTACTAGGTTATTACCGAAAATTCATAAAAAAATTTGCCCAACTCACGAAACCCCTAACTAAATGTCTAAAGAATGACGCAGAAATTAAACATAACGATTCAGAATATGTTAACTGTTTTAATACTTGCAAAAATCTTCTAATTAACAATACCATACTCCAATATCCAGATTTTAACAAACCTTTCAACTTAACCACAGACTTAACCAATTACGCTATAGGCGCTATCCTGTCCCAAGGTAATATTGGTTCCGATCTTCCCATCGCCTACGCAAGTCGAACTCTAAATGACTCAGAACAAAACTACAGCACGATTGAAAAAGAATTACTCGCTGTTATGTGGGCTACGAAATATTTTAGACCATATTTGTTTGGCAGAAAATTTAAAATCATTCCTGATCATAAACCATTGCAATATTTACATTCATTAAAAGAACCAAATTCCAAATTAATGCGTTGGAGGCTCAAATTAGAAGAGTACGATTACGAAGTTATTCATAAAAAAGGAACTTTAAACAAAAACGCTGACGCTCTATCACGAATAGAATTAAACGTCAACACTGTAGACCCTGGTATGAAAAATCTTTTTGAATATGTAGAAACATTTAACGATACTTTTGATCCCAACAATGACACACAATCTATGAGTGTTGAACCTGACGAAGATGCCCTAAATGATACTGACACAGACCAAACTATACATTCAAATCCAGAAAATCCTATCATAGGCATTACGATAACAGCATCTGCCGTAAACTATGGCAAAAATCAAATATTTATATCTCAAGTTAAACACTCTCCATGTACACCAAAAGTGCAAAAATTTCATTCTGACAAAATGAGACTTTTAGTGCAATTATCAGAAACAAATTTTGAAAAATACACGGTAAAATTTATTAAAGAATTTGTTGTGCCTAAAGTAAAATATTATCTGTATTTCGAGCAACCCTTATACGAACAATTTAGCAACGTATTGCAAAAGTATTTCAAAAACTCTGAAATTAAATTTATTAAGTGTAATACTAAATTAATAGATGTAGAAGACCCAGATGAAATTTTACAAACAATTAAAAATAATCATGAAAGCAAAACAAATCACCGTGGCATTAATGAAGTTTATAATCAAATAAAAAAGAGATATTATTGGCCTAACCAACATAAAACCATCACAGATTATATCAATCAATGCGAGATATGTTTAGCAGCCAAATACGAAAGAAATCCTGTAAAACCTAAATTAAATTTAACTCCGACCCCCATCAAACCATTAGACATTATACACGTAGACACATTAAGTCTCGAAAATTCCAAATTTCTAACAATAATTGACGCATTTTCAAAATACGCGCAAGCCTATAAAGTAACGTCAATCAACGCTATAGAAATTACAAATAAATTAACTAAATTCTTTTCCCATCATGGTATACCAAAATTAATTGTATCCGACAACGGACTCGAATTTAAAAATACAGTTGTTAAAGAATTATTATCCTTGCATAAAATTGAAATTCATTTTACTTGCTCACAAAATCCAAACTCGAATGGTTTAGTTGAACGTTTTCACTCAACTTTAATAGAACATATTCGTTTATTCAATATGCAAGACAATTTCAAGAATGAGTCGATAAAAGATAAAATATCATATGCAATTTTAGCATATAATAATACAAATCATAGTTCGACAAATTTAAAACCGATTGAAATTATTAACGGTCATTTAGAAGTAAATTCCCCTCTCGATATCGAACTTGATAAACAAGTTACCCAAGACTATATACAAAAACACAAAGATAAAACTAAACTAATGTATCGAAATATTAATCAAAAATTGCAAGATGAAAAATATAAATTAATAACTAAAATTAATGAAACAAGAGAAGAACTCCCAGACATCCCTGAAACAGTTTATGTTCAAAACAAACAAAAAGTAAATAAAACGAAATTGCCTAAATTTAAAAAAGAGAAGATAAAAAGGTTAAATAAACCCTGAAAACAGCGGAGATAGAAACTAATCCCAATGACAAAAATCAGCCTAAAATACACCTTTCCAATATAAGGAGACCCCGAAAAATTTCTAACAAAAATTCGGATATTCCAGGTCCCTCTACCTCTCATACTCCCACGGACTAAGTATGAAAGACATAACACATAATCCAGGACTACTGACAATAAATCTCGGGACCGCAAAACTCCAAAAATCCACACACACATTCATACACTATTACGACTTACAACCACTTTGGACACAATATGAAAATTTAAACAAACAATATGAAAACCTTAAACGAATCCTTAATAATGACAAGACAATTTCTCCTGAATTTGATAATAATAATAACATAATTGATTATATTCGTAATAACATTAACGAAAAAATTAATCATTTAACAAAACAAACAAAAATTCAACAAGTTAAAAGAGGCTTAATCAACGGCCTCGGAACAGTTATCAAATCAATAAAAGGAAATTTAGATGCAGACGACGATAAACGTTATACACAAATTTTGAATCACTTAAAGGAGAATCAAAATAATTTAAATCACCAAATTAAATACCAATATTCCGTCAATCAACAAATGATAGACTATTTTAATAGGACTGTTGACACAATCAAAGAAAACGAAAATTTATTAAAATCAAAACTACTCCACATTGTTTTCGGTGGAACTAGAGATCAAGATAAACTCTTTATAAAAGATATTTTTCATCAATTAAACACATTATATACTTTAACCTTTAATATTCTCCAAGATGTCGAAAATTCTTTGACGTTTTGTAAATTACACACTATACATCCAAGTATTATAAAGTCACACGATCTTCTCACAGAATTAAATAAAATTTCAAAATTTTATAATAATCTGTTACCAATTAATATAAATTCAGAAAATATTCTAGAACTAGAAAAAATGCTCTTTGTAAATTGCAAATTATCATCTAACAAAATTACGTATTTTATTGAAATTCCTATAAATTACGAAACGCAATTTGAGTTAATTCACCTAATCCCGATTCCTACAAAACACAATACTGAATATGTAACTGTTATCCCTAATCAAGAATACTTCTTAAGATCAAATGATGGACAAATTAAATCTCTATATGACGTATGTACCTACAATAAGGAAAACACATACCAGTGTCCCAACAAGATAAGTGAACTGACTGAAAACTCTTGCGAGAAGAACTTCATTTCACACAACAACATTGAAAATTGTCAATTTCTAAAATTAAATATCAGACAGAATCAGATCGAATATGTGTTATTTATTATTTAAACACGGAACCTTTGGCAAACCAGTAGTAATCGAAAACTACAAATTTGACTTCAACAAATCACAAATTCCAAAAATGTCAATTAAACTGAATACCATCAACGAGCTGAAACTAATGAACAAACTCGAAGAATCCATTGACGACTATTTCTTCGACTAGCACGATGTCAACAATATCATCAATTATTCAACCCTAATACTCTATATAATTTTGATTACAGGTGCTATCATCCTGCTTGTAATCTTTTTAAAAAGAAAGTTCCACAGACGCTCGCTGACAAGACCGAAGTCCAGAGAAGGCATTGAACTTCAACCGAGAACTTCAGGCCCTACAACGGTCCACCAGCTCCCCGATGAAGCCCAATTCTAGCGAAGGAGAAACCGCTGACTCTCCAGTAATACGATTCCAGAATAGTGTAATATCATATCTTAGAATCATGTAACATCCTAGGTAGGATCGTGTAAGACTGAACGCAGTCAGATTCTCACCCCAGTACGATCAACACATACTTGTAACAAATCTGTATCTAACTTTTGACTTCTGAAGCTAAAAAATATCTTATGTTGTTCAACTCTTAAAATATTTTTTTTTAAAAACATTTATTGCAAATAAATAAATCTAACTTATATATATATATATACATTATATGAAGACACCACCCCTAAACTTTACATTGTACCGTCAACATTGCATCATTCTCTTAGTAGTTTTCCATTAGCTGAATCATCATATCTTCGTAATATAAATACTCTTGTGTTAGATAAGAAGACTCAGATTGTAGTTGCCTGTGTCGAGAGAAGTTTTGTAATCTAATTAAACCTGTATAATCTCATTTAATAAAAATAGTTTTTTTTATTAAAAACGTGAGTTTACGTGATTTAAGTGGCGCAGTCGGTAGGATTGCTAAAAGTTGTGTAAATCGAAAATACTAAAAGTATTCAATTCGTTGAAATTTGCACATCGTTGGTGTTAACCATTAAAATCAAGCAAACGAACATTTCATAAACAAAACTTCCAAGTTCGAAGATTTCGATCAGAAATCCAATTCGTTTATAACCGAAAAGGCAAAAGAAAAATCTCCTATCGAAAAGATTGTCGCACAAGTCAGAATCAATTCGATAGTAAATCAACACAGTGCAAGACAGCATCACAGCCGAATCCAGACGAGTATTCCTGTTGTTCCTGCTGTTCCTGCTGTTCCTGAGTCGACACCAACCACCTGAGGGCACATCAGAGCTGGCTACGTGTCACACCCAACCGTCAACGAACGAGACCGAAAAAACTACAGTGGCAGCATCACTATCCCACCCATGAAAATATTTAACATCATCGTACTGTAAGTTTAATTTAAAAAATAAACTTTTGTAAATTTATTTATAAAGTCGAAAATGGCTAATAACGATAGAGATATTGACGATCTATTGAGTGTAATCCCAGAGTATAATGGGAATCCTAAAACACTTTCACGATTTATAAGACAAGTCGATGAAATATTAACTTTAATAACACCTTTAAATCCTTCAGAGATAAAGCAGAAAATAATACTTTTCAAAATTAAAAATAAATTAACAGGGCATGCTAATGAAATCATTTCAGAACAAAATTTTTCAAAATGGTCCGATTTAAAAAAGTTTCTTTTAAGTAATTACGATGATAAACAAAATATTCAAACAATTGTTATTAGTATTTGTCAATCTCAACAAAATAAAATGACAACATTCGAATTTCTGAAAGATATTCAAGAAAAGTATATCAGATTTCAAGCTAAAGTAAACCTAACACCAGACATAACGGCTGACGCAAAGGCCGCGGTAAACGCTCTCATTCATTCTGTAGCAGTAAACACATTCATTAAAGCATGTAAAGATCCATATAGAAATAATCTCGCAACGCGAAACCCAACCACTCTAATGGAGGTTGAGAATTTATTAACAAATGACTTTCAATATTTAGAAGAAAAACCTAATAATAACAATTATAAACAAACATTCACAAAACCTCCAACACAATACTTATCTCCGATGTTAAAATATCCTGCAAAAACCCATCAACCAAGTAATAAACCTAACGTAACAAATTCCTTCAGATTCCCGTCACAACCGAGTAGAGTAATACAAAAACAAAACGAACCCACACCTATGTCAATAAGTACACGCACATTTAGAACAAAACCAAATGTTTTCTCCCCAAAACCCACATTCATATCGGAAGAATTAAATAATGCAGAAATTGAAAATGATAATACTGATTCAGAACCAATTGAATTAAGTTACGAGTATACTGAAACTAACCCTGAACCAGAAAATAATGAAGAAATTTTTTTAGAGGAACCACAACTGAACTTGAATCCTTAACAATTAACACAATTTCTAAATTACCATATATTAAACTTCAAAATTTATTCGTTTTAATTGACACAGGATCCTCACAGAATTTTATTAATAAAAATTATGTCTACACTAATAAACACTTATTCAAAATATTTAAAGAAAATGTTAAAATTCAAACAATAAATGGTGAATCCAAAGGAGATGAATACACATTCATAAAATATAAAAATAAGTCAATAAAAGTATATCTCTTCAATTTTCACTCTAGTTTTCATATTTTATTAGGCTATAATGCACTGCAAATTCTACAAGCTCAAATAAATCTTAATAAAGAAGAAATAAAATTACTAAATTATAGACATAAATTCCAACATTTTAAACAAGACCATAAACACCCAGTCTTTACAACAGAGACACTAAAAAAATCTACCATAAGAACAGAACATTTAAATGAACTAGAACTAGACGTATTAACAAAATTATTAAATAATTACACGGATTTAACATTACTACCGGATGGAAAATTAACATTCACTAACAAATTGAAACATAAAATTAAAACTACTGACGAAATACCTATTTATACACGTTCTTACAAATACCCAGAAATTTACAAAGAAGAAGTCGAGAACCAAATTTCAAAATTATTAGACGATAACATAATACAACATTCGTATTCACCATGGAGTTCCCCCATTTGGGTTGTACCCAAAAAATTAGACGCTAGTGGTAAGAAAAAATTTAGGATGGTAATCGACTATAGAAAACTAAATGACAAGACCATTGACGACAAATTTCCTATACCCGACATTTCTTAAATTCTCGACAAATTAGGTAAATCAAATTATTTTACCACACTAGATTTAACTAGTGGATTCCACCAAATAGAGATGGACCCCGACGATATTGAAAAAACAGCTTTTTCAACGGACAAAGGACATTACGAATTTAAAAGAATGCCTTTCGGCCTAAAAAACGCGCCTTCGACCTTTCAACGCTTAATGAATTATGTTTTACGAGACTTAACTAACAAAATTTGTTTTGTATACTTGGACGACATTATTATATTGGGTACATCTCTACAGGAACATATCGATAATATTCAAAAAGTTTTCCAAAAATTGCGAGAAGCGAATCTTAAGATTCAACTTGATAAATGCGAATTTTTACGTAAAGAAACCGCTTATTTAGGACACATTATAACCACAGAAGGGCTGAAACCAAACCCTGACAAAATTAAAACTATTCAAAATTTCCCATTACCTAAAACTCTAAAAGAAATAAAACAATTTCTAGGCTTACTAGGATATTACAGACGATTTATTAAAGATTTTTCAAAAATTACAAAACCATTTACTCAATGCCTGAAAAAAAATTCTAAATTAAATTTTCACGATAAAGATTATATAAAAAATTTCAACTTTTGTAAACTACTTCTCAGCAATAACCCAATACTTCAGTACCCTGATTTTGAAAAAGAATTTATATTAACCACCGACGCGAGTAACTACGCTTTAGGGGCAGTGTTATCACAAAAAGACAAACACGGAAAAGACTTACCGATAGCGTACGCATCGCGTACACTGAACGAACACGAACAGAACTACAGCACGGTAGAAAAAGAATTTCTGGCAATTGTATGGGCCACAAAGAATTTCAGACCGTACCTCTACGGAAGACGTTTTAAAATAATTACAGATCATAGACCCTTAGTCTGGTTGAACTCACTCAAAGAGCCCAACCAGAAACTCATCCATTGGCGTCTTAAATTAGAAGAGTATAACAATTATATAGAGCAGGGCTTCTTAAACTTTTTTCATTTACGACCCCATTTATGATTGCGAGTTTCCTAGCGACCCCATATAAATATAACAGAATGATAAATAAGTATTTTTTGATGATTTATTTATTATGTAACAATACACATGAAAAAATATAGTTTTAGAATTCGTTTTGAAACATACAAAAATTTAAAATTAAAAATTGCACAAAAAGTTGTAAAATTTATGGGGTTGCGTGTAGCTTTTGTATTTTGTGATCAGAACAGATACGCCTTAGTAACTTTCATAAACATTTATTTATTTAATTAATAGTTTTTACAAGTACAATTTGATTGCCGAATTGCTCTGCGTGTGCCCTCTGTACCACGGCTAGGCGTGGGTCTGCTGGATGGACTCGACTGTGGTTGACGTCGTGGTACTGCGGGTCCAGGGTGTTGTACGGCGTCAGATGATAGCGGTGAGACGGGCTGCACTGGCGTGGACGGTTGGCGGAGATTCTCCCATAGATAGGTCCGGCTAGTGAGCGTCTGGTTTCTGTGCTGTCCTCGAAGGCGGTGATTGCGCGATAGCGATGGACAGCTGGAAACTCTGGCCTTGCGGCTGAGCAGAGTGCGTGCCTAAGTATGAATTCTCTGGCCTTGCGGCTAAGCAGAGTGCCTTAGGTGTGATTCCTCTGGTCTTGCGTCTGAGCAGAGGATGAGAGTGCCAAAGACTCTCAGCCTTGCGACTGAGCAGAGGTGTGAATCCTCTGGCCTTGCGGCTGAGCAGAGGATGAGAGTGGCTGAAGGTGCCAATTGACTCTGTCAGCCTTGCGGCTGAGCAGAGGTGAGAATCCTCTGGCCTTGCGGCTGAGCAGAGGATGAGAGCGGTTGAAGGTGCAAATTGACTCTGTCAGCCTTGCGGCTGAACAGAGGTGAGACTCCTCTGGCCTTGCGGCTGAGCAGAGGATGAGAGCGGTTGAGGGTGTGAATGACTCTCAGCCTTGTGGCTGAGCAGAAGTGTGTATTCTCTGGCCTTGCGGCTAAGCAGAGGATGAGAGTACCAAAGACTCTCACTGATTTGTTCAGGGAATGCTCTTTTATACCCGATCACTGACGCGACTGGTGGGAGTCGCTCACGTGATTGGCCGAACTCTGATTGTTGCGACTAGTGAGATACATTCATGTGATTGGCTTGAGATGTGGACTGGTGGGGAACGTTCATGTGATTGGCTTGAGATGTGCGACTGGTGGGGGACGTTCATGTGATTGGCTGAACTCTGATTATTGCGACTGGTGAGGTATGTTCATGCAATTGGCTGAGATGTGCGACTGGTGGGGGACGTTCATGTGATTGACTGAGATGTGCGACTGGTGGGGGACGTTCATGTGATTGGCTGAGGTGTGCGATTGTTGAGGGACAGTCATGTGATTGGCTGAGGTGTGCGACTGTTGAGGGACGGTCATGTGATTGGCTGAGACCGCCACAGTACCCCCCTGCCAGTGATCGAGTCTTCGATTACGATGAAAAACGAACAGGCGGGCTCGACAGTCTGCCGCTTCGCGTTATGCTTGGATTTGCTGGGTTTGGAGCTGGGCTTTCCTGCTGCTGCCCAGACTATGGTAGTTCAGATGCTTGGTAGGCTGGTTTGACCCGGTTGATGGCTGATGTGGTGGCGGGCGCCGGGGATGGCCTGATTTCGTTGAGACTGCTGCAGAAGTGCGTTTCGGCGATGACATCTGCGGTGTGTGCTTGTTTCTCCAGTATGTCGACGGTACCTTCATCTGGATGCGGTCCACGTGTGGCGTGGATTTGGCGGACACGTTGTCCGGCATGACGTATCTGTCTGATCACGTCGGGTATCTTCATCTGGATGCGGTCCACGTGTGGCGTGGATTTGGCGGACACGTTGTCCGGCATGACGTATCTGTCTGATCTCGTCGGGGTCACCAGTTTTATGGTGTTGACCTGGTGCGACGTGTTTTTGGCGGCGTTGGTGGTAGCGGTGAAACGGGCTGCACTGGCGTGGACAGTTGGCGGAGATTCTCCCATAGATAGGTCCGGCTGGTGAGCGTCTGGTTTCTGTGCTGTCCTCGAAGGCGGTGATTGCGCGATAGCGACGGACAGCTGGAAACTCTGGCCTTGCGGCTGAGCAGAGTGCGTGCCTAAGTATGAATTCTCTGGCCTTGCGGCTAAGCAGAGTGCCTTAGGTGTGATTCCTCTGGTCTTGCGTCTGAGCAGAGGATGAGAGTGCCAAAGACTCTCAGCCTTGCGACTGAGCAGAGGTGTGAATCCTCTGGCCTTGCGGCTGAGCAGAGGATGAGAGCGGTTGAAGGTGCAAATTGACTCTGTCAGCCTTGCGGCTGAACAGAGGTGAGAATCCTCTGGCCTTGCGGCTGAGCAGAGGATGAGAGCGGTTGAGGGTGTGAATGACTCTCAGCCTTGTGGCTGAGCATAAGTGTGTATCCTCTGGCCTTGCGGCTAAGCAGAGGATGAGAGTACCAAAGACTCTCACTGATTTGTTCAGGGAACGCTCTTTTATACCCGATCACTGACGCGACTGGTGGGAGTCGCTCACGTGATTGGCCGAACTCTGATTGCTGCGACTAGTGAGATACATTCATGTGATTGGCTGAGACCGCCACAAATTGTATTTATTATAGTTACAAAAATTATATGCCCTATTTTTCATCAAAATTGCATTTTTTGCTATAACATAAATAAAAGGAAATTCTGACCGTCTTAGTTCGCTCGAATATATTCGAACGCAGTCGTTGAGTGGTAAGTATTAAATTAAAATTAAAGGAAAAAATTTAATGAGATGGATGTGCCTGTTTTTTATTGCATAACAAATTAAATCTTGGTGGAATGTTTGACACTGCTGGACGTAAGACCTCTTCAACATTTTTTAGCGATGAACGATATTGGGATTTAATATGTGTTAAAGCTGAGAAAGTAACTTCACATAAATATGTGGTGTTGAATGGCAGAAGCACATTTAACGCCATATCAGCGATTGTGGGAAATTCAGTTCTAGTTCCGATCCAGAATTCAGTCAAGGGCTTTTTTGGAAAATGTAGTTTTAAGTTTGAGTCACTCGAAAGCTCAGTAAATTCCTCTTGTGCTTTAAGTGGCAGGTGATCAATCTCACTCAAGTCAGTCCAATGCGGTTTTTCTATCCAAGCTACCTTTTTGAAATCAATATTTAATATAAAATATGTGCGGAACTGTGTTTCTAGCGTTTTTAAGTGATCTGCAATAATTATTGCGATAAAAGTTTTACAATGATTTTTCTCGATTATAAAATTGTCGACACTGGAAAACATTTCGAACGAATTCTTTTCTACCCTACTTTTCCAAATGTTGATTTTTTTAATAAAACTTTCAATTTTATCATTAGAAGTAAATATATCGCAATTTTTTCCTTGAAGAGACAAGTTGAGATCGTTTAATTTCTCAAAGATATCTGACAAATAACACAGCTTGGATAGCCATAAGTCATTTTGAAAAAAAGCAGCAAGTTCACATTTTCGTCCGGTTAAAAATATTTCGATTTCATCCTTTAATAACAATAATCTTCTTAAACTTTGACCTCTTGACAACCATCTTACTTCTGCATGTAATAATAAAGTTGTGTAGTTGGAATCCGTATCCTTGCAGAG
Source organism: Pterostichus niger (assembly GCA_947425015.1). Classification (NCBI taxonomy): domain Eukaryota; kingdom Metazoa; phylum Arthropoda; class Insecta; order Coleoptera; family Carabidae; genus Pterostichus; species Pterostichus niger. The sequence goes on from OX380347.1 coordinate 3,234,064, forward strand.
ATTTGAAAATAAGCGGCTGTTAAGGGCATGGCTCTTAATAAAATTTATAATCTTAACAGCATTCTGAAGCACATCGTTCAATTCTGGTGCTAATTTTTTTGCTGCAAGGGCCTCTCGGTGAATAAGACAGTGAGTAAAAGTTATATGATCATAAGGAGCAGCTTGAAAAAATGATTTAAAACCAATATTTTTGCCCGTCATCGCTCTTGCACCATCTGTGCATATTCAACAGCAATTTTTCCATTCTAAACCTTCAGTTTTTAAAAATTCGTCAACTTTACAATATATGTCTTTCCCTGTAGTATGGTCTTTCATAGGACGACAAAATAACAATTCTTCCTCCACTTTTTCTTTATAAACGTACCTGACATATACTAACAACTGAGCCAATTTAGTAATATCCGTTATTTCGTCCAACTGAATTGAAAATTTTGGGCTTTCTTTAATTCTTGCAATAAGTTGCACTAATTGGTCCTTGTTAATATCAGAAATTCTATTCGCGACAGTGTCGTTCGACAAAGGAATTTTTCGAATATCATCGCCATATTTACTTCCATGTAGTATTTCTACCATTTTAATAGCAGCAGGTAATATAAGATCTTCTCCAATGGTGAACGGCTTTTTCTTTTTAGCAATACAGTATGAAACTTCATATGACGCTAATAAATATTTTTCATTAACGGTCATAAATTTTTGAAAGGATTTTTTTTCTTTATTTAAAGATTTATACAATCTTTCAAAATATTCTTTTGGTTTATTGACATACGAAACATGCTTTGATTCAAGATGTCTTTTTAATTTTGATGGTTTCATACTCTCCGCAGCCAATAATTCATTGCAGATCAAACAAAGAGGTTGTTCATTACCCTTACAAATTTGAAATGTAAAGCCAAATTGAAGAAAAGACTTATCATATTTTCTTTTTCGCACATTAAATGCCTGTTTTTCAATACTTTGTCCTGCCTGAGGAGAGTTTGTAGCATTATCATCTGCGTCATTATCATTCTTATTTCAGTTCAGCCATTTATCCATGGCCAAAAATTATTTTGATTCTAAAATCCAATAAATATATAAAAATAACATATTGCATATAATAATTGATTAATTAATTACCGAATAAATAAAATGAAACTAAAATCTCGTTACGGTGGAACACTGACAATTGACTACACTAGAAGAGCGTCAATACTACACTAGTTCACATTATAGTCAGTGTTTTTGAATCATTGTCTCGCTGCACTGTGCGCGCACATTCCAAACTTTGTTTGTAGGTAGGTGTGTGGTGTGATTCTGTCACAAATACACATCTAAAGTGCGTTCACGATAAGCTTACAGTGTTTAAAGAATAGCAAACCAGGATGAATATTTTGCTTTCCGTAAAGGTATAAGAGAAATTCGGACAACACTGCGTCCGCGTTTCTATACGGAATGCAAATATATTCATTTTTGCTTGCTATTCTATAAACACTGTAAGCTTATCGTGAACGCACTTTAGATTTTATAAAATCGTGTATTTAAATATTTGGCATTAAAAATCTCTCGCGACCCCAGAATTATGCTAAGCGACCCCATTTGGGGTCGCGACCCATAGTTTAAGAAGGCCTGATATAGAGTATAAAAAGGGAAATCAAAATTATGTTGCCGATGCGCTTTCGCGAATTAAACCCGAATTTGAAATTAATTTCAAGAACACTGATATTTTTGAAAGTAATAACCCTGTAGTTCATTGCGTTTCAAAAGATTTCCAAATGTCTCGAGGATTTGCAGAACAAATAAATGAAAAATATGATACAAAAAATAACCTTGATAAAACTAAAATAATAAAAAATAAATTAGCTATTCAAAATTTTAAAGGAAAACGAATATTCCACTTAATTACTAAAAATAATTATACGGATAAACCTACACTTAAAGAAATATCTCAGTGCTTAAAATTATTAGTTGATTATCTGTGTCAAAATAATATTTATGAAATTGACATGCCTAAAATTTGTTCTGGATTAGACGGAAAAAATTGGAACGAAATAGAAGAATTAATTAGTAATGAATTTAAAGACTCAAATATCAAAATTAATATTTTTAATAAATTAACATTAATTACGCCAGTTCCCTAATTGTAGAAACTTCAGACAGTGAAGCTACGGACACTTGTCACTCCGACGACGAAAATCCTGTAAATGGATTGAGTTATATCGAATCACCAATTAATATAGGAAAAAATCAAATCGTTATTAAAGAAACTAATAGTAAAAGTCAAGTAAAAATTGAAAAATTATTTGAAAATAAAGTATTAAGATATTATTTTTATTTAAACCCTATAAATAGTAGTAAAACAATAATTAACTTTATAAAAGAATATTTACAACCTGGCATAAATTATCATTGTCTCATTCCAGAAAAATTTAAATTAATAATTAATTCTGTATTACAAGTTATGTTTAAAGCAAATAGTTACCGACTTATATCCTGCAAAAATCTATTAATTGATATTCAAAATGTAGAAGAACAAGCCGAAAAAATAATCAACTACCACGAAGGTAAAACCAACCACCGAGGCATAACCGAAACATATGAGAAACTACGAAAAACTTACTACTGGCCCAACATGATCAAACATATTCAGAATAGTATAAATAAATGTCCAACCTGTTTAATAAACAAATATGAAAGAAATCCTATTAAAATTCCAATTATAAAAACCCCGACAGCAAATAAACCTCTAGAAATAATTCATATAGACTTATTATCACTAGAAAAAACTAAATTCCTGACAATCATTGATAGTTTTTCAAAATACGCTCAAGCCTATGAACTAAAAAATCAAAATGCAATTACAATAGTCGAAAAATTATTAAAATATTTTAGTCACTTTGGCATACCCAAGCAAATTATCTCGGACAACGGACGAGAATTTAATAATAAACTGTTAACAAATTTCCTAGTCATGAAAGGAATAGAAATAAATTTTATCAGTATTAATAATCCTAAATCAAATGGTAACGTAGAACGCTTTCATAGCACCTTAATTGAACATATGCGAATTTTGAATCAAAATAAAGAATTTAATCAATTTAACCTCAAGAATAAAATGAAATATAGTTTAATTGCTTACAACTCAACCATTCATTCGGTAACAAAAGATACCCCTTTTAACATATTATTAGGACACTTAAATACTAATATATTAGAAAATAATGAGGAACAAATTACAGATAGTTACGTACAAAATCATAAAGAAATAATGGACACTTTATACAATAAAATTAAAAATAATATTAATAAAAATAAAGATAAATACGCTGAAGAAATAACAGAAATCCCGGAGATTCCGTCTCAAGTTTATGAAAATATTCATAAAAGAAATACTGGGAAAATCGAAAAACCCAAGTTTAAAATTATTAGTGTGAAAGAAATTAAACCTGAGAGAGGACAAATAATAGATAGTCAAAACCGTAAAATTAAACTCAATCAAATAAAGAAACCTCGTGTTTCAGATGGACAGCCATAGTACACGGGACCCAGATACGAGAACAAACTGTCAACCCCGGCATAAACATAATAGAACTAAGTAAAACCTATATTCAAACTAATGAAAAATTTATATTTATAAATATAACATTAAGTTCAGTTATTAAACAATATCAAAATTTAATTGAACAAAAAAAAGTCCTTTATTCAAAAATTAAACATTTTCTAGCAGAAGAATTTATCCAAGTTCAAAATAATTATAATATTCTTGAAAACATACTGGACACAATAGGAAACAAAATCCACGTTTTAAATAACGAAAGAAACAAACGCGGATTAATAAACGGTTTAGGTTCTTTAATTAAAGCAATATCGGGAAACTTAGACCAAGAAGACGCTCAAAAATATGACACTTAAATAGAAAACTTACAAAATAACCAAGAAAAACTTAAAGATAATTTAAACTTGCAAATTTGGTATAATCAAAACTTTACTAAACAATTCAACAAACAAATAGAAAATATAAATATGAATAATCAAATTATTACTAATAAATTATCAGAATTTCACAGTTTATTAGGACACGTTGTAGACGAGATCGATATACTAGATATAAAAGAGGTATTTAACCAACTACAATTTATCGCTAGTAACTTATATACAACCTTAATTCAAATAGAAGAAACTTTCACTTTCTGCAGTATTAACACCCTGCATTTTGGCTTAATATCGCGCGACGAAATTAAAAATCTAGTAATTAATGAAATCAGAAATCCAATTAATAAACTATTAATTAATAACTGGAATAATAATCACCTTATTAAAACATATTGTAAATTTGAAAATAGCATCCTCAAAATTTTGATTAGTATCCCTATATTAAATGAAGAATCAAATCTCCTTCAATTCACACCTATACCTACCAAATTACACGAAAACACATACACTACTTTAGATATCCTACCAGGTTATTACAGCGAAGAAAATTGCAAAATAAAATATCTTTCAGACTGTACTAGATTAAATAATAAGCTTTATTTTTGTAAAAAGAATTCTATAACTGAACATCAATGTCTAACTGGCATGTACTGTAAGCATAATATTGGAAATTGTAATTATGTAAAAGTAGATAAGAGAAATGAAATATTTAACATTCCTAATACAGATATCACCTATATAATTTACCCCTATAAAGATAATGTAAAAATAGAATGTGAAAATGAAATTAAACAAATAATTATGGAAGGTTTATATTTTACACAAGGATGTATTATTAATAATGAGTTAAAAACAATTTCAACGAATTTCGGAAAATTTATAGATTTTAAAATTAATGTTAATAAAGAACAAAATCTAGTAAATAAAACAATAAATATTAAAAGCTTAGAAATAATTCATGAAAACTCACAAAAACCAATAACTCTAGAAACTTATGAACCTATCCATTCATACTGGAATATTGTAATAACTATAATATTAATATTAATAGTAATTGTTATTAGTTTTAAGCAAATAAAAAGTTGTAAACGGAAATATGATGATAAGACAAAATTAAAATCCAATAAAGAAAGACAAGTATCATTTCCTTCAGTCTCTAACGAGAATAAAGAAAACTCTAACGGGGGAGGAATTATATGAAGACACCACCCCTAAACTTTACATTGTACCGTCAACATTGCATCATTCTCTTAGTAGTTTTCCATTAGCTGAATCATCATATCTTCGTAATATAAATACTCTTGTGTTAGATAAGAAGACTCAGATTGTAGTTGCCTTTGTCGAGAGAAGTTTTGTAATCTAATTAAACCTGTATAATCTCATTTAATAAAAATAGTTTTTTTTATTAAAAACGTGAGTTTACGTGATTTAAGTTATATATATATATATATATATATACAGGGTGAGTCTGGGAAGACGCCCCCCCCTTTAACTTTTTTATTATGAGTAATAGAAAAAAATGGTTCTAATGAAAGTTTTATTATTTTAAATATACTATTTGATGGCAGATGTAGATATTTTTTTTAAAGTCAGGTTTACAAGATACGACTATCAACTTTTATTTTTTAAATAGCAAATTATAATTATTTTACTAAAATAAAAACCGCCATTTTTTTCTCTTTTCAACGGTGTATTAGTTTTTATTAATGTATCTGAAAAAATTCGAGAAAAATAAGAAAATTGAGATATACTAGAAATAATTTTTATACAAATATTATAGGTGGCTATGTGAAAATAAACAAAATGTAACAGTGTTATACAACTTAACAAACTAAAGCAACAAATTCAGTAACAAAAACAACTTAAAACAAATGTTCAAAATTACGACCATGTTCTGTAATACAAAAATTTAAGCGTTGAACGTAATGTGTTCGAACATCTGCCAGCATGTTTCGCGAAATATTTTGGAAAGCATTTCGAATACGCTCTTTCATGTCTTCTGCATCTGTAGGTATCTTCTGGTAGACAAGATCCTTGACGTATCCCCAAAGAAAAAAGTCCATATTTCGTCTAATATTTTCCATCGCCCAATTGCAAAATCGAATTCTATTATTAAAATCTTCACCGTGCAATTCTTGTGTAAGGTTAATATGGTAAGGATGAAATTTATGTTTTCTTAAAATTCTAGACGCAGAACTTTTGCTAATGTCAATTAAATTTGATAAATTCCTCGTACTGACATGAGGATTTTCGTAAACAGAAGCCAAAACCATAATTTCGGTTTCTTCATTTACTATAATATTAGATGTATTTCGTTTTGGTTTTTCTACTGAACCTGTTTCTCGAAATCGGGTAAAAATCCTCCTCAGTGATCTTAAACTCGGTTGCCGACGTCTAGGAAACCGCTCCCGGTAAATTCTTTTTGTCCTTCTCATGATTCCAGTCGATTCACCAATTATTAGAATCATATCTATTAATTCTTCTTTCGTAAACATTTGAAAACGTTTTTTTTATTGTTTGCAAAATAAGTTAAATAAAGTAACCAGCAAATGTATACTTTTTTGACATTAATTTAACACTGTTACATTTTGTTTATTTTCACATAGCCACCTATAATATTTGTTTAAAAATTATTTCTAGTATTTCTCAATTTTCTTATTTTTCTCGAATTTTTTCAGATACATTAATAAAAACTAATACACCGTTAAACACCGAGAAAAAAATGGCGGTTTTTATTTTAGTAAAATAATTATAATTTGCTATTTAAAAAATAAAAGTTGATAGTCGTATCTTGTAAACCTGACTTTATAAAAAATATCTACATCTGCCATCAAATAGTATATTTAAAATAATAAAACTTTCATATGAACCATTTTTTTCTATTACTCATAATAAAAAAGTTAAAGGGGGGGGGCGTCTTCCCAGACTCACCCTGTATATATATATATATATATATATATATATATATATATATATATATATATATAACTTAACTTTCTCAAACCACCAACTTAGTTTTTAAAAAAGATTTATTTAAGTATTACAATTACATGTGTTTCTACTTCTAAGTCTGAATCTGAACTGACTAACATTATTACATCTACATACTAAATAACTTTACATATTACTATGTCACGTTCGGGGGAAGGTGTCTATGTCAGCAGTTTGGTGGTGAGTGGAACATTATAACTCCTCCCTCCTTAGAATTGAGCCCCCCCTGGAATAGGAAGTAAGATTTTTCATTAGGCAAACTAAATAATATATATATATACCGGGTGTAACATGAAAACCTGGCCATAGGCGTTTAACATGGGAAATAAGTTTTTCCTTGCGCAAAAGTGGCCAATTGATTTTAGACAAAAATGCTTCAAATATAAGTTGTAGAGCTTCAAATTATGGATCTAAATTAGTTTTCTGATTTTATTTTGCACATTTTGTAAGCGAAATAATCGCATTAATATTTTATAAGAATTTCTACTTTATAGTGATAGCCATGGAATTGAGACAAAATGTATGACGTTTTAACTGTCAGAAAAGTTTAGTTTGAAATGGATTTGTGTTTTATTTAAGTGACAAAGGTGATTGTTGTTATATCATTATTGAAAATGGATAATTTTATTTTATAATTTTTTAATATTTATTATAATAAATAATAGAATTTTTACGCAAATAATTATTTTATTTATTTAGAAATAATATTAAATTACAAAAGGGTTATTATCCATTTTCAATAATGATATAACAACAATCACCTTTGTCACTTAAATAAATCACAAATCCATTTAAAACTAAACTTTTCTGACAGTTAAAACGTCATACATTTGTTTATCATTTTGTCTCAATTCCATGGCTATCACTATAAAGTAGAAATTCTTATAAAATATTAATGCAATTATTTCGCTTACACAACGTGTAAAATACAATCTGAAAACTGATTTAGATCCATAATTTCAAGCTCTACAACTTTTATTTGAAGCATTTTTGCCTAAAATCAATTGGCCACTTTTGCGCAAGGAAAAACTGATTTCCCATGTTAAACGCCTATGGCCAGGTTTTCATGTTACACCCGGTATATATATATATATATATATATATATATATATATATATTGTGACGAAGTGCACGTACTGCCTTCGCACAACGCTACACCAACCACGAGCATCCGTAGAGCAGCAGCACAGATCAACTACAATCTGCAACCACAGAGCCACGTGTACAGTCTGCAGCCCATTGGCCAAGTACAAATTTACAATGGGTACAACATGCCTTTGACACAATAAGTGACACCAGTGGTGCAAGGACAGATCCGTGGACCTCCGATTCAACCAATACAACAACCGTTACCACCAGTCGATACTCTTCAAATGAATGATGACACGAACGATAAAAAACGACGCAACAAACTAAGAAAAGAAGGACGAATGACTGACCAACAGAACAAACGTGTGGTAAAGAATTCCAAACAGGACCCAAGTTATGCAGACACATGAAGACGCATTCTTCCGAAATGCCTTACAAGTGTATATTTTGTCAGAAGGAGTTTTCACATAGTGGAAACTATAAGATACACTTGAGGATGCATTCGGATGAAAGACCTTTCTGGTGTATTATCTGCAATAAGGGATATCGACAAGCACAGGGTTTACAAAAACATTTGACGACGCATACTGGCGAGCGGCCTCATGCTTGCAACTTGTGTTCGTTGGCGTTTTCCACCAGAAACAATCTCATTTCACATGTGCGCACATATACAGGCGAGCGTCCTTACGTGTGTCAAAAAGCCTTCTGTCAATCCAACCAATTTACTAAACACATGTGCACTCACACGTGGGCAAAGTCCCACACGTGCTCAGTGTGTCTTAAAGGCTTCAACGAATCCAGCACGCTCATCGTACATATGCGCTCTCACACAGGGGAGCAGCCCTACATATGCGACGTCTGTGGTCTGAGTCCGTGCTGTTTACATCCGTCAACGTAAAATATGCCGGATTGTTTACCCAAATAAGGTTAATTATATCAAATCAATTATTGAATATATAAATTACGTAAACCGAATTAGAGTTTACTATAAAAAAAAATATTTTTATACAACGAAAAGTACAACTTAAGATTAGATGTTTACAGACTGGATTATAACTTGTAACTAACTTACTAACTACGTTTACAAAGACAAAATGAAATATAATATAAATGTAATAGGAGAGTTCTTCTGGGTTCATGGCTGCAGTAGTGCTGCTATCAGCACTTTCCTGTGGGAAGCTGTTCCATAACTCCTCCCTCCTTAAAATTGAGCATCTCCGGGAAGGTTCAGCTGGGGCTGCTGCCGTTGGGTTGAACGCCTAGGCTGGAGTTCATGGTCGTGGATTCTTCTGGATTTCTGAGGAAAGCTGTAAGTATTGTAACTGCAACTATAAATAAAATTACATATAATATTGAGTAATTTGAGATATCGGCAGTTTTGTCGTAGTCTTCGATGTCTTCAAATTTATTTATGGGTAGTTTCAGGTCTTGTATGCTGTTGAGTTCTACAGTCGATCTTGGTGCTTGTAATTCATCAAATTTTATCTTGAAGTCGTCTAATTTTGTCGGTCTCTATGTGGTGTCTTCTTGTTGTTTATTTTAGTGTATTGGCAGGTTTTGTTGTTGTTATGCAGGATGATGTTCTTCTCGCAGGACTTCTCATTCGTGTTGTCGATCATATTTAAGCATTGATAAACAGTTCCTTTAGTACATCTGTCCTTCAGATATTTAATTTGATAAATAAAAGATTTCAAAAAGTATTCTTTATTTAAAATAACATTCACAAGTTCCGTTTCAAGTTTACTAGGAATAGGTAAAAGGTGGAATAATTCAAACTAGTTTCATAATTTAATGGAAATTCTAAACAAATAAATAGTTTTATTTAAATCTACCTTACAATTTACTGTTATAAATTTTTCAATTTCTGGTATATTTTTTTTGTGGGTTCTAACAGGAATTCATTATTATATTTTTTTTTCTTTTATCTCTTATTTGATTTTGAATAAAATTTGTTAGTTTTGATAATGCTTCGATGCATTGCATGAAATTTACAAAAGGTTAATGAACATTCCATATCTTGTTAAACAATGTTTATAATTTATTGTAAATATCATAAATACTAAATTTATTTAGATTATGGGTTCCGCCGACAACAATATGCAACAATTGTTCTATTTTTAATTTCAATTCTAACTCATTATATTTTATCGTTTCTGATGTCTAGTCCGCGGGTGTACATGAAGTACTTGGTCCTGGAAGATTGGGATTTTTATTAATAATTTTATAAAGTTTCCTTGGTCGTTTAATGTTAGATAGGTGAATTTTTAGTCTGTTTTCTATTGTCTTTCGTATCTGTTTTAATTTTTGAAGTTTTTAAATTTTTATTTATTGTTTTAATAGTTTCTTTTTTGAATTTCGGTTGGCGTGTTTTATTAACTTTTTGCTTATTTTGTATATAGGCTGTTTCGGATATGTTGGATAAAGTTTCACGATTTTCATTTAGTTTATTAATAAGAGTAGATTTTTTATTTTGCATTCGCTCATTAATATTTTGATAGGCTAATTTTGTTTTTTCTTTATGCTTTTGAACATAATCTTGTGTAATTTGTTTCTCTAATTGTACTTCAAGAGGTGAGTTAGTTTCAAAGTGCCCGTTAATAATTTCTGTTGGTTTTAAACCTGTGGAAGTATGATGAGTGTTATTATATGCTAATAAGCCAAAGTGAACTTTATTTTCTATCGTTTCATTTTTGAAATGGTCTTGTAAATTAAATAAGCGAATGTGTTCTATCAACGTAGAATGAAATCGTTCTATGACACCATTGGAATCGGGATGTTGGGAACTGATGAAATGGAAGTCTATTTTGTGCAAACTTAGCAATTCACGTAGAACAGTGTTTTTGAATTCTAGTCCGTTATCTGATATAATCGTCTTAGGGATACCGTGGTGTGAGAAGAATTTTGTTAATTTATTACTTATCTCGATTGCATTAGTTGAACTAACTTCATACGCTTGGGCGTATTTAGAGAACGCGTCGATTATTGTGAGAACTTGTGGTTTTCTAAACTTAAAGAGTCAATGTGTATAATATCAAAAGGTTTATTCGGGGTAGGTGTAATATTAAATTTAAGTTTTAAGGGATTACGTTCGTACTTTGATTTTAAACAAATTTCACATTGGTTAATAAAGTCTGTAATAGTTTTAATTTGATTTGGCCAATAGTATTTTCTTTTTATCTGATTATGGGTCTCGCTAATTCCGCGATGGTTGGTTTTACCTTCGTGGTAATTTCGGATAGTATCAGTGATTTCATCTTCCTTTTCTATATCTATTAATTTAATATTGCATTTTATAAATTTAATTTCAGAATTTTTAAAGTGTTTTTGTAAAATGTTACTAAATTTTTCATATATAGGTTGTTCGAAATATAAATAATATACAACCTTTGGAACTACATAATTTTTAACAAAATTTACAACGTCATTTTCAAAGTTATTTTGGGATAATTGTACATTAACTCTCATTTTATCTAAGTGTAATTTTGTTACTTTTGGATTAGATGGTGAATGTTCAACTTCCGTAATAATCAACTGATTCTTTCCTACATTTACTGGTAATTCACTGATCGGTATTCCAACTATAGGGTTTTCGGGGTTGGAATGTACGGTAATGTCACTATCGTCGGACTCATCGTTTGAAATTTGAGTTCTGGCGTCCACTTCTACAATTAAGAATTCGTTGTCGTGTTCGTTGGTTTTATTCTGTTCTAATTGTTTATTAAATTCGTTCATATAATTAAAGAAATCATCGCAATTATCCTTAGTTTCATTAACATTAAGTTCGAACGGTGGTATTTTATTATTTGGTTTATTATACAGGGTTATTACTGTACTACTATTTCTGAAAATAAATTCTATCATAGGTTTAACGTTAGTCCAATTCAGTTGGTCAAGTCCGCAACCTAATTTTGGTATATTCAAATATTTGATCTGATATTTCAAACAAAATGATTTTAAATTTAGAAGGGTATAGAATAAATCTTGATTCGTAGGTTTTTGCTTATAATAGTTTTTCGTTATGAATAATGAATCCATTATTTTGGTCTTTTAGGTAAACTAAATTATATAATTTAGGGTTTTGATTTTTGAGTTTATCTATACTTTGAAATTTTTGTGCGAAGTCTTTTGCTATTCCATCTAACATTACTAGGTCTTTGCTAACACAATGTGCTAGGCTTTCGTTACAGGGTGAATCAAAGAGGTCTGCTTCTACTTCAAAGATTTTATACTCTTTATCTGATTTAGTTAGTTTACTGTCTAAATAATTTTTATACTGAGTTGAAGGTGATGGATCTTCTTCAGTACTTGAATTTTGAACAAGTTTTTCATTTTTACATGGAATGCGGCTCAAAGCGTCAGCATTCGTGTTTAATTTTCCTTGCTTATACAAAATTTCATAATCGAACTCTTCCAATTTCAATCTCCATCTTACTAATTTAGAGTTGGGTTCTTTCAGAGAGAATAACCATTGTAATGGTTTATGGTCCGTTATGATTTTAAATTTTCTGCCGAAAAGATAAGGTCGAAAGTATTTTACTGCCCAAACTATGGCGAGTAATTCCTTTTCGATCGTCAAATAATTTTGTTCCGAATCATTTAGAGTTCTACTAGCATATGAGATAGGTAAATCTGAGCCAACATTACCTTGGGATAAAATAGCACCAATTGCATGGTTGCTAGCGTCGGTTGTAAGATTAAATGCTTTAGTAAAGTTCGGGTATTGAAGGATTGGTTCATTTACGAGTAGATTTTGACAAGTATTAAAGCATTTAACATATTCGGGGTCATTAATTTTGATCTCTACGCCTTTCTTGAGGCATTTAGTTAATGGTTTGGTGAGTTTAGCAAAGTTCTTAATAAATTTTCGATAATATCCTAATAATCCTAAAAATCCTTTTATTTGCGTTGTGGTTTTTGGTAATGGATAATTCTTTATTGCATTAATTTTATCAGGGTTAGGTTTGACGCTTTCGGGAGTTACTATATGGCCTAAATATGCAACTTCTTTCTGAAGAAACTCGGATTTATCGAGCTGGATTTTTAGATTAGCCTTTTGAAGGCGTTTAAAAACCGTTCTTAAATTTTCCATGTGTTCTTGTAGACTGGTACTAAATATTAGAACGTCATCAAGATACACAATACAAATTTCATTTGTTAAACCCCTTAATACATTGTCCATAACGTGCTGGAAGGCGGGTGCATTTTTAAGACCGAATGGCATTCTGAGAAGTTCATAATGTCCATTTTCAGTGTTGAACGAGGTCTTTTGAATGTCGTCCTTGTGCATTTCGATTTGGTGGAAACCGGAGGCCAAATCTAGGGTTGTGAAGTATTGGCATCTGCCAAGTTTGTCTTGTAATGAGTTAATATTCGGAATTGGGTATTTATCGTCAATTGTCTTATCGTTTAATTTACGATAGTCGATATCGATGCGCCATTTTTTCTTTCCCGTTGCATCTAATTTTTTTGGTACAATCCAGACAGGGGATGACCAGGGGGAATGTGACGGCCTAATTTTGACTCAACATTTTTTGTATTTGATCTTTTACTTCATTGCGATGTACTTCCGGGTATCTATACGTTTTTGAATAAATCGTGATTTCATCGTTTGTCCGTATATGGTGTTTTATTTCGTTCGTAAAAGATAACGACTTATCTTTCGTATGAAAGATATCGGTGTACTCTTTCACTAGTTTCGTGATTGCGAATTTTTCCTCTGAATTCATGTGACCAGTTCGTATTTTAGAAAAGTCAAAGCTATTATTTAAGTTTTGTAAATTAAGATTGATATTATTAATTTCAAAATTTTCTAGCGATTCAGCACAGATATTATTTGTGGTGTCTATAATATATTCTTTTTCGCTTGGATTTATCGTTGGATAGTAAATGACATTATTTTCGATTTTTGCGATACCTACGGGGATTATGATGTTATTAATATGTGTTTCCGGGACAAACACTTCGCCATTTTCAATGTTATCAACATAGAACTTTGTTATCTTCTCAGATATATTTGGGATCGTGACATAGTGAGGACTCGGTTTTACAGTGTGATAGTGAATTTTTATCTCAGCTGTTGGTGTTATTATCTTATCGCGTGTTAAGTCAATGATCGCTTCTAATGTTTTTAAGTTATCTAGTCCTAATAGAATATCAAATTGGTTATGAAAATCGAATAAATAATATTTAAGATTAATATTATGTTTTTTAAATATTTTTGAACAGGGTAGTACTAAGCTGAATTTTTCGGTTGAGTTTCCATGTGCAGTAGTAATTTTGAAAGGATCATATTTAATTTCACTATTAAAATATTTATTTGCAATTTCTGATTTAATGAATGAACGTGTACTTCCTGTGTCGAGTAGGACTTTTAAGTTATGTTCTGGAAAAATAAGGAAAGGTAGCTCGCTTTGATTATAGGCAAGATTCATTAATTCGATGGCGTTTCCGAGGCAGCTATTTCTAAAAAATAGTTTGGATCGGAGTCTGATTCTAGTACGTAATATTCGGTATCGACATTTGATTGGTAATTAGCAATGTTATTTTCGTCAGGGTCTGGTTCGTCGTTTATGTCATTAACTTCTGTGTTATGAAGTTCTTCGAATGTAAAGTTTTGTCTCTGTTGCGTTTGTGGGTATTGACGGTACGCAAATTGTTGAGATCGCGGTTGATTGTAACCTGAACTGTAGCCTGCAGGTCCGGGTTTAGGTTCAAATGTTTGCCGTGTACTGATAGTCATTGGTGTAGGTTTAGGGAATTTTTGGTTAGGGTTAGATTGGAATACGTTATTTTGTTTTGCATTCTGGTGTTGGAAGTTATGTTGGTATTGATTGGTATTATGTGGAATCGGTCGGTACATTAATTGAGGGGATTGTCTATACGGTGGTCTGTTATGTGTGTTATTGATAAATTGTTTTGGTTATTGTGGTAAATTTTTGATGTGTGCGTGAGTAACTATCTATTTGAAAATCGTTAGTTAGCATATTAAGCGCGGTGTTCATATCTGATGGATTGTTAGTGCGCATTAAATTACCTAAGGGCTCTTTAAGCCCTCTTAAGAGAATTCTTACAGCGTAATTTTGAAAATATCCTATTAGAACGGCTTGTACTTCAGCTTTTATTTGCGTGGATATGTACGCGATTTGTAAATTCAAAACTTCTGTAACTCTGTTATAAAATTCAAACGCGGATTCATTGTTCTGTTTTAATTCAGATATTTCAATATTAAGCGTATAACAATCGCGTTTATCAGAATAAGTATCTATTAAAGCCTTTTTTAAGACAGCCCAACTAGAAATAGTGCAAGTTGCAATATTGGAAGCAGCGTCACCTTTGATTTTAGATAATATGCTTGACATTAAATACTCATTTTGGAAGTCGTTTGGGTTAGTTACGTTATAGAATGTATTCACTAACTTCTCACAAACTTCAATGAATCTCGATAAGAGTTTTGCGTCTCCGTAAAATTCGGGGACCATGTCTAGAAATTCTTTTTTAAGTGTTGGGGTACGTCATTTCTGCTATATTTAAATTATTTATCTCTTCAATTAAATTTTAAACTATTATATTATTTTCTGTTATACTAGGGGTTGGTGAGTTACAAGAAACTATTGAACTTGTGTCTGTATTCTCTGAATCTGATTGATTTTCACTGATATTTCTAAAGGACATTAGTACTTACAGAAATATTATCAGCTTGTCCATGGGCTTCTGCTTCGTATTCAGCGTAACAGGAGTCCTGGGATGTCGACTGGCAGCTCTGTGTTCCTCAGGGCTGGAGACTTCTGCGGTGTGGCACGATATACACTCGTTACGATGCGAATTCCCAGTAAATCGTTAAAACGAAATGGATTTATTTTGTTTAAATTCGTCTGGGAGTCCTACCGCCTGCGCCAATTCCGTAAACCGAATTAGAGTTTACTATAAAAAAAAATATTTTTAAACAACGAAAAGTACAACTCAAGATTAGATGTTTACAGACTGGATTCTAACTTGTAACTAACTTACTAACTACGTTTACAAAAACAAAATGAAATATAATATAAATGTAATAGGGGAGTTCTTCTGGGTTCATGGCTGCAGTAGTGCTGTTATCAGCACTTTCCTGTGGGAAGCTGTTCCATAACTTATATATATATATATATATATATATATATATATATATATATATATATATATATATATATATATATATATACAGGGTGAGTCTGGGAAGACGCCCCCCCCTTTTACTTTTTTATTATGAGTAATAGAAAAAAATGGTTCATATGAAAGTTTTATTATTTTAAATATACTATTTGATGGCAGATGTAGATATTTTTTATAAAGTCAGGTTTACAAGATACGACTATCAACTTTTATTTTTTAAATAGCAACCTATAATTATTTTACTAAAATAAAAACCGCCATTTTTTTCTCTTTTCAACGGTGTATTAGTTTTTATTAATGTATCTGAAAAAATTCGAGAAAAATAAGAAAATTGAGAAATACTAGAAATAATTTTTATACAAATATTATAGGTGGCTATGTGAAAATAATTTGTTTTAAGTTGTTTTTGTTACTGAATTTGTTGCTTTAGTTTGTTAAGTTGTATAACACTGTTACATTTTGTTTATTTTCACATAACCACCTATAATATTTGTATAAAAATTATTTCTAGTATTTCTCAATTTTCTTATTTTTCTCGAATTTTTTCAGATACATTAATAAAAACTAATACACCGTTGAAAAGAGAAAAAAATGGCGGTTTTTATTTTAGTAAAATAATTATAGGTTGCTATTTAAAAAATAAAAGTTGATAGTCGTATCTTGTAAACCTGACTTTATAAAAAATATCTACATCTGCCATCAAATAGTATATTTAAAATAATAAAACTTTCATATGAACCATTTTTTCCTATTACTTATAATAAAAAAGTTAAAGGGGGGGGGCGTCTTCCCAGACTCACCCTGTATATATATATATATATATATATATATATATATATATATATATATATATATATATATATGTTTGTCTAGTAGCCAATTTGGGGTCCAGCATACAGTTATGCAGTATAACATGTATACTGGTTTTTTCGGGGTCCTCATCGGGAACCTCACTATAGATCTAAAATGTTGGTCTAATTTTTAAAAAACAAAACGTTTTAAAATGAATTAGAGACGTCTGAAATTGAATTAAAGACGTCTGTAAGCATGTCCCGAATTATTAAATAAATATCAATGTGGCGTTCCATAGATTTATGTATCGTATCAAACCAGTGTGTTAATGCATAGTGTACTAATTGAGAGAGACACTTCTTTAAAATAATTTGTTAATTAAACTAAAAATTATTTTTTAAATAAATTCAATTCATTAACTAATTAAGCAATAGACAAATTAGTTTGGAATAAAAGTTTTACTATTTTAAATATACTATTTATTCCTGAATATTTAAAAATAAAACAGCTTCACACAATACGATACATTTTGCAACTTATTAATAATGTTTACGTCAGTATATTTCTCAAAAATATTTATAAATAACATAGAGAATAGGTACGTAGTTTATAAATGAATTTAAAAAAAAATGTGCACACCACTTTCAAAATTTTTTTTCTGAAATTACATTCTGTTCCATTTGTGATGTCACAAGTATTGAAGTTGTGGCTGTCAAACTTTTTTGTAATGGAAACAAATATAATGTATATTCTTATTTAAATATATTATTTTGATATTAAATAATCATTCTTAATGATATTGTAAAGTCTTGTTATGAATTGAAATTTGTTATTCTAAAAATGAAATAATATTTATGTATGACAAACTGTTTGACATAATGCTGTCACTGGAATCAAAAGCATGGAAGAATTGTCTTAAAATTTAAATTATGTAGCGTGATATTTTGAGAACGGTTTTTGCTTCAGAAAGTGTTATTTAATATAACTGTGTTGTTTTGTCATTATTTATTTGAAGGCAAATAACGTAGAATAATTTTTTAAACCAAAATCGTTTACGACAGATAAGATGGCACTTCGTCTTCTACGGTCTGGGCATCGCGCGAAATATTTTGTGGCCAATAAGAATGCTTCTTTTAAAAAGACATACTTGTGGTGTGTGTGTCATTAATATCTTTCGTATGGAATAAGTTAAATTAAAAAATATAAATAAATATATCATCACGTCTTCTATCCATTACTGGGCGAAACTCTGCCCTTACAGATTTTGGTAAGTGATATATTGTTTGTGTTAATTGCGGTTACCAGCAGTCAAATCACGGCCCGCAAAGATATTAGAGAAGGAGGAGCCGCAGGGGTCAATTTAAATATAAATATAGTTATTAATACTCATAATTAAATATGTACTTTACGTTTTTATCATAATTTATGTACATTTCAATTATTATTCAGAAGCCCATTGGTACGCCACTGCGAATTCAATTCCATTCTTAGTTTATCGGTTCGGCGCTGGCGCTGGCACGGCCGGCGGCCCATTGCCTAGTTGCCAGACTACAAACGACGTAATAAGTAAATTGTAAAGTGCGTAGTAGGTAAAGTTTGTCCGCGATGTGGTGACCGGTACGTCATCAGTTTCTAAACTAATAATAAACAATCTTAATGTACATCTATAACATGCATGCTTTTCAATCGTTGGTTAATATTACGTCTGTCTTATATGTTCAGCTTTTTTCCACTACTCGAAAAAAAAAAAGATAGACCATCACTTCAAGGACGGCAATTTAAAACTTCGATCTGTCATTTCAGAATTAATTTTAGGTTATATTTTGTACGAAACTATGATTTCGTAATAAATTCCAAAATAAAATAAATAATTAATATTATTCCAGGCATTATGCACAACGTGAAACAAGTAATAATAACAAAACGTTAAACAGAGAAAACGTTATCGAAATATCACAAACTTCAGTCAAAATAAGCGAATCAAATATAACGGTGATTCTAAATAAATGGTCCTCGTTGAAGTAATTTACAATGATAATATCATGAAATTTGTTGCTATTTAACTTTTTTTCTTTAATAAATAACTCTTAATTTGTAAATACTATTAACTTATAGCTCTTGTTTATCATGACTGGTTGAGAACATGTATGACATCATGAAATTTCTCCCACCTTGTAACCCATACGAATATGTTTAATGACGTACCGGTCTCCACATCGCGGACAAACTTTACTTATGAACCGTCAAGTGAAACTTAAAAGTTAAACTCTATGTAAAAATAAAAATATTATATGATTATAATGAGGTTAAAAATACTTATAAATATCATTATTTTTCGCATCAACATAAGCGCCATCTCAATAATCATATTCTCCAAATGTTTCATGAAAAGTATCGAAATATAATTTATTTAAATAATTTTAATATGTGTATTTCAATTTATAAGGAAATAAAATCATAGGTAAATAAGTTTTTGTGTAAATAAAATCAAATTATAAGTGAAATTCATATTCACAAAAAGTATGGTTGTGTATTGGTGACGATTTTTTCTGCCACAACAACTCTTAAGTCAAACTTCCAAAATTTTATATTTTTCGTATTTCAGCTATTTGCATTAATATAAAGAATTGATTAGACTCTGGGTTAAATTGGACAATCGGAAGTGGTACTTTACTTGAAGCCCATAACAAATTTTAATGAAAAACTATTAAAATATAATCCAAAACTTTTCAAAACTTTTAAATCAATGGTAACAATATTTCAAATTTTGGATAAGAGAAGGGATACTTCACTTGGGACTGTTAAGGCTGCTCCGGAGTGAATACAATATTCGTATTTGCCCCTTAATCTTATGCTCCCGCTAAATCCAGCAACTTGCCGTGTTGCAGTTCTTGGAACCATGGTCTGCTGGCCGAGGGTCTATTTATTATTGGTTGTATTTTTTTACAACGCTGTTATTGTGTATTCAAATATTCGTTATATTATCTTCGACTTCGAAAATATCTAACCCAGATGATACGAGTTTCACAGACATTTCAGTTTTAGACGAATTTGCGCGTAAGTTATTTTGTATTTATAATCTGTTCTTAATATATTTATTAAATTAGAAATAACAAGAATTAAAATAAATGAACTGTTCGCAATATAAATTACTCAATTCATTTTCAAATTATTTATAGTACAGAAATGAGAAATTGCTTTGCTTTAATACATATTAAAGAATACCAGCATGTAGATACTCGTATTATTATGTATGATTCACCACAGTTCTTAAAATCTCAATCGGCAACATTTGTAGCAATAACTATATACTTTGTATTAATTTATTTTCCAATTTTCTTGTCGGAGGATTTTGTAAAAATGAATGACGATGAAATTTGCGGTAAAAGAATCGTGGATATACAATACTATTTCAATGATCTAAAATCTATAAAACATCGTGGTAACGAGTGTTCCTTTTTCGACATACAGATTTATTAAAAAGTATTTTTAAATTCAAGTGTAATATTTGTGGCATAGAAAATAAAATTCACACTGAAAATTCACAGATAATATTGGATGTCAATAAATTAGTTGTTGCGATATGGCAGTTGTTTCCTTGAATTCGAAAGAAGATTTTCATGAAAAAGTTCAATTAGGCATGGGACGTAAAGTTTACAAATATGCACTGAAGTATACAGAAAAAGAGAAATAAATTAAAAGCAAGGCGAAACTGCGGATATTTCAAAAAAAGATTAAGCAACGAAGAATGTGAAGAAGCGGAAAAAAATAGTTTTTAATATTACAAAAAATGCTGACCGAAATTATATTTTCCAACACACTATTGGCCAGTTTACTGAACAGCTTTGGAAGGGGAAAGACGAAAACATGTTACGGCCTCGCACTTCGGACAGATTTGCAATAAGCGGAAAGCAACATTCACAACGAATATGGTTAATAATAAGTTGTATAATTTGTGTACCGGTTGTAAAGCAACAGAATATGATATTAGTAACGAAAGTAAGGCTATTGAAATCCAACTTAAAAAAAAACAAAAGCGGCATGAAACCATATTATTTTTAGGTACGTCGCTGGACGGACGAATCGGCTGTGGTAAATTCTGTGAAATCAATTGTCTCTACAGCGTACGATACATGACAGTGATTGAAGCAGTAGAGAAAAAATTATAAAAGTTTTAGAAATTAGAAATGGTATTATAAGTTTTAAAAAAACGATAATTTTTTGTACCACATACAGGGCCAATTAAATATTTCAAATAGAAATATATGTTAGTTTGCAATTTACACTAATATTGACATATATATTGAAAAAATACATAATAATTATGTAGGTACTTTGGGCAGACATAATGGTTCCAAAACTAATATATTTTTATCAAAATTCTTTGTTGTACGAATTAGTTGATCCTCAATATAGTCACGGATTACCTATTAGAGATATTTGCTAATTGTATTTTTATTTATCTTGTTCAGATCATAGTTGCTAGGAATATCGTCAGTTTCATACAATTTTTGACAAAAAATATTCTGTGAACATAGTGGTAAAAGTTTGTGGTTACCTCGCAATGAATATATACCTGCTTTCAAATCATCGTCGCTGCGAGAGCACAAGATGTTAGTTTGGTTGCATAGTTTTGTACATTTGGGAAAATATGATGTAAAAATAATAATATATTTGGGGGTCGTGATTTGACGGCTGGTAACCGCACTTCACGCGAAGAAATATATCACTTGCCGAGATCTGCTTACGGCAGAGTTCCAGACCCAGTAATGGGTAAAAGGCGTGATATGTTTATTTAATTTTTATGATGTAAAAATCGAGAACAAATATATAGTTTTTTCTTGAACGGGACATTTTTAAATAAATTTGACCGACAAAAAGTTTTATTTTTTCATAATCTTTCATTTCATATATAAATTGTATTTTGAAATGCTCTGTAATCTGTGAAAAGTTTGATAATGTCCAAACACAAAAATTACTGTATCTTGTTTATTATAAACTGATTATTATTTAAACAAAACTGTTTTTTGAAACTTTTATTTATTTAATAAAATTTGTATGCACAGTTATTCATAACTAACGATATTTATTTATATAAATAACCATATTTTATAAATTGTCAAGTCAAAATGTCAGAAACGTCAAATAAATCGCTTGCAAGATATCAAAACAAAACAGTCATAGGTAACGATATTTATTTTCGTTAAAAATTGATTAAATCTGTGAATTTACAAAACTTAAAAGTTAATTTACGGGATCAAATTACTAGTGAATTGAAATGTATTTTACATCGTTTGATTCAGAAAAATTATAATTTTCGATTAACACTTCAATCTTTGTTGTCCGATAGAACACCGAGCAACAGCATGCAAAAAACTGATTTCCCATGTTAATCTCCTATATACACTTTTAAAACAGACACCCGGTATACACATGATGGAAAAAATTAAAAGAGCTGCAATTTTTTCCTCCAATTAAGTTGAATTATTAATAGATTTAGTTAGAGTTAAAAACATATATAGAATGAAAAATACTGATAAAGTCCAAATTTTCAAAGTGATTTACTCTATTTCTAATTATTTTAGGTCTTCTAACACGACCAAGTCGCTTAATAAAATTAATAATACCTTCATCGTCCAATGAATTCATTTTTACAAAATTGTGACAAAAATTTTTGACATATAAACATCAAAACGTACTGAAAAAATATACGATTATAATGAGGTTAAAAGTATTTATAAATTTGTCAGCTGTCATTATTTTTCATGAAATGTATTGTAATATAATTTAATTAAATAATTTTAATATGTGTATTTCAATTTATAAGGAAATTATTGTATAAATAAAATAAAATAATATTTGAAATTCAAGTTCACAAAAAGTATGGTTGTGTATGCGTGACGATATTTCTGTCACAACTCTTGTGTCAAACTTATAAAAATCTCGTTTTTTCGTATTTCAACTATTTGCATTAATATAAAGAGTTGATTAGACAACAATTGGACAACCGGAAGTGATACTTTACTTGAAGCCCATAACAATTTTTAATAATAAACTATCCAAAACTTTTATATCAATGGGAACAATATATTAGATTTTGGCTAAAATTGATAAACCGGAAGTGATATTATACTTGATGCTATTAAGGCCGCTCCGGAGTGAATACAATTTTCGTTTTTGCCCCTAAATCTTATGCACCCGGTGAACCCAGACTGATGTAAATATTGTTTTCCTCTATTTATGCTATTGTATGTTGAAGAACATAACATTCTTTACAAAATATGTTTACTTTAATCTCCATTTTATTTCTGTATCTTGCAGGGTTTAAAAATCAATAAAATTCATTCTTATCATTTTCAAAATCTCCAATTATTTAGAAACAATGACCATGAAAAAGAATTGCCTTTGTGCCACCTTACATTATTTGATAATTTTTGTAAATGTACAAATTATTGTTTACTTACTAATGGTGGAGTTTTTTTAATAAATGTTGTAATTCATAATTGTAAATATTTTGTTTTTTTATTGATACATATTCTAAATTAAACTAAAATAATACAAAAATTTGCTCCGTATAGTAGTTTCCCCATTTTAAACATACTATTTAATGACAGTAATGGATATTTTTTAAAAAGCTAGTCTTACACGATATAACTATTAAATAAATTTGGTTTTTATTTTAATAAAATTAATCTAGGTTCCCATTTACAAAGTAAAAGTTGATAGCCGTAACGCATAATCCTGGCATTTAAAAAAATGTCTATTACTATCATTACATATATAAACAAATAAATATATCATCACGCCTTTTACCCATTACTGGGTGTGGCATTCTGCCTAAGCAGATCTCTGTGAGTGATATATTTTTTCGCGTAAAGTGTGTAAAACTTTCATATAAACCAAATTTTTATATTACTTACAACAAAAATAAAGGATGGGAGCGCCTTTCAGATACATTCTGTATATTAATTATCAAGATCTGCTACGACAGAGTGCCACACCCAGTGAAGATTTAAAGGAGTGATGATAAATTTATAGTTATTTATTTACAAGCGGTATAAATGTATGTTTAATGAGCGGTAAGTTTAAGCGCGCGAGCGGCGAAGCCGCAAGCGCGTTAATACCGCGAGTGTAATACAACTATTTATTCAATTTTGCCTTAATAAACTTCTCAAATTTGTGTGTAGGATTTTTTTATATGAAGTCAAAATCTTGAAATGTCACTAATCGCTTACGAATATCTAGTCGCTGATTGTGAATTTTGTTGTTACGTTGCCATGGGTTGAATTGTTTACACGAAAAGAAAATTTGAACAGAATTAGTGAATGACACTAAATTATCTACAATAAAGTTTAAATAAAGTCTTTCAGAGTAAAAAGTGAAAATGGAAAACGAAAATTCTATTATGGAACAATTGTTACCGCAGAAATCGAAGGAAACATATAAAAAAATATATCAAAATTTTTTTTCATAAGTGAACCCTTGCAAGATCTAACTTCGTTAATGAGAAAATGAAATGCTTAGTTAAACTTGTTCTTGTACCTGTAATGTTTCATATGTATAATTATATAATACATTTTTGATTTATTTTAATTGACATATATTTGACATTTTTAAACCGCTAGTGAAATAGACATTTTAAACCGCTAGCGAAATAAAATTTTCAAATGGCTGTTTATAAAACAACAACTTTAATGGTCTGTATCCAAGTAATTAAACATGTCTTTATAAGGCAAAATTGATTTTATTTATTAAATTCGCTGATCGAGTAGTCAATTTTAGGCTTGCATATTTTTTTCTTAATAATAAATAAGTTTATTTAACAATGCAACTTATTTAATATTTGTTTTAGCAAATTCCTGATTTCTACATCATAAACTTCTTTTAAGTGAATTTAACTACAGTTGCCTAGAAGCCAAAAAACCATACGTTTTAATTTTAGATCTACATGTTTAGAACTTCGGAAATTGTATGCAACCTGTCTTCGATCGAGGACCCCGAATTGGACAACCTCAGGACCCCGAAAGAACCAAAAGACTCCGAAGTAACCATATTATAATTTTTCAGGACCCCGAACGGGACAGAAGACCTACATATATATATATATATATATATATATATATATATATATATATATATATATATATATATATATATATATAACTTAACTTTCTCAAACCGCCAACTTAGTTTTTAAAAACGAGTTATTTAAGTATTACAATTATATGTGTTTCTACTTCTAAGTCTGAATCTGAACTGACTAACATTATTACATCTACATACTAAATAACTTTACATATTAATATGTCACGTTCGGGGGAAGGTGTCTATGTCAGCAGATTGATGGTGAATGGAGCACTATAACTCCTCCCTCCTTAGAATTGAGCTCCCCCTGGAAGTTGAAGTTCGATGTCCTCTGGCTGAATTTCGGGTGGTCTCCTTCTTGAGCAGGATCGTGCAGCTCCTTTTGTTCTTATCCATTTTATGGAAAAGTAGCCGGCGGTGATTGCAATCATGATATACAGCAGCAGAGACCAAATACTGGGAATATGAATGTTGATGGATTCTTCTTTTATAGGGACCATTGGGTTAAAGGAGTTATCATTAAGTTTTAATGGATTTAGGTTAATGGAGAAGTTTGTAATATGTTGTGTTTGAATTTTGAAGTTTAGTTTAGGTAATAGTAATGGTCGTTCTTGAATTTTATTTGAAAATACCAATTTTTGTTCTTTAAAGTAAATTTCAAAATTATCCTCATTGTTTATTAAGTAGATTCCCACTAATGGTTTGATGCTAGTTTCTTGTAGGCATTTAATTTCTACATTTTCTTCCTTAGGGAAGACGGCTAGGTATTTGTTGAGTTCTGGAATCACTTCAATGTGGTTTTCTATTAAATTTATTTTTGTGTAATAGCAGTGGTTAGATGTCTGCTCTTGGAATATTTCTTCCTCGCAGGTTGAAGAAAAGTGGGCGTGATATTTATTAGGACATTGGAATATTTTTGCCCGTACACACATGTCACTTAAAGGGATAATTTCCTTATCCGACTTTAGAAGATATTTTGTATTTGGAATGATTGTAACAAAATCTGAACCATATTTTGTTGGAATAGGGTATAAATAAAATAATTCGAATTTTTTTTCAAAGTTGATTGGGGTGGAAAAAAAATAAATTATTTGTGTAGGTTTCACTTTACAATTCATTTTTAATAAGGAGTCATAATCAAGTAAATTTTCTTGTTTAGGTTCGAATGGCAGTTGTGCATGATAGAATTTAGATATTTTATTAAGTTCTGACAATAATTCAAGAGGGTGTATTATACTCGGGTGTAGGGTTCTTATTTTACAGAAGGTAATAGAGTTCTCAACATCTTGTAGGATATTGAGCACCGAGTTATATAGTATAATTAGTTGGTCGTAAATATTTTTGGCATAAAGAATGTCCTGGATATGCATATTATTTATTATTTCTGAAAGTTGTAAAATTTTAGATTTTAATATTTCTTCAATGTGTTGAATGTCAGTAACTGTTTTATTAAAATTTGTGATAATTTGGTGGTTTACTGAATACGCTTGTTTAATTTGATTTTATAAATTATGCTCATTTTCTTGCATATGTGCTAACATGTCATTATATCTTTTACCGTCTTCGGCGTCCAAATTTCCGGTTAAGGATTTGAAAATAGTTTCCAATCCATCTATGAGGCCACGTTTATTTCGGTGACTAGCGTGTAATCCGATGTTTGTAATTTTAGTGTCTATGCTGGTTCGGATGAATTCTAATATTTTATCGTAATTATTGAGTTCATGGAGATACTGCGTGTTGTTGGAAATTGTTGATTTTAGTGTTTTGTATTGTGTGTTTAAACTATCATACTGATCTAGAAGAGGTTTGAGATTATAGTAGTGTATGAATGTGTGTGTAGTTTTTTCAAGCTTGGCAGGACCTAGGTTGATGGGAAGGATTCCAATGTTTTCTGTTATGTTTCTTATGATTGTTCCTCGCCCGCATGCGAACAGCCTGGAAGTGATTCAAATTGATAAGTTTTGTGTCGAGGTCGTTTTATGTTAGAAAGATGTATTTTTTCTACTGTATTACCATGAGTTGGCTTTAATTTGCCAGTTTTGAGTGTTTTATTTAATTTAGATAGTTTTTCGCGTTTGAATTTATTTCTGGTTTTTTGCTGTTTTTGTTTATTTTTGACATATACTGTATCCGATATCTCGGGTAAATTTTCTCTAATTTCATTAAATTTACCAATCACTTTTTCCTTGTTCTCTTTTAATTTATCGTTAATTGTTCCGTAAAGTAATTTTGTTTTATTTTTATGACTTTCTATATAATTATTTATAAGCTGTTTATTTAAGTCGATATTAAAGGGTGATTCTGTATCTAGGTGACCGGTAATGATTTCACATGGTTTGAGTTTTGTGACTGAGTGATTTGTGTTGTTATACGCCAAAAGGGCGTAATTTACTTTGGATTCAATGGGTTCGGTTTTATATTCGTTTTGATTGTTAAACAATCGAACGTGTTCGATGAGGGTAGAATGAAAACGTTCAATCGTACCATTAGAATCAGGATGCTGCGAACTTATAAAATGGATGTCAATTTTGTGTAGTTGTAATAGTTCCTTAACGACAGAGTTTTTAAATTCTAATCCGTTGTCCGAAATGATTTGTTCTGGTATACAATGGTGTGTGAAATATTTAACTAAATTATTAACGACTTCTATACCTTGTCCGGAGTTTAATTTATAGGCTTGTGCGTATTTGGAAAATGAGTCTATTATAGTTAGGAATTTGACGTGTTCTAATGTAATGCTGTCGATATGCAAAATTTGGAAAGGTTTAGTAGCTGTGGGTGTGATGTTAAATTTTAATTTTAATGGTTTTCTGCCGTACTTTGTTATTTGACACGTTTCGCAGCTATTAATAAATGTTTGTATAGATTTCCTTAATTTAGGCCAGTAGTATTGTTGTTTTATACGTTTTTCTGTTTCGTCGGTTCCCCGGTGATTAGTTTTACTGAGATGGTGATTTGTTATGATTTGTATGATTTCTTCTTCGTCGATTACGTCAGTTAGATATTGAGTGCATTTAACAAGTTTTATCTCAGAATTTTTAAAGTAATTTTGAAGTGTTAAGCTTAGTTTTACATATAATTCATTTTTGAAATAAATGTGATATTTTACCTTAGGAACAATGTATTCTGTAAGAAATGTTATCATTTCGTTTTTGCAATTGTTTTTTGAAAATTCAACTAGAATACTTTGTTTTGTTTGATTATATAATTTAAGTATTTTAGGGGGTTTAGGGTTATATTCGACTTCTGATATTATTATTTGATTTTTCCCATAATTAACTGGGCATTCTACAATCGGGATTCCGATAATGGGGTTTTCTCTGTTAGAGTGTACTGTGATATCACTCTCGCTTGGCGTGTCGTCATCGCTTATCTGAGTAGATTGCGCGTCACCTACTTCTACTGCTAGGGATTGTGCATCGTCATCGTTATTCCTATCTTTAGTCTTTTCTAATTCCTTATAAAAATTTTCCATATATTTGTTTAATTGTTCAATGTTATCTGATTCATTTATATTTAATTGAATTCGAGAAATTTCAGGAAGTTCGAAAACTGTTATCATTATATCAGTATTTTGGAAAATGTACTCTATCATTGATTTAACTTCATGCCAATTTAATTCGTCCAAGCAACAAGCAATTTTAGGAATGCTCAAATTTTTTATTTTTTTATTTAGACAAAATTCTTTTAATTTTAAAAGTGTATAAAATAAACCTTGTTTAGTAGGTTTGTTAAAATATCTTTCTTTTGTTATTAAATAAATTAAATATCTATTTTGATATTTTAAATAGACTAGATTATGAAGTTGTGGTTTTTGTGCTTGGAGTTTATCAACGTTACTAAATTTAATTTTGAATTTTTCTGCTATTCCAGATTTCATTTGTAAGTCTTTACTTACACAATGAGCTAGACTAGAATCTGGTGGTGCATTAAATAAATCACCTGTTACTTCTATAATGTTATTTTTAGAATTTTGATTTTGATTATTTAAGTAATCCTGATATATAATTAAAAGTGAATCGTTATCGA
This sequence comes from Pterostichus niger, assembly GCA_947425015.1. Classification (NCBI taxonomy): domain Eukaryota; kingdom Metazoa; phylum Arthropoda; class Insecta; order Coleoptera; family Carabidae; genus Pterostichus; species Pterostichus niger. The sequence goes on from OX380347.1 coordinate 3,263,104, forward strand.
AAATTTTTGGTGTGTCTAATCTTGGTTTTGTTTTCAGGCTTTTCATTCCTATTCTCATTTTTATTTTGATTTTCTCCTGACTTTCCGTTTTGTGTGCGTTGGTTTCGCATCTCAAACTCATACATTCATCGGTTTGAGCTACATTTTACGTCAAGCATCTTCATCGTTTGTTCCTGGTTTATCTTCGTCGTCTGTGTCTTCGTGCTGTTGCGACCGAGTCATTCCTGAGGAACGACCTTGGATCCTGTTATGTCACGCTCCTCCATGGACGGACCGCACCCAGTCATCGCCCACCGGCAGCGTCCTGGTACCCTCGGCAGAGAGAGAGCACAGCTAAGCCTTATCATTTTATTTTACTTTATTGTATATTCGTTATTTACGCTCAGTACTCACGACTGATAATTCTTACCTGTATCGCTATTGTAAGAAGTCTAGTCAAGCTACGGCTGTTGGCACCATTTAGTTTATTTATTTATTGTTGCACCAGTGTTGTGTAGCTCGTGCTTCGTGGTAGTAGTGGGATTGATTGAGAGTTCAGTATTGTCGGCTACCGTCGTATACATCGCAGGTACCTCCGATTCAGAATAACTCCATGATAAAAACTCTAGAAAGTGAACTGAAGAACAAATAACAGGAATGGAAAAAAGAGAAAGAAATGTTACTCGCGTGAATAGAAAAGCTGGAAAGCAAGGAGGAAACAAGGGAAAAACGTGGAAAGAAAAATAATATTATAATAAAGGGAGTAAAAATAGAAAATACAGATATAAAAGAAGGAATAAAAAACTGGCTTAGAAAGACATTCAATATAGACACAAACATTGCAGAAGCATTTAAAATTCAAAATAAGGAAAAATAAGCAGTAATTGTAAAATTGGCAAACTGGGAGGAAAAACAGAAAATCATGAAGGATAAAAACAAGTTAAAGGGAGAAGACATATACATAGAGCATGATTCAACTCAAAAAGAACGTGAAATTCAAGCTAAACTAAGAACTCTGGCGAGAGAAGAAAGAGCTAAAGGAAACTCAGCTACAGTTGCATATAAGAAAATAAGAATAAATAATAAATGGTTAACATGGAATGAAATGAATGCACAGATAGAAGAATCAGCAGAGAAAATAACAAATAAACCTTTTTTGAAAGAATCACCAATAATAAAGAATTACAAATAACACATAATTTAAGAATAGGATTTTGGAATACAAAGGGAATTACTGGTAAAAGCATAAATTTTTGGGATCACATAAGGGAATACGATATAATAGGGTTAACAGAAACGTGGGTGGAAGAAAAAAACTGGAACAAAACAAAACAAAAGCTGCCAAAAGAATTTAAATGGAAGTATGTTCAAGCCACAAGAATTCACAAAAAAGGAAGAGCAATGGGAGGTATTATTACTGACGTCAAAAAGCATATAGCAGAAATAGAACCAGAAACGAATTACAAAGAAAATATCCAAGAAAGACAGATAGTTTTAGACAGCAAAATATGGCGTATTATTACAATCTACAACAACAATAACAGAATACAAGAAATACTTAAAGAAATAGAAGAAAACATTGAAGAAACAAATGAGAATAAAATAATCTTCGGCGGGGATTTCAACGCAAGGACAGCAGAGGAAGGTGGTATATGTAATATACTAACTGGGGAAATAGAAAATCGAAACTCTAAAGACAAGAACAGGAATAACGAAGGATGAATCTTGATTAAATGGTGTGAGGACAGAGGATGGAATGTTCTGAATGGAAATCATGAAGGAGATGAATTAGGAGAATTTACTTTCATTAATACAAAAAACGAAGTATCAGTTATAGACTACGGAATAGTAAACAACGAGGAACTATATGATATTCAAAAATTTGAAGTAGTAGATCAAACCGACTCAGACCACCATTTAATTTCTGTTGTCTTAAGAAACCAAATCTGCAGCAATCCTAGTAATAATATACAACGTCGAGTAATGGTGTGGAACGAAGAAGCAATAAAACAATACAAAGAAAACATTGAAAAGCTAGAAAGATATGAATGCAACCAAGAAACACAAGTCAATATTTTAATAAGAGTAATAAATAAGGCAGTAGTGAAGAGAACGATAAAATTAAACAGAAACATAACAATCAGCAATTATTGGTGGGATAAGGAATGTAAAGAGAAACACAGAGAAACAAGGCGATTTCTAAGACACTTAAGAAAAGGCCACATAACAGCAGAAATATACAAAGAGAAAATTAGAGAATATAAGAAACTTTGCAAGGAAAAACAAAGTAGTTACAAACAAAAAATAATGAGTGAACTTTACAACATAACATCAGAAGCACAGGCATGGAAATACATAAAAAAAGAAAGAAATTCTTACTCTAAAGTAGAGGAAAATATTACCATGGAGGAATGGAAACAGTACTTCCAAACGTTACTAAATGGGAAGGAAGAACAACAAAAAACTATATTCACAGAAGAAAATCCTGCAAATAAACAAAAAGTCTCAGAAGTTTCAGAAGATGAAGTCAATATACAAATAAGAAAGTTAAAGAAAAACAAGGCGCCCGGTGAAGACGGAATACCCAATGAAGCGTGGATACACGACGGAGAAAAAGTAATTAAAACCATAACAACTATAACTAACCAAGTCTGGATAGGAAATGAATTCCCGAAACAATGGACAAAAGGTGTAATAACCCCTATCTTTAAAAAAGGAGATAGAGGTCTGGCGAATAATTATCCGGGTATCACTTTATTAAACACCCTATACAAAATATATGCATCGATACTAAACCAAAGGCTTCAAGAAGAACTAGAGTTAAAGCAAATACTACCAGACACACAGTCTGGATTCAGGAAACAGAGAAGCACTATGGATAACATATATATTCTAAATTACGTCATAGAACAAGAGTTAATGAAAGAAAGAGGTACATTATATGCTTTTTTTGTCGATTTAAAAGCAGCTTTTGACACCATCGATAGAGACATTCTAATAAAAACAATGACAAAGAAAAATATAGACCCACATCTAATTAAAAAACTAAAGAAATATACAGGGAAACAGCGAATGTAGTCAGAGTAGAAAAAAATTGCACACTAGACTTCTGGACAATAAAAGGACTGAGACAAGGCTGCCCATTAAGTCCAACCCTATTCTCATTATATATATATATATATATATATATATATATATATATATATATATATATATATATATATATATATATATCAGACATTGAAGAGCATTTTAGAAGGAGACAAACAAGAGGAGTAACAGTAGGTAAGGCGAAATTCTGGTCTCTCGCCTATGCAGACGACTTAATACTCCTAGCTAAGACAGAAGATGAAATGAAATCGATGATCAGAAGACTAAACAGTTACTTAGAAAGGAAAAAATTACAACTAAACGTTGAGAAGTCGAAGATTATGAAATTTAAGAAAGGAGGAGGAAGAGAGAAAGAAGTAAGCTGGAATTGGTAAGGACAGAAAATAGAAAGGGTTAAAGACTTTAAGTATCTAGGGTATACTTTCAAATAAAGTAACAGTGAAGAAAAACATATAGAACAACTAGTGAAAAAAGCGAATTTTATAATAAAAGAAATATGGAGCACAGCGGAAAGAAAATTCACTAATAACTATAAAATCAGGATAATGCTATTTGATAATATCGTAAAAAACATTATTATGTACGGAGCAGAAATTTGGGGATGGAGAGAAAAAGAGGCACTTGAAAAACTTCAGCTAAAATATTTATAATGGACCTTAGGATTGGATATGAATACACCGCAATATATTGTCTTAAAAGAAGCAAATAGAAACAAACTAAGGGTAGCATCTGGCTCAAGAGCAATAAATTTATAAGAGAAAATCAGAAAAATCGACCCAAATAGAATATTGTACCAATGCTGGAAGGAAATGAAGAGAAAAGAAGAAAATGGACTACGACGAAACAATTGGGAGACTCATAGAACAAGATACTATGAAAGAAACGGTTATGCACCATTGGAAGCAGAACGACAACGAGAAGAAAACATGGACATTAAAGGGGAACTACGTAGAAGAGACCAAGATATACAGAAACAAGACCAAGACAACAAAATAAAAGAGTCGAAGTACAATAAAATATACAAATGTATTCGGCCAATATCAACACCACAATACCTCGAAAGCAAGAACGGAAAAGCAATAAAACTAGTAGCTAGGCTAAAATGTGGAAATGAAGAAAATGACAACAAATATTGGAAGAAAGAAGAAGATAGAACATGTCGATTATGTAAAGAAAGAGAAGAAAATATAACTCATTTGCTGTATAATTGCAGATATCTTCCAAGGCAATCATGTAGTCTACTCCACATACTAGACGAACGGGGCAGCGGAGAATCATGGGCCAAGACACTGAAGAAAAGAAGGGAAGAAATAAAATAATATTGTTATTATTCATTTAAATGTGATATGTATTAGATCAACATTCATTATAAAATGTAAATATTTTTTGTAAAAATTCAAAGCTGGAAAGCGCGAATTAAATGGAATAAATAAAAATACCTCCGATTCATCGACGTTCGTTGCACCGTATTGTTTCAGTTTTATGCCACATTGGCAACAACAACGATCCTACGTGCTAGAGTGTATACAGCGCCCCTTCACTACGCTTTACAATCCGTCATCTTCTCCGGTGCGTGTATCCTTGACTGGATTTTCCCACATCTCGTTATCCTGTCGAGTAACTGTGTTAAAAACTATCACGATCATTATTTTGTTTTGTATACGTTTACCTTCAATATATGTCTATTTGTGTTCAGTATACGACTAGTTTTCATCCCCACCGATACTTAGAAATCGTTTTAGCGCCGAACCCGTCCGTAGGTTTTGACGATCACTCCTTCGTCGAACTGTTGAGGCACAGATCGTCTGGCGCCCCGAGCTTTTCTCACACAAAATTGTCGTACCCACACCGACTTCGACTTGAGCCTAGCCGAGGTTCGACCGGGCGGGTGACGAGGCCCGCCACGCGTAAGCATCCTTATAAACATCTAATGTTAGACAATGGTTAGACACATTTGAAAAAGAATGTGCGAGATTCAAAATAGAAAACGATGGCACCAAAATCGAATTATTGAGAGTACTATTAGATGGAACTTGCCAAGACTGGTACACTTCTACAGTAATAAAAGGAGAGCATGAAAACGATTGGCAGGGATGCAAAAAGGTACTAATAGAAACCTTTTCAAGTAAAGGATGGAGTAGCAGAATATATGCTCATTATTTTAAGTACAAAGAAGATTCATTAGTACAATATGCAATAAAGAAAGAACGACTATTATTAGAAATAAATAAGAACATGGACGCTGATACAATGATAGATAGGATTGCATTCGGTTTGCCAGAATTTATCAGAGAGAAAATTGACAGGGATAAAATGGAAAATACAAAAGATTTAATTAATGAATTACAAAAACTTAAACGAATAACAAACAAAAAGAAAATATTTCAAAAAGAATGTAAACCAGAACGCAAAGTTAGAAATGAAGAAAAAAAACATGCAAGACATGTGAGAATATGGGTAAAGGTGTAAGATACCACCCAGAAGAGAAATGCTGGTTTAAACTAGAGAAAAAAGAGAAACCTAGAGCTATAGGATGTAATTCAGTAATAGAAGTAGATCTAAGTACAGAAAAAAAAACGAATAGTCACACCATTGATCAGACTTAAGATGCTAGTTGAGAATAAGATAGAGATAATGGGAACAAATGATCCAGGTTCCCAAGTCTCCTTAATAAACTCCCAATGGATAAAGACAAAAAATAACAGTGAGGATGTAAACAAAATATTCTTAAAGTCTGTCAATGGTGTGAATCATACAAATGGATTGGTAAAAATAAGAATAAAAATATTTAATATAGAAAAAGAAGTAGATATATACATAGTTGAAAGAGAGGATTTCGAAGACTTTGTAATAGGATTAGATTTGATTCCCATGTTCAAGTTGAGATTGAATGAAAATTTAGAAATATCACAGAAAACAGAAGAAGAAATAGAAAAACCAAAGATAATATTAAGTGAAATAAAAAGTGATGCTATAAATTGTTCAGTTAATTTTAATGCACGTGGAGATAAACGAATTTCAAGCAAAAATAGAACATTTAGATAAAGATAAAAAGATTAAGATAGAAAGACTAATAAATAACACCAAATCAGTTTTCGCAACAGACAAATACGATGTTGGAACTGTTAATGAATATGAAGCTAGAATTGATTTGATAGTGAAGAAATACTGCAGTAAAAGGCCATATAGATGTAATATAGATGACAAAAAAGAAATAGAAAAACAAATAGCCAAATTACTAGAGAGAAATTTAATCGAAGAATCTTATAGTCCTTTTGCTGCACCTGTCACGCTAGCATATAAAAAAATTAAGGGAAGACACGTCTGTGCATAGACTTCAGAGATTTAAACAAAAACATTTTCCCCCAAGCACAACCATTTCCATTAATAGATGATATAATAGTAAGAGCCAGAAAGTGTAAATATTTCACGACACTAAATTTAAACTCCGCTTTCTGGTCATACCACTAAGAATTGAAGATAGAAGAAAAACAGGATTTGTAACGCAAGACGGTCACTTCCAATGGACTTGTCTACCGTTTGGCTTAAAAACGTCTCCAGCTATATTTCAACGAATTCTGAGTAACATATTGGGAAAACATGGACTAACTGAATTTTCAGTAAACTATATAGACGATATCCTAATACATTCACAGACGTTTGAAGAACATCTACATCACATTGAGAAAGTTTGCTGCTAGTTCAGTTAGATATTTAGGACATGTAATAGAAAAAAATACAGTTACACCACTGAAAGATAATATAACATCGATAAAAAATTTCCCGACTCCTACCACACCAAAGCAGATCAGACAATTTCTGGGAAAGATAAACTTTTATCATGAATATATAGAAAGAAGCTCAATATTATTAGATCCATTACATCAACTATTAAGGAAAAACGTAAAATTCATATAGACAGAGGACTGCGAAAAAACTTTCAGAAAGATAAAAGAAATGCTATGTTCCCAACCGGTGTTAGAGATATTCGACAAAGACCTTCCAATCAAGATATATACAGATGCATCACTTGCAGGCATAGGCGCAATATTAAAACAAACACAAGAGGATGGAACAGACAAACCTGTGGCCTACTTCTCAAAGAAACTTAATGACACGCAAAAAAGAAAAAAGGCAATATATCTTTAATGTTTAGCTATAAAAGAGGCAATAATGTACTGGCAACACTGGCTGATAGGGAGATACTTCGAAATATACTCTGATCACAAACCACTAGAAAATTATATTATCTGAAAAGTTCAGTATCGAATTAATTAAGAAAATACACAAGGAATGGTGTCACACAGGGATAACACAAACAAGTATGAAAATAAGCCCATATTACACTGCTAAACATTTAATGGAGAATATAAAAAAATATGTCAAGAATGTGACACATGTATTAGGAATAAATCAAGAGGACAACATAAATTCGGTTTAATGTCACAATTAGGACCAGCGACTAAAGCTTTCGAATTGATGTCCATAGATGCAATTGGAGGATTTGGAGGCACTAGATCGACAAAAAAATATATGCATTTACTTGTCGACCATTTCACGAGATATGCGTTTATTTTAACATCAAAAACTCAAAACGCCAATGATTTTATAAAATTAGTTCAAACGGTGCTAGAAATAGAAAAGATCGGGACAATCTTAACGGATCAGTACCCCGGTATGAATTCGAAAGAATTTAAAGATTATTTAAAAAAGAAAGAAGTGCAATTAATTTTTACTGCAATAATTGCACCATTTTCTAATGGTTTGAACGAAAGACTCAATCAAACGCAAATAAATAAAATAAGATGTAAAATTAACGAAGAGCAAAAGAAAAGGGCATGGACATCGATAGCGAGAGAATGTGTGAATAAGCATAATAGACTAGAACATACAATATCAGGATTTACACCAGAGTATTTATTACATGGCACAGACACCAGTAACGTACCAGAAGAACTAAAAACGAAGAAGAATGGAGAAGACTGGATAAGAGATAAGAAGTTAGCAATGGAAAGAACACTGACATCACATAAGAATAATAAAGGCATATTTGACAGAAATAGAAGACACCATGAATTCAACGTGGGAGATATGGTATTCATAGAAAATGGGATAAAATCAATAGGAAAAAACTAGAAGAACTAAGAATCGGACCATTCAGAATAGAAGAAAAGATTTCAAACTCAATTTATAAAATAAAAACCGAAAAAAGAAATCAAGATACAAGTCTATTCCATGTGACACAACTAATTCCAAAGTTAGAAGATGAAGATGATTGAAATATTGTGCAATTTTCATCTCGAAGAGGGGAGATGTAAAGAGAATATACTCTTTTAAATTTAGCGCGCTTAGTATGCTCCGCGCGAGCTTCTATGACACCTGCTAGATGTCTCGTCGAGTAATTAATATAAATTTGACAGCTAGGTAGATAGAGAGAGACAGAGATATAAATAGAAGAATTGTTAGAGCAAGTGCCAGTAATTTTGAATAAAGATAATTAATTGTTATAGGTGATAAAAGCAGAGTTGTGAAAGAGAGACGAATAATTGACCGTAATTTTCGTTTCTCTTATTTACAGGTAACTTGTAAATTTTGAATATATATTGTAATTAATAATATACTTATAATTATAACCTCTTATTTACAGAGAAACTAATTTGGTTTATTTATTCCAACAATCCCAACATCTGATATAAAAAAATATTATAAAACGACAATTTCGTCACAAAATGAAATTAAAATTTGAGTTTAAAGCTGTGGCTTCCCCAAAGGATAGTAAAACCACAGTGATAGCCATAACCACGATTGTTACAGAACAAGGAGAAAAATATGCTATACCAGAGGAACTCATCTATGCAGATTTTCATGAGGAGTAATTAATAATATAGTTATAATTATAACCTCTTATTTAAAGAGAAACTAATTTAGTTTATTTATTCCAACAATCCCACCATCTGATATAAAAAGATATATTATATATATATATATATATATATATATATATATATATATATATATATATATATAGGTTGACCCATTTTAAGAGATCCAGTGGAATATCTCGACAAATATGTGTCTTACAAAAAAATGTTTCGAATAAAAGTTTGATGGTTCGACAGGGGCCATCTGATCCACTGGTTATTACTCCTCCCCCGCCCCCAGGGGGTAAGGGAGGGGGGGTAACTTTGATATCTTAAATGGGAACCCCTACTTTTTATTACATATTCGGATTCTACGTAAAAAAATATGAAGGTTTTATTCGAACAATCATTTAGTTTTCCGGACAGTTCGTACAGTCGTGAAGGGATAATTGCATTATCTGACAATCCGGAATGGCCGAGTATTCACCGAATGAAAAGGTGGATATTCTCCTTGTCTTGGGAGAATGTCGGGGTTCTTACCGAAGAGCTGCAGAGTTATACCAATTTGATTCTGGATTTCGCGAACTGAAATGTGGGGATTCAAATGAATTGTCTCATCCTGACTCACCCTGTATATATATATATATATATATATATATATATATATATATATATATATATATATATATATATATATACAGGGTGTTAATTAAAAATCTGGCCATAGGCGTTTAACATGGGAAATCAGTTTTTCCTTGCGCGTTGCTTCCCAATTGATTTTAGACAAAAATGCTTCAAATAAAAGTTATATATATATATATATATATATATATATATATATATATATATATATATATATATATATATATATATATATATAAATATTTAATAGCAATTACTATAAATATTGTTTATTATGTTATGTAATTAAATTTTTGCACAAAATACGAAAAGTAATATAAATATTTTTTGAATTACCGCATTGCGTAACGCTACTCTGGACACCTTTCCCCTTCTTGGAGTTATAGTTATAAAGTTTATTTTCAATGTATTAGGCTGAAAATATTTAATATAAGAAATAAAATTAATCCTTAATTTTATTGGACATTTGACTTATTGTAAATATTTAAAAATTATTTTTAATTTAAGTATCGCAGTTTCAACGCAAACTGTAATGTAATCATGAATTAATTAATTTGAAGCTAAAAAGGAAGTTTACATTTCTTTAATTTAAAACTAAAAAGTACACTTTGTTGTCAGTTTGAAGTTAATTATTCAAAATCTAACTTGTTGTGTTCATTTAAAAATTGATTTAAAGTGGTAAAATTTAAATTTAAAGACTTGAGAATGAATCCAATTACATTTCTAAACATGTTCACATAAATTAAAAATATTTATTGAATGTTTACAATAAGGCTTTTTTCAATAAAACTGTGGATTTATTTTAATTTTTACCTTCCTGAATGACAGTTATAAAATTTTCATAAATAAATCACTATGATTGTAGTCCTACTTTCATCAATGTTCTAGCTCATAGTAATTCCACGGTATAAATCTATCTACTTACCAGTACACTTTCCTGTTTTTTCTGATACCCTAAAATTATTTCCAGATATTCATATTATATGTATTTGTCTATGTTACGGGTGAAATTGTGTAAAAATTTATTATATTTAGATATTTTTTGAGATTATTTACAGAGAATTCAATTATACTACTGCATATTACTATATGCCGCAAAAATTTAATTTATTTGCGATCGTACAAATAGTAGGCCATCAGTTACTTGTTTTTAGCAATTTTCTATTGTAATAATTTTGTATGTCTTTCTGTATTTGGGACATTACCCTGTAGATTGTCGGTTAATTAATGCTGTTAAATAAATTGATTAATGTCGATAACTTTTTTATCACCATAAAATACTCTGACCAAAAATGCTTAGCTCTTAATTAAGCCAAAACTATATGGCTAGTTTTTAGGGACAAAATTGCATACGTGCAGGAGGCGCAGTTTTGTGGATGCGCCAAGGTGCCGACGGGTGCCTACTTGTAAAAGAATTTATACTGTGGTAACGCCTCAAGTTGGAAAACCTATAATTTTTTTTATCTTTTCTATTGAAAACTTGCTCTGCGTTGATATTATATATTTTTGATAAATTTTATAAATTTGCCACTTATTTAATATTTAACAAATATTGTTTTAAGATTAAACAACTTATTAAATTTATTATTATGAACTGTATTAGGTATAAAATGCATTTTTTTTTTAGCTCCTGATGTGGAGCTGAAACTAATTGAGTTGTGCTAATAAATTATAGTTGACTAAATACTAGTAATCGTCGACACACATCATGTCCGCTTCTACAACGTTCTAGAATGTTTTCAAAGTCCAAGTACCGACACTCGTACGATAATAAAAATATACAGAAAAATTGGAATCATTTCAGATTTGAAATTCATGAATACCGTAGGTTCCAGGTTCAAATTCTGGTGGTATAATATCTTCATTTTAAAAATATTTTTGAAGAAGTAATAGGTACCCCTAGATTTACTTTTATATAAAATAAGGCTTTTTCCACTTGCTCTTATTTTTATTATTTTTACTGCAACGCATTTTCTTTGCAATTATCTTTTCATTCATCAATACCCATCAGTAGCACAATAACATTTCAACAACAGCAATCTACCCATAACTTGAAGTAAATGAGTGACAATGCAGGATTCATTGCTCTTTTCGAGCATGCAGTTGTTCAATGCACTCTTGCTATTCACAAGCTTCATAGTTTGTGTTCGAGCTGCTACAGCTTCTTTACAGCGCGTCTCGCTGACTGAACGTATGCAGTGTTGCCAGACCCAAATTTTAATCTTATTTTCAGTCTTTCAATATACTATTAGTGACCTAGAAAAGCAGGTTTGAAATGTTGGGTTATTGTGACAATAATTAAGATATTGTACATAAACAAGAATCATAAAGATTTTATTAAATAAAAAATGCTCGTAAACTTATCGTATAAAATCTTTTATCTTTATGTTATTTTTAAATTCAACAAAAAGTTCTTTTCCTATCAGAAAATTAAAACAACTCTAGTTTTAAAATTAATTTTGTATCAACATAATTCCTTTTAATGTAACAGTATCGGTACATAATCTATTGCGAATTTTAATTTTGTTCGAATTTATTTAAGAAAATATTTGTTCTACTGTCGCGTTCGAATGTGGAAGACGGAAAGAATGAAAATTAATGTTACATGTATTTGGAAACATTTGCGTATTATCACCTTTAATTTCTAAACATCTGAACCAGAAATCTTTGATATCTAAATTTTGAAAATCATATGTGAAATTTAAATTCAGAGTATAATAAATTTAATATGTCGCCTTGGATTAAATTTGATGACATTTCCGATAAAGGTGTAATTGTAATATATTTTTACTCAAACTTCTTACGGGGAAATAATATTGATAATCACTTTGTAACAGTGTTTTCTGCCTAATTTCCTTAGTACTTCCGCTCGGTTTCTGAGACCAAATCATTAAGGAAAATCATAGTAGCGAGCCGAAAAGTTTGCTTTTATGCTCAGGATGAATTTGTTTTGGAAACAAAAATTTTTATATACGTGAATTTTTCGGCCATTGAAAGTTAAAAATGTATACTTTTAGGTTTCTACACTCACTAAATAAATAATTATATCGTCGCTTTCAAATACGCTCTTAAATATCCAATCATTTCGCTTTGAATTATAGGCAAATTAAAAGATACCAACTTTTTGTATAAGAGTATTGTTCAATAGAAAATTCTTCACAAGTTAGAACAATCGTACTATAACGTAACATTGAAATGTAATCGCATATTTCGTTCATTAAAATACAAATTTGGGAAATGAAATTTATTTGAGAATGAAAGGAATTCATGGTCTTATAAATAAAAAATTTGTCTAAATTTATATTTTATTGAAAATTGTAATCGTAAGTACATTAGTGAACATTCGTAGTTAGTGAACGACATACATAGCAGATTTTCGCGATTATCGGCAATGTATTATATCACTTTCTCTTATCAATGTTCATACGTCAGTAGAGCCGACGAATCGAGTCCTTCAATTTAAATCTTTCATATATTTGCCTTCTATATTATGCCAAACATAATCTTATCATCATAACATCTAATTTGTTACAACTAAATTACCATTTATTATTCGACTGTTCAAGTTGTCATTGTTTTCGATTTAGGCGTTCATTTGCAAAGCTAGCCCAATCGTCCACTTATGTTTCAATATACATGCGCATTATGAACTAATATGTTTTCAATATGATCACTTATTTATCTAAATATCAGTAAAAATTCATAAAAATTCCCTTTTTCCTTTTCTAATGACAAATTACCTAGACCTGGCAACATTAAACGTACATACAGTAGATTACAAGGACGTTTATTTGCCATGAGTATCAATTTTTTTCATAATTGCAGGAGCACAGAAGAATCTTCCACTCTGAAATTTAATTGTACGTATAACAGGTACGAATATTCTTCAAAGACATGCAATAACGAATATTTTACACTGACAATTTCGGAACAGGGTAATCAAAATATTAGTGAATTAGAATATTATGGAGGAAATGGAAAGGGAGTGATGCATCGAAGACGCAAAGAGACGATGAATGAGACTGAGAAATAATTAGATATACCTTAGAAAGTGGTAGTTACTATACAAGTTCAGGCAAAATGGCTGGATTCGAAACATGGTTATTTGGCATGATTTTGAAAATATACACTTGCTGAAAGTTTTGACCAAATATTTAATTACTGGATGTGGCACTCCGCCGTAGAATATCTTGGTAAGTGATATATTTATGCGTGAGAAGTGCAGTTATCGGTCGTCAAATCACAGGAAACAAATATGTTATTGGTGGGGGAGCCACAAGGGTCATTTGTGTACTACGAAAATAGAAATTCGGATTCTCAAATTTACAGTTCGACGTGTTGCTTCTGAGCTATCTAGCCCATACATTGATTTGACCATTACCGTAAAATTTATAAATTTACACTTGAAGAAATAATATCTAATTTAACTAGATAATGTTGCATTTGCTTGTATTCATTTAATAGTATGAAAAAAGGTAATATCATCAGTTAATTAAAAAAGGCATTTTACATTAATCTGATTACTAGAAGACAATTGACATAAAATAAATCTGCTTATTAATATTTAAATTTCTCTGAGCCTCGCGTTACAAAAACACGAAGTATAGTATAAAAACGTACAACATTCATTCAATAATACTTGTACTAGTACAATATAGGCTGATACTACGAGTAGAATATTTAAAACTATCTTCAACGTAAACATTATTTTATGGAGGGCTCCGTGCGTACGAACAGAGAATAAATCAATAACACATTTTTTTGTTATAAAATAATGCACAAAGCATTAGCTACACGTTAGAACGTTACATGCTAGAGCTAGATGGTAGACGATCGCTACTCTGATTATAAATCATCAGAGGTGTATTATTGCTTTATTTTATAATAATCTCTGATGTTATAACTTACAAAACACAAATATTATATTTATCATTATTTCTAACTTCTGGCAAATAAATACTATTGCTTCAATGCTGGTATTTACATTAATTCAAAAACTTAATCTTTAACGTTTTGTTACACCGATAAATAATTACATGTTAATATATGAAATTACATATAGTATAGTATTATACAATTTGTGAGATGTTTGCATGTAGATCAATAAATTTAGCCACAAAATAAAAATTGTGAAGTAATTTATTTTATTTCATGTCCAACGTTTCAGTTGCAAAACGCAATCATCTTCAGCGACTAAATTATAAATACAAGACTTTTAACAAAGTTTAAGTATAAAATATTTTTCAATTTAGAACACATGTTGATGGTCTTTGTGTTACTATACTTTTTGTTATGGGATTTCGCCATCCTCGTGGTAAATATTGTTGCGATATTATACTTACCTTTGTTAAAAGTCTTGTATTTCTATTCTAGTCGCTGAAGATGATTACATTTCGCAATCAGAACATTCAAATAAATTACTTCACAATATTTATTTTATGGCTGAATTTATTGACCTATTTACATGCAAACATCTCACAAATTGTATAATACTATTCTATATGGGGTAGGTGGCTCAGTGGTATCGAGTCGGCCTGTGGATCTTGAGAACCCTGGTTCGATCCCCACAGCTGACAAACAATTTTCACCAATTTAAAAAATCTGCCCCTGTGGCTCCTCCACCACTAATATCTGTGGAGGCCGTGATTTGACGGCTGGTAACCGCACTTCACGCGAACAAATATATCACTTACCGAGATCTGCTTAGGCAGAGTGCCACACCCAGTGATGGGTAAAAGGCGTGATATATTTATTTATTTATTTTATATGTAATTTCATATATTTACAAGGTCAACTTTTTCAATATTACGAATAGTATTATAATTTAACTAACTTGAACGATTTAGTAAGCAGTTATATAAACATCACGCTAAAACTACCCCTGTGGCTTTCTCACCACTAACACCTTTGGGAACCGTGATTTGACGACTGGTAACCGCACTTCACACGAAGAAATATATCACTTACCGAGATTTGCTACGGGGGAGTGCCATACCCAGTAACGAGTAAAAGTCGTGTTGATACATTTGTATGTATTTATGTATTTTAATTATATAAACACGGACATCACATAAGAATCATACAGATACATACATCAAAACTCAGCTCGAAACAAACTCTTAAAAATGGTTGCATGGTAGTTGGTACTGAAGGCAATGTTTTCAATTATTGCATTTGCTCGGAAGTCTTAAATTATTTCAACGGTATTCACAAACTTTCAGTAAGATAGATCACTGTCTATAAAATATGAGAGCAAAAGAATGCGATAATGTTAAAAAAGGAATGCATAAATATTCGTTTAGTACACCGATTATATTTCGAAAACGTGGACTGAATTTTTATAGAAAAATTTTCCTCCTGTGTCTTAAACATTATACGAGCTATCGATACTATCTTGCCTGGATATTTGAAAATTTTATCCTTTCCATTGTAAAAATTGTAAGAGTCACACTCACTGAACTAGGGTTTTGTTAATATTATCGAAATAATAAACGAGACTAAGTAAAGAGATTTTATATACTGTAGGTGGCTCAGTGGTACCGAGTCGGCCTGTGGATCTTGAGAACCTTGGTTCGATCCCCACAGTCGACAAACAGTTTTCACCAAATTAAATCTACCCCTGTGGCTTCCCCTCCACTAAAATCTAAGGGGGGCGCGATTTGACGGCTGGTAACCGCACTTCACGCGAAAAAATATATCACTTACCGAGATCTGCTTAGGCAAAGTGCCACACCCAGTAATGGGTAAAAGGTGTGATGATATATTTTATTTTTATTTATTATGATGATGTATTTATTATTTATTATATTTCTAAAATGGACACATTTTTAAACAAATTAATCTATGTAAATTAAGAAGAAGTTTTATTATTAATCGATTTCTGTTAACAAATATCCTAGCAATAACAAATAATACACAAACAAAAAAAACCATATACAACAACCAAATGTCAAGCTGGGTGATTTAGTTTATGTTTTTGTCCGTTTTGTCGTTATACGCTGTTAAATTGCAATTTCTTTACTGGTTAGAAATAATTAATTTATTGTAGATTGTAATATTGTAATAAGTACTGTAAAAAAACTGTACCATTTTAACAATTATCATAAAATTTAAAAAGGTTATATAATAAATTGTATCTGTTGATTTTCCTTTTTCGAATTAGTTCATAGATAAATATTGTGTGATATGAGTGTGTGAAAGGCTTGCAATTAAGGCACTTAGTTCCGGCTCGTGCCTCATGCCGTACTTCATACATTTGTATCATAAATAGCTATTCACTTACGTTCGGTAATATTTTTAATTAATATTTTACGAAACACGACTACAGGTAAAAAAAAAGATTAATTTACGTGGGAGTCATATGTTTCAAATAATTAGAAAATCATTGACCCTTCCTGAATATTATCTATTTACCATCCGTAATTATTTTGAGCATTATCTGATTTTTCTTAAAGGTATTCTACGTCCTCATCCAGTAAGTTATTCCAAATTCGCGTCTAGTAGCTAGCACAAGTAGATTTTTTTTCTCAGCTCCAATTCGTCTTGGCATTGTTCGTAATTTTTTAGGGAATCTGTAATCTTTAAAACTGGTATCTCTAATATTCTTTTAAAAAGAACATGAACCCAAAAACTTTTAAAAAAACTAAACAATAAAAATGTCACAAAGACACGGTTTCTATTTTTGTTCACCTTTTGATTTGTTGTTAAATTTTCTACAGCAATTATTAAATCGTTGAAATTATAAATGTTTCCGCTTTTAAAGTTTTTCATATATTGTTCTATGCCATGATGTATAAAGTCAACACTCATGAATATGTGTCCTACTTTGAAATATTTTATAGTTATTTATTTGCTGAGATACATTTGAATTTACTAAAGGATGAACATGTGCACAAGCTTCGGTTTTATTTTGGGCGGAATAGTTGTCAACCTAATATAGTATATGTAAAGCATCTCTCTCTCTCTCTCTCTTCGAGTAATGTTCAACAATATGCAGAAGCAATTTCTTCAGCTTTTCTTCCGGCAATAACTTTAGTTCACAAAATTTATATTCTTTAATTCATCTCTTCCAATATAGCAAACATTTTAGGATATTTAACTATTCTTCTTGTCCAAAAATTCTCGAAAGCATAATAACTTTTTGAAGATTAAACCTCGTATGACCACAATTGAATTGATCCGGTTTTAAAACTTTCCTGTACTCCACTACAGCTAATTTTAACTGCTGGGAATGCTGCAGTCACACTCTGCACAAAATTATCTTTATACGTATATATATATATATATATATATATATATATATATATATATATATATATATATATATATATATATATAAAATATAATAATATAAAAGACGTAATGAAATGCGGTTACCACTCGTTAAATCACGGCCCCAAAGATATCAGTGGTGGGGGAGCCACAGGGGTAGATTTAAATTGGTGAAAATTGTAAACGTATTAGCAGAAATTTCAATATTTGACAAAGTAATTGTCGGACAAGTATATTATTGTATTCAATTTATTCATCTACATTATTGACTACAACTTATACTTTTATGTTCAGTTTTTTCTTGTATATGATTCACTTCAGCTTCTTCCTGTTTATTAACTTCAACTCCATTCATATTATTGATTTCAGTATCTGTGTCATTATCTGTTATTCCTATGTGAAGTTTTAAGTGATGAATATGTACAATGCATATGTTGTATCTTCGTTCTCAAACTTTGCGAAGATATTGTTCATTTTTATACTACTTTTCTACATGTGTAATAACTCGTTTTATTATCCGAATATTTTTTTTTATAATATATTTATGATGCTCAAGTCAATACTACAGATACAAACTATTAGAGACATATTCCTTTCGATAGTCACAAACTAGGATTAAACGACTGAATGTATTCTCGTAATAAAACTCTGTTATATTTACTTGGGAGCTCTCTATACTCACGTTGATTCGGTTGAACTACGATTGTACCAACAATAGAGTTTGTAGTAGTAAATATATCACTTTTTTGTAGCCAGGAGTATGAAGAAAAGAAGAACTATACGACAGCGATCTCATTCTTTTACTTACATTTGTTTTTTTCCGTTTGTTTTTCTTTTTGAGTTACGCCCGTTAACCCATTTCATTTTAGTTTTAAATTATAATTTATTTTATGGAATGCATTCCAAATTATATTTTTTGTACACTCATCAATTTTACATATATATATATATATATATATATATATATATATATATATATATATATATATATATATATATATAATATGTTGTTTATATTGGTGAAGACTTTTCATCTGATATTTTATTCTATCTCTAGCAATTCTACCTGGAATCTATCATAATATTATTTTATTGACTTTCAGTTTCTATATGATTATGATGGTGAGCCGGTAATATGTTATCTGGAGAAGCAGTGTCTATTATTTTGCCTATTGCCAGGTTCAAAATTAGGATATTCTGTTATATCATTCGAAAAGTTATTAATTTCTTCTGTATTAAGTTTAGATTTATCACGCCTTTTACCCATTACTGGGTGTTCCACTATGCCGAAGCAGATCTCTCTAAGTGATATATTTCTTCGCGTGAAGTGCAGTTACCAGCTGTCAAATCACGGTCCCCAAGAAAGTTAGTAGAGGGGGTCACAGGGGTATATTTACTTTGGGGAAAATTGTTTGTCGGCTGTGGTGATCGAACCTGGATTCTCAAGATCCATAGGCCGATTCGATACTACTGAGTCACCTATCCGATTTATTTAACTCATTAAATGCAAAAAATGTATTAATTCTGAATCTAAAATTACCGCATAATTTCAAGATGACAACTCCAGTCAAATTTTAGTTTTAGTAATATGTACTGAGCCAGCTACCCCATAATTATAACACACTTAAAATAGAACATAATCAAAAATGTGTGGTTAAAACATATTGTAACGTTTGTTTGATCAAGAATACTGACTTTGTTATATAAGAAAATATATCGTTGCAAACATTACGCAATGTGTTAATTTCTGTTTAATCCAATTTTGTTAAAATAACTATTTATTGGTCACCAGAGAAAATATTTTTATAATAAATTTTGGCTTGCAAACATTAAATAATTCCAGTGTTGAGATTTTTAGCGAATTGAGGGATAATTAAAGCCCGGCGGGAAAAAGGGACTTTTGTAAAATTCCTTGGATTTGAGGGATTTTACAATTTTTAATTATTACACATATTTATATACCTACACATATTTTCTATAAATTGTTAATAAGAAATATAATAAATAAAATTAAATTAATTTATTTCTCTGCAATATCAGATAAATAATTGTTGTTAATTTGTTAACAAATCCTAACCAATCAGTACAGTTTAAATAATTATTACTAAATTGTACGAATTAAATAAATCCTTTTAATACAGATTTAGAACATCAAAAAGTACGTTCCTTCAAAATTTGTTATTATTTTCTTCTACATCCTGAATATATATATATATATATATATATATATATACAGGGTGTTAATTAAAAATCTGGCCATAGGCGTTTAACATGGGAAATCAGTTTTTCCTTGCGCGTTGCTTCCCAATTGATTTTAGACAAAAATGCTTCAAATAAAAGTTGTAAAGCTTAAAATTCTGCATGTAAACCGCTAATCAGATTTTATTTGTTGCATTTCATAACTGAGAAAATAAATTTTAAAGATTTTTGAAAATTGCTTATTTGTAGCGATAACCATGGAACTCAAACAAAATTACAAGCAATTGTATGACATTGTAACTGTCAAAATAAGTTTGTGTTTCGTGATTTTCGTTTAAAAACAAATATTTTTGAAAGTATGGATCAGTTTTCTCATGAAGAAAAGCTTCAGATCAGAAAATGGTGCTGCTCTGGACAAAGCTACAGAAAAATACCTGATTTAATAAGTGTAGTCTGGCAACATAGACGAATTCCAAGTAAAACCACAATAGAAACTTTTATTATAAAATTTGAAAAGACTGGAACATTCAATCTTAAGAATCAAGAAATTAATCATGTGTCTTATAATAATGAAGAAAATGTCTTGGCCATAATTGAAGCAAACCCTACCCTTAGTTTAAGGGAAATCGCTACCGAAGTCGGAATTAGCCATGTATCAGTATACAATATTTTTAAGAAATATAAATACCATCCATACAAGTTCCACTGCCATCAGGAACTTCTTCCAAATGATTATGAAAATCGTACCAACTTTTGCGAAATTATTATGGAAAAGGCAAATGAGAATAGAAATTTTATAAAAAATATTTGTTTTACGGACGAATGTACGTTTACTTTAAACAAAAAGCCAAATCTACATAATTGTCGGTATTGGTCACAGCATAATCCGCACAACATCTTAGAAACTAATTCTCAGTACATACAAAGGGTAAATGTGTGAACTGGTATACTTGGTAGCCATATAATTGAACCGTTTTTTATTGAAAAAATCTATTCTGACAAATACTTAGAACTTCTTATCGAGAAGGTAGGACCAGAGATTGCTACTTTAAATTTGGAAAATGTGTGGTTTCAACATGATGGATGTCCTGCACATAATGTTCATGTCGTACGACAGTATTTAAATGATACATTCCCGAACAGTTGGATTGGCAGAGGAGAAACAATTAATTGGCCTGCACGGTCACCCGATTTAACACCGTGCGACTTTTTTTTTGTGGGGACCCTTGAAAAATGTTGTAAACAGAGAAAGATTTGAAAATATTGAACAACTTAAAGATGCAATTTCCAATGAATGTAGAAAAATAAATGCCAGACAGCTGCATAATGTTAGAGACGGCTTTTATAATAGACTTGGGTATTGTTTAGCGAAAAATGGAGGGTTATTCGAACATTTAATATAAAATTATATGCATCCTTGTTTTCTGTTTATTAAATAAATACATTATTCTTGTCTTCATTTCTGTTTTATTTTGTATGTGTTGAGAGCTATGTAGGTATTCTGAAATTAAAACAATGTATTTAAGAAACAGATTTGTTTTATACGTAGGTACATCAATTGAGTTAGGTATACAAATTTAAATTATAATTCTTTGTACACATTCGATTTGCCCTTATTTATTTAAACTAAATTTTAATTTTTGGCTGTATAACTGGCCATAATTCAATGTAATTGTCTACATATTTAACTTCTATTAAACGAAAATCACAAGACAAAAACTTATTTTGACAGTTACAATGTCATACAATTGCTTGTAGTTTTGTTTAGTTTAGGATTTGTGATTTATTTAAGTAACAATACAGGTGATTGTTGTAATATCATTATTGAAAATGGATAACTATTCACATGAAGAAAAGTTACAAATTATTAAGTTTTCGAAGAATACGTGATTTAATCAGTATTATTTGGCCGCACCATAACATTCCAAGTTCAAACTAAACTTTTCTGACAGTTAAAACGTCACACATTTGTTTATAATTTTGTCTCAATTCCATGGCTATCACTATAAAGTAGAAATTCTTATAAAATATTAATGCGATTATTTCCCTTACAAAACGTGCAAAATAAAATCTGAAAACTAATTTAGATCCATAATTTCAAGCACTACAACTTTTATTTGGAGCATTTTTGTCTAAAATCAATTGGCCACTTTTGCGCAAGGAAAAACTGATTTCCCATGTTAAACGCCTATGGCCAGGTTTTCATGTTACACCCGGTATATATATATATTATTTAGTTTGCCTAATGAAAAATCTTACTTCCTATTTTGTGTGTACTGTGGTTTGAAGTTTGTATAATTTGTAATTTATATGTAGATGCATATATTATTGGTTATTAAATTTACACTTTTAACCTGTTTCTGTGTTATATTTGATTTATTTGTATAATTTCTTTTCTAGACTATATAATGGAAATTATTTATTATACAGGGTGTAACAACGAAACCAACCATTGCCTATATTTTCTTTATTATTATAGTTACAAAAATATATTATAAAGACAAGTTATAGAAGACCAAGGGGGACATCTGCTTAAAGAATAAAATAATTTTTTAAACCAGTGCTTCTCAAGTTACAACACGAAGTTATATTTTTTTAAATGGGATTATACATATTTTGTAAGCCTATTCGATAGAGTATTTTTTTCTGAATTCAACCATGTAATCATTTTATATCCTTACAGAACAAAAATATTGAGAAAATTTAATTTAAAGTTTCGATAAATTTTATTTAAAATGACACAAAACAGTAGGTCATCATGATCAATAATAAATCAATAAACATAATGATTATAAACCATAAACATTTAATTACCTAATACAATACTCAAAATTTATCTTCTCATAAAAACAACAATCGCAACTAATTATTATAAATAACAATGAACTTATTTTGTTTTGTTATTGATCATAGCCTACTGTTTTGTGCCATGTTAAATAATGTTTATCGAAACTTTAAATTGAATTTTCTCAAAAATTTTTAATGCAAGGACATAAAATGATTACATGGTTGAATTCATAAAAAAAATACTCTATCGAATAGGCCTAAAAATATGTATAATCCCATTTGAAAAAATATAACTTTGTGTTGTAACTTGAGAACCACTGGTTTAAAAAATCATTTTATTCTTCAACCAGTTGTCCCCCTTGATCTTCTATAACTTTTCTTTATAATATGTTTTTGTAACTATAATAATAAAGAAAATATAGGCGGTGGTTGGTTTCGTTGTTACACCCTGTATATTCAAATAGAAAAATTACAAACATATTTTAGTTTCAGTGGTATCGAGTCGGCCTGTGGATCTTGAGAACTCTGGTTCGATACCCACAGCCGACAAACAATTTTCACCAATTTAAAAAATCTACCCCTGTGGCTCCTCCACCACTAATATCTTTGGAGGCCGTGATTTGACGGCTGATAACCGCACTTCACGCGAAAAAAATATATCACTTACCGAGATCTGCGTAGGCAGAGTGCCACACCCAGTGATGGGTAAAAGGCGTGATGATATATTTATTTATTTAATTTTTTTTATTTTAGTTTGTAAATAAATGTGGTGAAAGCGTTGCAAGTTTACTAAAAGTTATGTTTTTACGGAAAATAGCAGTAATTGAGAAATAACTTACATATTGCTTTCTATATTCCTAACGCATTTTCATAATAAATACAAAATGTGACCATAAAAAGCCGTGAGAGAGTATAAATTTAATACTACCTTCCCACACATTGTTTGTTTACTAAGGGATACTGCTTTTCAGCTTCACATTGTTCAACAAATTCTTAGTTACTGTCATGTGCCACATGCAGTTTTCTTCACTTTACAATTGAATCAAAGTTGGCTTAAAACGTGTATCACTTGCAGCTATTTGTTAAATTAAAAAAAAAATATTTCACTGTTTTTTGCCTAAACACAAAAAATCAACAAAATGAAAATACATGCTTACATATAGAATTCATCCATGACTTTTATTTTTTATTTTTTGAATCGTAAGTATCTAGACATGAGATTAGAGTTTCTTTGCGAGTTATTATATTATTCAGTGTTTTTCCAAACCTAAATTTATGTTTATATTTTTTACCTACTTTATTTTAATTAAAGGATAAATCCTATTTGTCTAAATTAACAACCTAATTTTTTTGACTCCTAAATTTTTTGTATCATAAATTTATATCTTTTAGCTGTTTGTCACACGACGAATTAGAGGTCAGTGGATTAATATCGAATAAGAAAAGAATTTTTCAAAAGCTCCCATGTCTGTCTAGTGATATTTTCATGTTTTATACCCGAAACAATTTTTAATCAGATGAGAAAGAAACAAAGATATTAAATTCCGCCAATCATTTTTCTGAACGTTTTGAGTCTATGAAAGGTGTTACTTTCTTTTAGTCTGCTCACATCATTTTTCAGGTGTAAGACATTTAATAGCTTTTTCTTAGGTTATTTTGAATTATATATGTCATATAAACATACATCCTATTCTTTTTGGTTAGCAAAATACAAGAAATCAAAGTTTTATAAATAATAAAATGAAATAAATATACATCACGCCTTTTACCCATTACTGGGTGTGGCACTCCGCTGTAGCAAATCTCGGTAAGTGATATATTTCTTCGCGTGAAGTGCGGTTACCGGCCAACAAATCACGGCCCCAAAGACGTTGGTGCAGGATGAGCCACAGGTTTAGATTTAATTTGGTGAAAATTGTTTGTCGGCTATGGGAATTGAACCTGGGTTCTTAAATCCATAGGTCGACTCGATGTCACCGAATCATCTATCCCATAAAGATTTATACATAACAGCAAATCAAGTTACCAAATGTACAATAACAAAATTAAACCTTGATTTAAATTGGCATTGTTGCATCTTGTTGATTTAACAATGAAGACATTTTATGCTACGTGTAGACGAAAGTACATTTTATTTATGTTGTTACGTTCCAATCTGATCCTTTGTTTTTTTTATTATCGTTCCCATTCCACTAACCTAAAACATAATTTATTTTTCGTGTAATTCAGCTTCACTCGTTATTTCATTAAATTAGATATATACTTAGCTTTTGTTTCCTCCTATTTAAATTCATCCTTCCTATTCTATATTTAAGTTAGCGTTCTCCTTTTTTCATTATTAATTGTAAATTTAGTTATTGACAGTCTTTAATTAGCGTAACTTATTGTTTTACCGCTGTCGGTTCACGCGCGCGATTTATTTTTGTGAAGGCTTGTTTACAGTGCGGCGTTAAGCGGATTGCGAATTAGTTTATTTTATTTTATATTAAAACTCGAGTAGTCATTTATTAATTTATTTCATTTACATAATTTCCTATACATTTGTTTTTCCTTATCCCTAAATTTGCTTATCCCAGATTGTCGTTCGTACACAAGTCCTTGGTCTTCATGGTTTCTTCTGCCTGCTTTATTATCTTTCTTTCTTCTCTTTCTTCAAAGGCATCGACCTTTCTCTTATACATTCTTTCTAAATTCTCTTCCGATTTGGAATTATTACCACCAGGTTGTTTATTATCTTTATCTTTCTCATTTCTTCACCTATCGGTCTGTCTCGGTCTTTGTCTTCAATTACCGAATATCCGGTTGCGAGTTGAATTTCCTTTTACTTAGATCCGTGACTTAAGTTGAGACGGTTGATTGTTGGTCGTTGTAAAGAAAAACGTGGTTGAGTAGAAAGTGGTTACGTGCTGAGTAGTAGTTTTGAGTAAATTCGAGTATCGGTCGATACTACCCAGTTTGGGGATTACTTACCTCGAAACTACAAGTTTGGTAGCGAGATTCTTGGGAGATAGTTTGGGATTTCTCTCCTACCGAGCTCCCACGTGGGGATCAGATTCAGTCCCGTTGCCGCTGCATTTCTCACCGCCCCCGCCTTTCATCTTCCTGAGGGCAGACCAACAACGGAGACCATCTTCAGCTCCAGAGAGTGACTCGTCACCTCGTGGACTTCCGGTTCAACCCATTCCGGTATCCAGGTCACCAGGCTACCATCCCTCGTTCCAGCGTCGAGTGCGAGAAAGAGACCGCAGATAAGTGCTTTTATTGTACTCTGTCAAAGAACTGTAGATTTATTATTTTTATTGTTTCGAACATTTAGTTAGTTTACTGCGCCATTCACTAGAGTTTCGTTATTTTGTTGTAAGGGAACATAGGTGTTCAGGACTTTATCTTGGATTTCATTTATTTGATACGACGTTGGTATCATCCGCGTTGCACTGTTTCCGCGTATACCCCTGATTCCCCAGACCTGTCTCGCGCTCTCCGGTTGATCAACCTTTAGATCGCGTAGTCGAAACGCTAGGTGTGCGTTGGGTGTCGGTGCGTAGGTGGTCGCGCTGCGAACGGTTCAAAGTGGGTATTTTGAGTCATATAACTGTCTTATGTCATATAAAGTTCGTGCACGCTGTGTACTCCCATTTTACTTTACTGTTTTTGTACACCTCGTGAATGACCTTACGTCAAGTGCAGTAACTATTTATTTACGGTGTTTTATTTGTCACAATTTAGTATTTATATTTTACTAGCATTTATATGTATTATCTTTTCTAATAATAAGTCAGTAGTTAAGATTATTTCGAGTCATTACGTACCCTGCACTTTCCCGATCTCTCACTCTCGCACAGAATTTCGGTCGAAGGTTAAGCCGACACGTCCTCGCCGCCATCACAATTTGGTTTGGGTGAGAGCAACTGCTCTAATTGTGTGGCGCCCTCTCAAAAAGTTACAACCCCCCCTTCTCCACTGAGAAGCCGGCACCTCATCCATAAGGTAGGATAGTTACATCATAGATTTTGGCACCCTGTACGTGGGGCCTCACCGTTTATCTTTTGTCGCTTTACCTTAATCTTCTAGGACTTTAGGCGTAGCTTGGATTAGGATAGTTTAGTTTGTTAAAGGTAGAAATAAGCTTTCTAATCTTTCTGTGTTTAAAATCATATTATTATTATTTTTATAGTATAATAAATTTCATTAGGTTTAGTTTATTCGTTAGTTTAATTATTAGTATAAAATGGAACCTTATCGCTTAAGTAGGGACGAATTAGAGTATGAGTTGTTGGTCCGTGGTCTGAGTGGTACAGCTGCATTGAGCGTCTACAGTATGCGTCGTGAGTTAGCTAAACGCGTAAAATCAGAGGCAATAGGAGAGCTAATCAATAACCCGGTACGAGCGTTAGATCCGAACGCAGAAATTGATGTATGCACGAAGAAAATTATACAATTGCAGGATCTTATCGAGGAATTTAGAGGAACATCGTTGAGTTACGATTTCCTAAAAATAAGCACAACCATACAACATGTTATGTCCAGATTAGCGCGAATAATCAGTGAAGATGAAGCACTAAAAGCGGCTACATCTCAGTTATTTGAAAGACTTCAGGGTGAAGAAGAGAAGCTGATGAGTAAGTGTGATGACGAAGAAGAGCGCCAGAGACAAAATCGAGACGAAACTAAGGCTGTGTCTGTAGTCAGTCCACCTGCGGCGAGAAGGAAACAAATTTCTGTTATCCATTGGGACATCAAATTTGATGGCAACGTTCATGACCTTAGTGTTAATGCATTCTTGGAGAGAGTGAATGATTACCGTGTCTCTCGTAATGTATCTGAGGCGGAACTTTGTGATTCGGCAATAGAACTACTACGTGGGTCTGCATTGACGTGGTATCGATCTGTGCGACTAAAAATCAAAACATGGGATGACTTCGTTAAACATCTGCGTGAAGAATTCGAACCCTATAATTATGCGTTGGAATTGTGGGACGAAATACGTGCTCGAACACAAGGATCGGATGAACCAATTGGTGCCTACATGGCATGTATGATTAATTTATTTAACAGGCTTCCAACATCACCAACTGAAGAACAGAAGTTGGAAGTATTGCGTCGGAACATTTTGCCGTGCTTCATCCAGGGCATTGGTTTAACAAAAATTGAGTCCGTTGAGAGTTTGCAGTTGGTGTGTAAGCAACTGGAAATTAACAAACTCATGGCTGAAAAGTATCAACCACCGCCCTCGAACCGTAAAAATTTATTAGAGCCTGATTTGGCATATCAAGGACAGTCTCGATTTACATCAGCTCACGCCATGGATATTCCGAAAACCCCAACTGCCCACAAGGAATTCAATTGTTGGAATTGTCATCTTCCCGGTCACCGAGCCAAAGACTGTAACAGTCCGAAGCGCGAGCATTGTTACAGGTGTGGAAAGCCAGGCTTTATCACCAGAACATGCCCCAAATGTTCGGGAAACGGAGGAGCGAGGCGCTAAGTGGTCGTGTGGCGTCCTCTGCTTCTAAATTATTTTCGACCAAACACGCGCAACTACAACAAAACATGGCAATCGTTAATTTTATTATCTCGCTTTTAGATGGCGATCAACGTCCATACCTCGATATTTCCATCTTTGGGTATAAAATTTCAGGTCTTCTTGATTCCGGAGCTACGAGATCAATTATAGGTAAGAATGGGTGGGAATTTATTAAGGATTTAGGTTTACCTCTGGATGTTAATGACTCACCGATCTGCAAAGTTGCGGATGGGAAAGAATGTGACAGCTTGGGTTCAATAACAGTGCCTGTTCGTCTGATTGATCAAATAAAATTGATCACATTTCTAGTAGTACCTACTGTCACTAGTGCAGTAATCTTGGGCATGGATTTTTGGTGCGCGATGGGAATTGTGCCAGACATGAGAAGAGATGTGTGGAATTTTTCCGCGCTCGCAACTCTTGATGTCAGAAAGGGAATGGCATCGACATCGGATTTGACGGAGGAACAACAACTGTGCTTGAGTAAATTTCTGGAGGATAATTGGAGCAAGATGGGTGACACTATTGGTTGCACAACACTTGTTGAACATGACATCGTGACTGAGTCGGAGGCCATCAAACAACGGTTCTATCCTGTATCACCGGCGATGCAGACACATATCCATAAAGAACTGGAACGGATGTTAGAGGACGACATTATAGAACCATCATGTAGTCCATGGTCCTCGCCAATTCTTATGGTCCCTAAGAAAGATGGAGATTATCGTTTCTGCGTAGATTTTCGCAAGTTGAATAAGGTGACAAAAAAGGATGCTTACCCGATACCTTATGTTTCCAGCATTTTAGATCGGTTGCGAGGAGCGAAATATTTGAGCTCGCTGGACATCAAGTCCGCGTATTGGCAAATTCCAATGAGTCAAGCTAGTCGTGAGTACACGGCCTTTACTATTCCTGGACGTGGGTTATACCAGTTTAAGCGCATGCCCTTTGGACTTACTAACGCGCCTGCGACTTGGCAACGTCTCATTGATCGTGTTCTTGGTCCGGATCTTGAGCCGTTTGTATTTGTGTACTTGGATGACGTGGTTGTTATCTCCGACAACTTTCAACAACATCTTGACATTTTACAAAAGATATTTGACCGCATACTTTCTGCTGGTCTTACTCTTAGTAAAGATAAATGCAAATTCTGTCGGCCGGAGTTACGTTATTTGGGTTACGTTGTAGATAAACAGGGACTTAGGGTAGATCCAGATAAAGTAAACGCCATTTTAGGTATACCTGTGCCGACATGCGTTGCAGATGTACGTAGTTTTCTGGGTATTTTGCTACAATTAGTTCACCACTCACTAGTTTGTTGAAAAAGAACAAGAAGTGGACATGGACGGACGAGTGTCAGGAGGCGTTTCAAACACTGAGAGAATGTCTTGTCTCTGCACCAATTTTAACTTGCCCTGATTTTTCTCGACCTTTTGTCGTACAGACAGATGCTAGTGGGTATGGTTTAGGAGCAGTATTGTCTCAATCTTTTTCTGATGGGGAGCGTGCTATTGCTTTTCTCAGTAGGACGTTAAATAAGAACGAACGTAATTATTCGACAACGGAGAGGGAGTGCCTCGCTGTCGTGTGGTCTCTCGAGAAGCTTCGTCCTTATTTAGAAGGATCGCACTTCACAATCATCACGGATCATCACTCGTTGGTTTGGTTAAATAATTTGAAGGATCCGTCGGGTAGATTGTGTAGGTGGGCTGTAAAGTTGCAGCAATATGATTTTACGATCATTCATCGGAAGGGAAAAGAGCACGTAGTACCGGATTGCTTGTCTCGATCGGTTCCAAAGGCAGACGCCATCCATATTACAACTGTTGAGGCAACAGAAACAACGGATCGATGGTACCTGAAGATCAAACAGAGCGTCAGCAGTTATCCTCGAAAGTACGCCAAATGGAGAATACACAACGATATTTTGTACACATACGTAAGTACTAAAGCTGCTGATATTGCTGATGATCAGGATTATTGGAAGTTGGTGGTGCCAAGAGATCAACGCAAAGGTATTTTACAGCAAGCGCATGATTTGCCAACTTCGGAACACGCTGGGATCACTAAAACGTATCAAAAATTAAGGCAACTGTATTACTGGCCTAAAATGAAGGCAGACGTAGTTACGTACGTCAATCGTTGCGTAGTGTGCTCCGAGCACAAAGCGGTGCAGAAGAGTCCTCCAGGTCTCATGGAAACGCGTCCACGTGTATTTAGACCGTTTCAGCTAATCAGCACCGATATTATTGGTCCAATTCCTCGGTCGTCTAAAGGTTATAAGTATATCTTAGTTGTTTGCGATTATTTTAGTAATTTTGTACTGACTTTCCCACTTAGGAGTGCTACGGCGCAAGCGGTAGCTCGGCATATTGAGGAAAATGTTTTTCTGATGTTTGGGGTTCCTCAATATGTGATCTGCGACAATGGTGTACAATTCCGTGGAGGAGAATTTTGCAACTTATGTGGGAAGTATGATGTAAACATTCTTTTCAATGCACTTTACCACCCGCAAAACAACCCTACGGAAAGAGTAAACCGTATAATAAAAACAATGTTGTCTTCATATGTAAATGACAATCAGACGCACTGGGATCAATATTTGCCTTCCGTAAGTTGTGCTATTCGTACGCTGGTACACTCGGTAACTGGTTTTACGCCATTTTTCGTAAACTTTGGCCGTGAACATATATTGTCAGGTTTGGAATACCCGGTGGAGACTCTCGCGGAGAATGGCAATATAAATTTTGACCGAGATCAAGTAGCTGATAGGAGACCTGCTCGCATTGTGAAAATTTATGATGAAGTGCGGAAAAGGTTGGATCACGCTCAAAATCAGACGAGAGCTCGGTATAATCTTCGACGTAGGCCGGTGGGATATACTGTTGGTCAACGTGTTTGGCGGCGAAACTTTAAATTGTCAAATGCGGCTGATAATTTTGCCAGTAAGTTGGCGGCAAAATATATCGGACCACTTAAAGTGCGCAAAAAGATTTCTAACGTTATTTATGAGCTAGAAGACGATACCGGTCAAGCACGCGGCACTTGGCATGTCAAAGATTTAAAACCAGGACCCGGTGACAACCATGAAGAAGAGGTTCCAAATGACGTCTAGGTTAGTTTTTGTTTTATTTCTTCAGTTTGTTTTGAGTAAAAATTTGTTAGGAATTTTTCCTCATGGGAGTGGGGGAGGAGTTGTTACGTTCCAATCTGATCCTTTGTTTTTTTTATTATCGTTCCCATTCCACTAACCTAAAACATAATTTATTTTTCGTGTAATTCAGCTTCACTCGTTATTTCATTAAATTAGATATATACTTAGCTTTTGTTTCCTCCTATTTAAATTCATCCTTCCTATTCTATATTTAAGTTAGCGTTCTCCTTTTTTCATTATTAATTGTAAATTTAGTTATTGACAGTCTTTAATTAGCGTAACTTATTGTTTTACCGCTGTCGGTTCACGCGCGCGATTTATTTTTGTAAAGGCTTGTTTACAGTGCGGCGTTAAGCGGATTGCGAATTAGTTTATTTTATTTTATATTAAAACTCGAGTAGTCATTTATTAATTTATTTCATTTACATAATTTCCTATACATTTGTTTTTCCTTATCCCTAAATTTGCTTATCCCAGATTGTCGTTCGTACACAAGTCCTTGGTCTTCATGGTTTCTTCTGCCTGCTTTATTATCTTTCTTTCTTCTCTTTCTTCAAAGGCATCGACCTTTCTCTTATACATTCTTTCTAAATTCTCTTCCGATTTGGAATTATTACCACCAGGTTGTTTATTATCTTTATCTTTCTCATTTCTTCACCTATCGGTCTGTCTCGGTCTTTGTCTTCAATTACCGAATATCCGGTTGCGAGTTGAATTTCCTTTTACTTAGATCCGTGACTTAAGTTGAGACGGTTGATTGTTGGTCGTTGTAAAGAAAAACGTGGTTGAGTAGAAAGTGGTTACGTGCTGAGTAGTAGTTTTGAGTAAATTCGAGTATCGGTCGATACTACCCAGTTTGGGGATTACTTACCTCGAAACTACAAGTTTGGTAGCGAGATTCTTGGGAGATAGTTTGGGATTTCTCTCCTACCGAGCTCCCACGTGGGGATCAGATTCAGTCCCGTTGCCGCTGCATTTCTCACCGCCCCCGCCTTTCATCTTCCTGAGGGCAGACCAACAACGGAGACCATCTTCAGCTCCAGAGAGTGACTCGTCACCTCGTGGACTTCCGGTTCAACCCATTCCGGTATCCAGGTCACCAGGCTACCATCCCTCGTTCCAGCGTCGAGTGCGAGAAAGAGACCGCAGATAAGTGCTTTTATTGTACTCTGTCAAAGAACTGTAGATTTATTATTTTTATTGTTTCGAACATTTAGTTAGTTTACTGCGCCATTCACTAGAGTTTCGTTATTTTGTTGTAAGGGAACATAGGTGTTCAGGACTTTATCTTGGATTTCATTTATTTGATACGACGTTGGTATCATCCGCGTTGCACTGTTTCCGCGTATACCCCTGATTCCCCAGACCTGTCTCGCGCTCTCCGGTTGATCAACCTTTAGATCGCGTAGTCGAAACGCTAGGTGTGCGTTGGGTGTCGGTGCGTAGGTGGTCGCGCTGCGAACGGTTCAAAGTGGGTATTTTGAGTCATATAACTGTCTTATGTCATATAAAGTTCGTGCACGCTGTGTACTCCCATTTAATTTACTGTTTTTGTACACCTCGTGAATGACCTCACGTCAAGTGCAGTAACTATTTATTTACGGTGTTTTATTTGTCACAATTTAGTATTTATATTTTACTAGCATTTATATGTATTATCTTTTCTAATAATAAGTCAGTAGTTAAGATTATTTCGAGTCATTACGTACCCTGCACTTTCCCGATCTCTCACTCTCGCACAGAATTTCCGTCGAAGGTTAAGCCGACACGTCCTCGCCGCCATCACAATTTGGTTTGGGTGAGAGCAACTGCTCTAATTGTGTGGCGCCCTCTCAAAAAGTTACAACCCCCCCTTCTCCACTGAGAAGCCGGCACCTCATCCATAAGGTAGGATAGTTACATCATAATGTATACTCCTCTTTTCAATTACGCGAAATGAGATATAGGTTTAAAATTTAATACTATATGTGAATTTATAGATGGTAATGAAGTGGGAAATAATTTTATAAAAAATACAACTGAGAGAAGAAACACATTTAAAATATAATAATTTAATATATTATTATATTACAAATTTATATAATAATTTTAAAATCCACCATAGTTCTCAGGGGCGTATCTAGGGTACTTGGCGCCTGGGTTCTGAAGCAGAATGTGGCGCCCCGAGGCGTGCGCCGCAGGCGAAAATTTTGAAGCACAAAAATGCGATATGATACTCAAAATACGTGGAATTTTATGCTCTACGATACAGAAAGAGTAAGGCAGTAAGCCGACATGACGTACTATGCGAAACTTGCGCGTAGATTTAGAGCAATAAGCAAACTCGTGCCAAATAATATGTTATTCACCTTAGCGTAGAATAATAGAACATTGTTTGTCTAGAAAAATAACTATTTTTGAAATACATATTTTATTATATAGTTTCTCATAAAATTAAATAAAAATACAAAAAAAAACAAAAAGAAATTACACTATTCACTATTCACTACATAGGTACATTCTAATATACCTAATCCTAATTAAATTTACAATAAAAATACTTAAATACTCATAACTATAATATAATAGTTCGAGAAAATCGCATACTAATTATGATTTTTTGTGACAGCTTTGTCATAGAAACAGAAGCTGTCACT
Organism: Pterostichus niger; assembly: GCA_947425015.1. Taxonomy (NCBI): domain Eukaryota; kingdom Metazoa; phylum Arthropoda; class Insecta; order Coleoptera; family Carabidae; genus Pterostichus; species Pterostichus niger. The sequence continues at coordinate 3,297,268 of OX380347.1, forward strand.
ATAACCGTCAAGATTTGTTGTGAATATTAAGAAATCTTGACAGTTAACTGTATATTTCAAACATTAATCACATTACTTCGCGATCTTTTGTAATTAAAGGCCTTAGTACGATAGTAGGTACCTACATTTGGTATTCATTTAATTACATTATTTATTTTACAAATAATTTTAAGACGCAGTATTTGTGTTTTTTTAATATACTCATATTTATTTTAACTTTTTGCCGTCTGCCGCCCTTTTATGCTGGCGCCCGGGCTCTGGGAACCCCAAGAACCCTGGGTTGGAACGCCCCTGATAGTTCTACGAATGAGTTTTAAAGTTATATTTACTGATACTGTTATTTGTCATTAGATTATCAATATTTATCTAATACGTAAATAAAAATCTTTGATACGTATATGAATATCTTTTTTTGTAACTTTTTATCATTATTTTACCAGTAAACTCATTAATTAGTTTTATATTTGAGATTTTTTTCCGTCCTCACAGTCAAAATAAAAAATCGGCCTCTCTGCTGCGGAATATATGGATATTGTTTTTGTATATGTATTTTGTAATGATAACGCTTGTTATGCGTTATTTTTATCCCATATTGTGTTATCCTGTTTTGTTACGTTATTACAATTTTAATGAAATTAATTTATATTGTGATATTTTATGTTTTGTTACCTCTATCGTGTTTGTTTTCTCTAATTTGTTAAATTACAACTTGATATTTATTTTAAAAAAATTGCTATTGTTTATAAAACTTTGACCCCTTGTATTTTAGTAACTAATACCATTAGAACCTATGTTCATATTTTACTGAAAATGACCTCAGAAAAGGAATATACTATTAAATTTTGTTATACTAGTCACGAATTTTCCTGTATAACTTCATTTTATTGTACCTCATATAAGTTTTATTATAGATACTTACTTACTGTTTTTGAAATTATGTTCCCTAACTATTTTATTAGTTGTTATCATATAAAATCCCATCTCTAGTAACATCTCATACTTCTATTTTCCCTCGTTTTAAATCGATTATACAGCACATTATGAAATAAGAAAATATTTTACAACTTTTACAACAGCTATTGGTTTTTCGTCATTATAACAAATCATGCAGCAACCCAAGGATGTATAATATTCTATAAATGATCAATTTGAAATGTTTGAATGGATATAGATTTCAAAGAATAAATTCTAAATATTTCACATAAACCAATACTTTTCGATTAGGTTCTTTTAAATGAAAATATATTTTAATCTATGTTAACATACACACACATAGTCCCACATCTATAACTAAAACATTTGGTAATTCGAAGAACATTGTTTGACAAACGCGACAAGAACAAAAATTGCATATAATTTTTATTTCTTATAAGAATTTCTCGATAATACGAAAACGCGATTAACATTCTGTTATACTTTCAGACTAGTGTTTATTTTGTTACTTTTACTAAATAAGGAGAATCATCCGCATTTTTATATTCTTTATAGTTGTAACATTTTATATTTGAACATAAGTTTTAAACTCTTATAAAATGTGGAAAATATTTCAGGAAAAAGGGTATTTTTGACACGTATAATGTTTCTCTAAATGCACGGTTTATGATTTTATTATATAATCAATCAATTATAATGATTTTTAACAATCTTCGAACGATTTGATTAAATTCTTTAAAAACATTGCATTTACATTTACAAACAAAAATGAAGATATCTGATTCTACTTATAATGATTTATATAGAATTTAAAAAAAATATAAATAAACAACTTCATAAGAAATAATGTACAAACATTTATTCAAGCCATACATCGAATTGTCATATGTATTTACAATTCTTAATTTGAGTTACAAGTTTTTTTTATCTAAATAAATGGTACTTATATATGTAAAACTAGATGACTCGGATATTCTATCGCTTTTGTGACAAACCGTGGTTTATTTATTAAAATTAGACTATACCGCACAGAATTATCCTATCTAGGCTTGAATATTAATAATTTTAAATTAAAAAAATAAGGTTAATTTAGAACAAAAATCCTTTCAAAGAAAATCAGAAGACTTAGTTAGGACTTTCTAATGTTTAGTTAGTTAAAAAATTTGTCTTGGATACGTAGATAGAAATAAAATATTAATCCGAAAATTCGTTCTCTGTAAAAAGATATAAATATAAAATAATAATAATAAAATACCAATTATATGTATATTCATCAAGTACAAGTATAAATGAATTTATATTTATTTAAAAACCGGAATCCACAAATAGTGGTGATATTTGTAAATAATGACAGACTGAAATCGTATTCTGGGCCTCAATTTTAGCTACAAATCTTGAATAATTCATCTCCTGCTAAATTTGGACACCTAAAACCTTTACAATACAGTTTTGTTCTACCGTTTGAAAACTAGTGCTGGATATAATGTTTGTTATTATTGATAAATTGGCATCCTTATTAATTAGGCTGCATATTATTAATACTACGAAAAAGAATCTCGGTTTAAAAAATACGTGAACATTTAATGAGATTTGGTGTTAAATCTGGTAGTCGATTTATAAAATATATATAATAAAAGAATTTGAAAATTTAGCTAAGTAAACCTCTGACCTTGTCGTTATTTGTAATATTTCAAATTTTAAAAGTATTGATAGAAATTCTATTCTAAAATACATGCATATACGCATTCTGATTGACATATTTTTAAAGTAATTATTGCACTCAATTTGGTTTTTAGATTTAAGTGTAACTTTGTTTACTTATTGAGTATTATTAATATTAGTATCTCAATTTTCTTCATAAGAATATTTGTTTATTTTTGGCAATGGTATTATTCTTATTCTTAATAATATAAATTATTGAATCAAGTTTGACTTTGAACTATTCACTTACTTTGTTTAAAGTGCTCTTTTGGATTTTAAATTGATTCACCCATTGTACTTTAATAGTTAATTTGCATATTTCAAACATGCACGTTCACTGATTATGTGTGAAACCCAGCTGTCTATTACAGTTTTCTGTTATTTTCCAATTTATTAATCTAACAAATTTATTTACAATGTTGTTCATGCCTATTTGGTATATATTATACTTGTATTTAGATTCGAATAATCATGTTTCATGTTGGTCATGTAAATATTATATCGCTATTGACACATTTCGATCTTGTAGACTTGTAGAATCATTTAAAAAATTTTGTTATATTAAATTCTGTAACTATTATATATAGATCAGCACGACAGGCCTTGCAGGCCCTGGGCTTGTTTTACTACGTTTCTCCAGTCCATTCTATTGGTTGCTTTGGTCCGCCAGTTCTTTATTCCTAGTGCCTTGACATCTGCTTCAACTTCGTCTAGCCATCTCTTCTTTGGTCTTCCTTTTTTCTTTTTTCCTTCTTGTTTCCGGTCTATAATAAGTCTTGGTGTTCTATTTTCTGTTAATCTTGCTACATGGCCCAGCCATCGTAATCTCTGCATCTTTGAGTGTGTAACAATATTGGGTTCCTTGTATGCCTCCTCTATTTCTTTGTTAGTCCTTCTTCTCCAAATTTCTTTTTCTTTGATTCCTCCATATATTCTTCGTAGTATTTTCCTCTCCCACACATTAAGTTCTTGTTCTTCTGCTTTTGTTAACGTCCAGGTTTCTGTTCCGTACAATACTGTCGGTCTCACTATTGTTTTGTAAATCTTCTTTTTTGCATTTCTAGATACCTCTTTACTTGTTAGTATCTTATTTAGACTTCCCACGGCTTTGCTTCCCTTATTTAGCCTTGTCTTTATTTCATCTTTCATTTCACTTCTGTGTGTTATCTTGGCTCCTAAATAAGTGAAAGTATCTACTTGATTGAAGTTGTATTCTTCTCCTGCTTCAGAAAATACTTTTAAAGTCTTCTTGAGGTTATTTTTCTTAGCACTCATCTTCATATATTGTGTTTTTTCCTGGTTTATTTTGAGTCCCAATCTTCCGGCCTTAATTAGTGTAGTTGTTACTCGCTTTAGTTCTAGCTCTGACTTTGTGATAATTGTTACGTCGTCCGCAAAGGCAAGGCATTGGTGTCGTTTATCGTAAATTGTGATGTTTGTAATCAGCTGGGAATGTTTCCGCTCAATCAGAATGTGGTCTATCTGGTTAGTTGTAACTGTAACTGTAACTATTAATAACATTTATTTAGAACACCACTGGATTAAGAAATCACTTGGTAAAATAAAACTTGCTATTGGTGTGATAATTCCAATAGAAATTTCCATTTCGTCTACATCACTGAAGCTGGTCACATTATTTGTGTTGGAGATGTCATTATTAATTTATTTACAATGCATAGTAATTCTTTCCTTCTGCATTACTTAGTTTAATTTGATCTTAAAATTATAGCTGAACCCACCCGTATAACTGCTCATTCAGAAACGTTAATAAATGTAATCATCATGTTCCAGCAGTGATATTTGTGTTGAAATTCAAGTAACTAACATGCATGATGTAACAGATTACAGATGTATTTTATGTAAATTAGATTTGGCTTGTAAGAATCATTCTGAATCGCAAATTATATATTAGAGATTTTAGAAATTTTGATATTATTAGTCCTATTGAAAAGTTAAGATGTTTTGACTGGCATCACTTCTACATTTCTGAAGACATTATTGATAAGTTATATCCATTCTACCACAGTTCTTGATGAATATTTATTCATTAAAACATTTAAAATACGTTACACACCATCACCTTGAATTACTGATGTCATTAAAATTATGATAAAATTTAGGAACAATGCTCTTTTACATTTTAGACGTACGAAAATCATAGCTCATTTGAATTAATATAAAATGTTGAGTAATATAACCACGGAAGCGATTAGAAAGGAAAAAGAAAGTTTATTTCAAATTTAAACAAAGAAATTCAAAGGGAAACAATCTTTAAAAATATGATTGTAATTTCAACAAGACGCCTGATAATAAAATTCCTGATAATTTACTTGATGTAAATTTGAGAAATAATAATTTTAATAACTCTATTCCATTTTCTTCACCTGATATCTCTTTGTTAGAGTTTTATCAATTATTCAGATTGTAATAATAACGCTTCTTATATTTCTTTTTCTTTAGGTACTGAATGTGAAATATCCAAAAATTTCGAATTCTTTAAACTGTAACTAAACTGGATCTGAGGATAGCAACTTAAATATGATCAAGTTAATTTTTCTTTAAATTGTTATGCAACTGACTCACTTGATTAAGAATGTCTTTTCAAAATATATAGTTCCAGATATTTGGAAACAAGCTGTGGTCAAGCCTATTATCAAATATAAAAATCCATTATCTTTCAAAGGCATAAGGTTCATTAGTATATTTTTAACGTTCTCAAAAATATTCGAGATAATTGTTCATTCTCGAATTGTACGTTACCTGAATGATTTGAATTTAATCTGGTTTGAAGAAGGGCTATAGTACTACCATTGCTTTGCAACATATCATTGATGATATAGTCACTAAAATTGATGCCAAACGTATGGTTCATTTAGCCTTACTAGATTTTAGTAAACCGTTTGACACTCTTAATCACAATCTTCTCCTTACAAAACTGCACTATATAGGTTTTAATGATGATAGTTAAAATGTTATTTAGGGTTACCTTTCTAATCGCTATCAGTTTGCAGGTATACATAATATTGTAGCAAATAATGCTTCTCTAAATAAATGTGTGCCCCAGGGCTCTATTTTGGGATCTCTTTAATTCTAAATTTATGTATTCAATACTTGTAAAAGCATCAATTATTTAAAATACAAATATACGTTGATGAGACCTAAATTTATTTATCATTTCATCATAACGATGTTGACATTGCTGTACATAATATGAATTAAGACCTAGAAGCAATAGCTAAATATAGTTCTGATCACTGTCCCAAGGTTAATGAATCTAAATCTATGATGATGTTGCAATGAAAAAATCAGAAATAAACTATTGCTCAGTAAGGCTATTAATATTACCATCAATAATATAGTTATTATTATTTCAAGATTCTACAGAAATTTAGATTTTTTAATTAATCGCAAGCTCAAATTTACAATATGAAAAATCTTTATATAAATAGGTTCATTCTGTCCAAACAAAACAATGTGATCTTGTTCAGCAGTCTCGTTCTATTGATATTTAATTATTTTGATAAGATTTATAGTCCTTATATTACTTTATATGATGCCAGTGCAATTTAAGGAATAAATTTACTTATCATATATCTTGTGCCAAAATTGCTGTCTGCAAACCTTTGTCTGTCTAGATATCGTAAATAAAATTCCTTCTTTCTTACGCCGATCTCCAATCTGCTCCTTCGAAAAAAAATTTCAAAAGTTTAATGTTGACTTAAGTTTCACTTTTGTGAAAATTTTTACTTGTTTCGTGTTTCATTTTAAATTTTATGTATACGTATTTTGTTAAATAATCCATGCTGAAACTTCAGCTTGCTTATTAACTGTGTAATAGGTACGTTAGTTATAATTTTTATCTTTATATTATAATCTTGTTTTTTTCATTTTTCTACTGTCAATATTTAAATTTGTTATTTATTCGATAATTTTTTTTTGTAAAGATTAAATTACAGAACAGCGTAGGCTGAATATTTGCCAATTAAAAATTATTATATAATGAATAAAGATTCCTGGTTACCAATCTTTTTAAAATAAATTAGTTTATTTCTCTACATTTTAACCCTACATAGGTTTATCTTTAGGAGCTAGTATACATTAACAAAAAAATCTTATAATTTAACAACTAACATATTTACAAATTAGTCTAAGGTAAGTGTATTTTTTTTGAAATTTCATAGTTAATAGTCCCAAAATGTAAAAATTGCATTTAAAAATTTTCAGAAAACAATAATTTAACTTCATTGATCAATCTCATTTGTATACCAAAAAAAAATCAATAAATACGAGATGCGCAATACTATGGAAAAACATCATACCAATACAATCCAATCAAAACCAATCGGTGAAAATGGCAGCAAGATATAAAAATGAAACATAAAGTTATCAGAAACCATTAGTGAAATTTTAAATTATCATAAATCGTATTAAGATTTACTCCGTCCGTTTTGTTTCTTCAAGATTAAATTTATGAGAATAGTCATTATGGACTTTCTTAAAGTATTTGGCATTAGGAAAAGTGTGATTATTTTTAGTATTTTGAAAAGAATATTAAAGGAAAGGCTAGTACTGTACAATTATAAGTTTGGGGTTAATTATGGACAATGTTTGATTTTGATGCATTCTTTGTATAAAATTTCATTAAGTGTAATTAAAATTTTTCCAATTTCGAATTTTGCTAGATTGCTGTATTGTTTTGCTCAAATCCAAGTAAAGTTTAATTTGATCATTAAGAGTTGTATATTCTTATTCAGTTATATTTGATTTGTTTGGTTTCGTTAGTAGAAGTTGGTCTTTTAATTTAAGAATTTTAACATAAATGAAAAATGAATGATATATGACGTATTATATTTCTCTCAAATAAGAAATGGATTTTAAATTTCAGGAATCCAAATATTGTATTATTCTTAATAAAAGTTAGAATATGAAAATCAAATCAAATTATAAAGAGAAAAATTGGGATACTGCAAGGATTTGAACCTGAGATCTATCAACTCCGGTTAAATGCTGCGATTAAAACCTGATTTTATTACAAGTTTTTCTCTATTTTTGTTATGTGTCATAGGTAACCTCGATCCCATGATTATTTCCTAAACTGAAAGACTTACCACAATAATCATCTGCAGTGGCACTGTTATTTAAGTCTTTCAGGGATTGAGGCTGCATATGACACATAACAAAAATAGAGCAAAATATTGGAATATGATCCGATTTGAATCACAGGCGATCGTAGCTTAGTTGGTTTAAAGCATATGACCAGATTTCATAAGTCCCAGGTTGAAATCCTGGTAGTGTCTCAATTTATCAATAATTTGAATTGATTTATATTAATTCAGTATTTACTTTAAAAAAAAAAACGAATTAAATAGAGTATGACACCATACTATCTGAACAGACTGTAGCTCCACATGATGTGAACATATATACGTAAAGATTACTGGTGTTAAGTGACTGCTTCTATATATACTGCTACATACAATATATGTGCGCAGGTTAGAGAGAGAATCTTTGAGGCAGGTATAAGATAGAAGTTGCCGAAATTACATTAAGAAACTTTGTAATGCAATTAGAAACGCTAAATTACTTTCCATCATACTTTGATGTTCTTGTCTCTTGTTCACACCCTCATCAGCTATTTACCCCGAGAATGTGTAAAGTGCGGTTCAAAGGAAACGAAATATTTAAAAAGTTTTATCATAGTTTACCTGATTCTCTATTGTTGACTTTAAAAAGATTTTGATTTATTATTAACATAATCAATAAACTTTTATTAAAATAAAATTAAAATAGATAAATTATAACTGTTAATATATAGATATATTTATTGAGTGTGCAGTTCTGATCTTACAGATCTCGATAGATCTACTGTTCACTGTTTACAGCAAATTTCGTTAACATACAAATTTGCGTTTGCTCCATTGTTTTCCACAGCCTTCTCAATTCAAAATTTTGTTTATAAAAGCAATTTTTCGTTTGCTTGTTACTATTTACACTTTTATTTCCTGTAAAATATTTAAATTCTATACCCGGTATATTATTGCTTAGTTTTTTTAAAGTTTTATTTCATTTTTAGTAGTTCCTACTTGTGCAAATATTGAACTAAGACCTACTACTCGTATGCAAATAATATTTCATGGCTAGTCTTAGAGTATTACTTATTATTATAATTTGAATCTTATGAATTTAAAAATGTAGCCCCTCAACTAAACGGATTTGAATATGTTTGATAAATGTATCTGTTTTAAGCGAACACATGTTATAAGTTTCACATAAAAATATCTATTTATATGCAAATTATTACGGTATTTAAAAAGAATGATTAGGATTGCACTGATAATTATCAGCTTATTTTTTTACTTTTAATTTTTTTCATTATTATTATTTTATTTTTTAATTTGGATTTACTTCCCGTAAATCAATTCAACATGCACTTTTTTTCTGTCTTAGTAAAATTCTTACTCATCTATTTACTCTATTTCGGCTTGAGCAAGGCATTCGATGCGTTCATTAAAGATATTTTAATATCTTAGGTTTAGGCGTACGGAACTCGTAGCCAGCACTTAATTAGATCTCCTCATATTTATGTGACCGCGTAATTTGTTTATATTAATCGCAATGGTTGCGACTTTAAATTTGATCCATTATCCTAACATATTGGGTTCCTGGAGAAAGTATACTTGGATCATTACTTTTTAAAACTAGTCGAATATTTATAAATTACTCGTCCAAATCCTACGCTCTAACTTTAAATGATAAAACGTCCTGAGTTAATTTGAATTGAAGAAACACACAATGACATTTCTCCTACGGCAGTCACGAACGATAATTTAATTAGTGAAATTAAGAAGGTCATTGATCCGAGCACCGATAAATTAAATATCTTAAACATTGTAAAATCGGCTAAAGGAGATGCAATAATAAAATGCGCTAATAGTAATTCGGCTAATAAAATAAAAAATTGTTTAGAAAATAATGAAAATTTCAATAAACAAATAACAACAATCATTGCCAAAAAAATTAATCCAAAATTAATAGTATATGGAATTGAAATACTTGCTGTAGAAAATAACGATAAATTTATAAAGAATATTATACATCAAAACGCATTAGATGAAAATAATATACCGGAAATAAAAGTAATCCGAAATATAAAATCAAAACATAATACTTGCCATGTAATTCTGGAAACAGATCCAAAAACATGGAATAGAATAATAAATAACGGCACGTTGTATGTAGGATGGAAACGCTGTTCTGTTAAAGAAACATTCAGTGTGATAAGGTGTTATAAATGCAACAAATTCGGTCATACTCAAAGAGTTTGCGAAGTTACTGATACGTGTCCAAACTGCGCTGAACCACATGAAACAAAAGAATGCAAATCGGACATTCTTCGTTGTATTAACTGCATAAACTATAATAAAAAGTATAATACGGAAGTACCAATTAATCATTCATGCAGAGATTTAAATTGTATGTGTTATAAAAAAATCATAAACTTAATCAAAGTTAAAACAAACTACATTAATAATATCTAGCAATTACAGATATATCCCGGAACTTTAAATACAGAAAGTGATGTAAATAATACAAATAAAGAACTAAAATCACTTTTTACAGTTTTTCATCAAAATATTCAGTGTGTTACCAATAAAATTGAGGAACTAGAAATTTTTTTAAGTGACAATAATTTTGATATTGTTTGTTTATCTGAGCATTGGATAAAACAAAGTGAAAATTTTTCAGTAAACATAAGTAATTATAAAATTGCCAATATGTATTGTAGAACTCAATTAAATCATGGTGGTGTCTTAATATTAACGCGTAATGGAATACAGACAACGAAAATTAAAACTGTAGATAAGTCATGCGTGGAAGCAGTGTTTGAGTGTACAGCAATCAAATATACGCACGAGAAAAATCATTACTTTATAATGTGCGTATATCGATCACCAAACGGCAACTTCAATATATTCATGAACAAATTTGAAGAATGTATGGATTCTATCTTAAAAACGTATAAGACAGCTAAACTCATTGTATGTGGTGATTTCAACGTGGATATCCTTTCGTCATCGTCTGACAAGAAACAATTGACTAATTTATTAAAAACTTTTAATGTACATGTAACAATAAACAAACCAACACGTATATCAAAAACATCGAAAAAATGTATTGATAATATTTGTACTAATTTAAGCTGTACGGAGTATGTTTCAGATATAGATTACAATCCATTATCCGATCATTTAGGTCAAGTAATGTGCATAAAAAATATTATTATCAAACCAAATTTGATAACATATAGGAGTTATAATACACAAAATATGGCGTATTTTAAATTTTTGTTAGAAAAAGAAAACTTCGAAGCAATATTTCGTGAAAATGACATTAATAAAAAATTTGAAAATTTCATTAATACAATTAAATATTATTATGATATGGCATTTCCAATAAAACATAAATTTATAAAAAATCATAAATACTGCAAGGAATGTAAGTGGATTACAAATGGTATCAGAATCTCATCTCGAAATTTAAAAAAATTGTATAAGTTATCTTTAAATAAAAATCAAACCATGATTGATCACTATAACAAATATAAAAATGTTTACAGAAAAGTCATTACGAAGGCGAAACAAATGTATTTTAGCACTTTCATCCAAAATAGTGAAAACAAAAGTCGAGCAGTTTGGAAAGTCATAAATAAAACGGGAATACAAAATAAAAATAAGACTAAAGAACAAACAAACAAAATATCTTTAAATGTAAATAACAATAAAATATATGATTCTACCGAAATAGCAAACATATTCAATAACTATTTTGCTCGTATATCTGGTGAACTAACAAACAATATTATACCTATAAATACAAATTCTGTAAATATTTCAAATTATATAAGTTCATTATTTATCAGTCCAGCAACAGAATTTGATATATATAATATTATTCAGTCTTTCAAATCAAATGCAACTCCTGGTTTTGATGGAATTACAGCAAATATTGTAAAACAGGTGGCTTACATCTTAATTTATCCTCTCACTTATCTTGTTAATGAGTCGATAAGCGAAGGAGTATTTCCAAATGTACTCAAAAAAAGTAAAATTATTCCACTTCATAAAGGAGGAGATCCTGAAGTATTATCAAATTATAGACCAATTGCTTTGCAGTCAATATTTTCAAAAATATTAGAAAAATATGTGGGTCGTAAGATACATAATTTCTTAGAAACAAATAATATATTCAGCGCAAAACAACACGGATTTCGTTCAGGTCATTCGACTACAAGTGCAATTATGAATTTTTTAAACGATCTTTATATTGCGTTAGATAACGGCGAACAAGTTCTTGGAATTTTTATGGACATAAGTAAAGCCTTTGATTGCATTGATCATAAACTATTATTTAAAAAAATGGAGATGTACGGAATCCGTGGTATTTGCTTAAATTGGTTCATTTCATATTTAGCGGATAGAATACAAATTGTAAGCCTAGATAATGTAGTGTCGTCAGCAGAAAGCGTTTCTATAGGCGTTCCACAAGGTTCTGTATTAGGACCACTATTATTTACTATTTACATTAACAATCTTCCAAATGATATCCCAGCTGGAAATTTTACAATGTTTGCAGATGACACTACATTATTGAATAGTGCAACCACTACAAAATCTCTAACAAAAACAACAAACAACTGTCTTCAAAATGTATCAAATTGGTTTCTAAATAATAAATTAGTATTAAATGTACAAAAAACTGTAGCAATAAAATTCTCTGCTTCAAACAGAAAACCAAATGAATCGCTGTACATTAAATGTAACAAGAAATCTATAGCACTGGTTCAAAATACAAAATTTCTTGGTCTACACATACAAGAAAACTTAAATTGGGAGGCACAAATAAATGAGCTATGTGGAAAACTAGCTTCCATTTGTTATTCTATGCGTAGAATTAAAACTCTTACAGACAAAAATACAATACTTATATATTATTTTGCACATTTTCAAGCTAGAGTAAAATATGGAATAATATTCTGGGGTAATTCACATCACGCTGAGAGAGTTTTTATTCTACAAAAATATATTATAAGAATAATATTAAGCTTGAGATCAAGAGATTCATGTAGAGAGCATTTTAAGAAGTTAAACATACTACCAATTCCCTGTTTATTTATCTACGAAATACTAATTTTTGTGAAGAATAATATCGATCAGTTTCATATGTTAAATTTAAGTCACACTTATTGTACAAGAAATGTAAATACTTTGTTAATTCCAAGTCATAAACTTGGACTCTTTGAGAAAAGCCCAAAATATATAGGCACAATTCTGTACAACAAATTAAATGAAAAATTGAAAAAAATTGTGAATTTAAATAAGTTTAAAAGAGAACTAAAATTATATTTGTTGCAGAATTGCTTTTATAATGTACAAGAATATTTGAATTATGTATACTAATTTGTAATTACTTGACTTGTTCTATATCATTTGTACTATGATCATTGAACTAATAAATTCTATTCTATTCTATTCTATTCTATTCTGCTTAAATTCTGCTTTATTTTTATTATTAATTCAGTCTGATCTTATATTGACCTACTTGCTAAAAATTACGCACAATATTTTTTACAATACATAGATTTAAAAAACAGGCGAATATTGATGCGATCAAAATATTTTATTACACGCATGTATTCTTTAGATTTTTAACCATTTTTGTCTCACGGCACATATTAACTAATTACTAAAATTCTACGACATACCAAAAATATATAATATTTTTTTCAATCTTCTCATTTTACATGAATAAAATAGTTGTTATGCAAATAGTACTAAAAGAGTTACTTTATTGCGTAAGTGGAAATCTTTTAACACAAATTGCGGATACTATTTTTTCTATAACAACCGGGAGAATTTAACTGTTTTGTGATACTAATATAGGGGCAGAAATACAAAAAAAATATACCTATGGAAATAATTTGTAATTTATTTCTCTAGTGAGTTTATATTATTTTGACAGTTTAGCTGTCAAATATATGTAAAATACAATTAAACAAATAGAAACCTAAAAACAGCTGGAGATGTTGCTTTAACAATATCTTGGGATTCTCTCGTGGGTTCTTCGCTGTATTCCTGGTATTCCAATTTAAAAATATAATGTAATTTGACATAAACAAACTAGTTTATATAAATTTTTGCTGTTATGAAGAAATTTTATTTTTTGTTAAAGATTACTAATAATATGAGGTAGGTGGTATCGAGTCGGCTTGTGAACCTTGAGAACCCTGGTTCGATCCCCACAGCCGACAAACAATTTTCACCAAATTAAATCTACCCCTGTGGCTCCCCCTCCACTAATATCTTTGGAGGCCGTGATTTGACGGCTGGTAACCGCACTTTACGCGAAAAAATATATCAATAACCGAGATCTACTTAGGTAGAGTGCCACACCCAGAAATAGGTAAAAGGCGTGATAAAATATTTATTTATTGATTGATTTATTTATTTATTATTTATTTATTTATTTATTTATTTATGTTACGCTGTACAACAGGAACTTAATCCCAATTACAGTACAGGGTCCGCACTCACCGAGCCGCAGTGTAGAAGTTTATATAATTTTTAGCTTGAGTGAGATTCGAACTCGGGATCTCCGGATTCGAATTCTGTATCGCTATCTACACCACCGTACCATTAAATATATCATCACGCCTTTTACCCATCACTGGGTATGGCACTCTGCCTAAGCAGATCTCGGTAAGAGATATATTTTTTCGCGTGAAGTGCGGTTACCAGCCGTCAAATCACGGCCTCCAAAGATATTAGTGGTGGAGGAGCCAGGTAGATTTTTTAAATTGGTGAAAATTGTTTGTCGGCTGTGGGGATCGAACCAGGGTTCTCACGATCCACAGGCCGACTCGATACCACTGAGCCACATTATTTATTGCACATATTCTTGCAGACAAAATTTCAAAGTTTTATAATAATCATATTAATTTGAAATATCTTTCATATATCATAAAAGACAATTTATTATTTATTATGCCAAATATAATTTTTATTTACTCAAAAATGGGCCACCCGAACGAAAACAGGATATTATAAATATGCCTGCCGATATTTTTATCTTTTTCTTAATTACAAATTACCTAACATACAAACTATACACGGTGTTATATTTAAATAGTACCAGCAAGTATCTCGCTTATTTATCAACTTCTGTCATATAACATGATTTATACAGCAACATGTAAGCTAGTTGATGACGAATATACGTAAATCTAAGAGATTTGGCGAGATTTATATATAGTTTCTGTAAACATTTAAATTTAGAGCGAAATCAATACAAACCATGAAAGAATTTAGTTATAAGTTCACAAATCTTTAAAAAAATTAGATTATCTTTGGTGAACCTGAACTATAAAACTTTTTTAACATTAAGTTAAGCATTGGCAGCCTATAACATTTACTCGTAATAATAAAATTCGTAGAGATTTGAAAAATAAACCAAGACTAAATTATTATGAAAATATTTTAAAGCAGTTTCAAAAACAATAGAACAATGTTTAGTTCCATCAGGTATTAAGATTTTAATATTTATTTATTTACATTACACATCTTATGGGATATTATGGCACTCATGATTTTTACAGAAGATTTACACGTGTTTATATATTAAAAACAATTATATATCGCAAAGTTACTAACAAATTTTGCATAAATTGTATTATGTCTGAGAAGCATGTCAAATCAGAATCCTAGAGAGGATCGTGTTATTCGTTTATTGATAAAAGTTAAAATAACTGGAATATATTCGTTTATAATAAAATATACCTTTCATTTTCAAGGATTCTGCCGCGAAATTATCAGGAAAAAATTATATTGTTTTAGTCATAACAAAATTATCAAGTTACTACAATAATATACAAACAAAATATAATCAAAACAGTGTAGTCCTTGCAAACATATCTTTCATATAAGTACTGAGATCTAGTGTGACTTAACAAGAAATGTTTTTAAGCAAGGGTAATTTTTAAGTTACAAAGATAGACAAGCGACACACAATCGAATAGTACAATGTTTGCCAATATAGGTACATCTCATGTTCCTTGCCAGCGTGAAATTATCACGAAAATACATTGTTTATAAATTTGTGTAATTATTTACCTATTAAATTTACTATTAATTTACAGTAATATGTAAACAATATTCAATCGAGTAGTGTGATTTTAGTAAACATTGCTTTCATGTTTCCTGTTGGCTTCAAATTACCAGAAATAATTTGAAAATTACATTTAAAAATTATCAACAGCCTAAAAATGATAATATTTCAATTACAATTATGTACTAACCATATAAAGACGACGTGAACAATATATATTTATATTTGTCGTCTTTTTTCTGCTAACTTCATGAACCTTCAGATCTTTGGAGTCATAGATGGAGTTGAAGTGTTTGCAATTGTGTAACATTTTTTGTTTAATTGTGTGGTTCATAATTTAAACATTTATTCTGTAACATGAATAATTATGTACTTACCTTATATGTAGGCTGGTATGAGCCAGCGTGCAAGACCTATGTATGCTCCTCGTTTATGCATAGACAGTTAGAGCGAAACGTGCCCAGCGCGCTCACAGTTGTATTAAGGGGGCATCTCTAGTCTAAATCTATGAAAAAATCAATTTTCCAAAAACACCGGTTTTGCATTTAGTATACTAATAGTAACATCGTACAATAGTTTATTTTAACTTGCGCGCTCTAAAAATGTTTACCTTTATTAAAAATCATGGAAACCATGGGTATTTCGATTGGCAGCATAGCAGTGGATTTTGCGCAGAGACAGGACGAAAATAGAATTAAGCAAGGAAATCGTCGCAGCATTGAAGCTTCAAAAGAACGGCGACTCGAGCTTAGAAAGGCTAAGGCGCAGGAAAATGAGTTTTTTGAGGACCAGGAAGGAATTATGTATGGAGCTGGTATCGCGGATTGAGTGTAAGAGGTTTTTTACACAGTTTTTCAAAAAATTATTTTAAACGCGTTTTTCTCGAAATAACATTTTTTGACCTGGCTGACATGATTTAACAAAAACTATTGAACCGATTGGGCTGAAATTTTGAGAGGTTATTCGTCACACATATAGTTATAGCCCGTACTAGAATTATGAATATTCGATTACATTTGAGCACTTTTTTAAACAACATAACCTCAAAAAATAAGCCGAAAATTAGAAAAGCCCGCCATTTTGTTTTTTTTTTACTTAAACTTCTTGATTTTAGTACGGGCTATAGCCACTTTCTTATACTTTAATATGCTTTTTGAATTTTTCATTTAAGAGCTTCCTGTGTCAAGATATGATGTCAGCCAAAAAAAAGCAAGCTTCGTTGTGGCAGCCATATCTAGGCCATATTGGATGAAAAATGAAAAAAAAAAATTTTTTTTGCAGACTTCAATATGTATTTTTTTAATATAAAAAAAAATGTAGTGTGATAATAAAGTTTACTGCAAGAAAAAAAATCTTGAAAATTTATGCAAAAAGACTAGAGATGCCCCCTTAATACTTAAATATTAGGAATAAATAGCTAGTTGAAACCGGACAATTAAATCAAAACACTCGATATTTTGTTAATATTTTTTAACCATCTTCAGAACTAGAAAAATACATTCATTTGAATTTGAACAAAATATTAGAACGTACCTTAAATAAAAATCACATGAATTTATTTGCTGATCAGAATAGTAATAAATAAATGATAAAGGTGATAAAACTGCATATTAATTCATATAAAATATTCTTATTACAAAATAAAGTCAGAGATATTGTGGATCGAGAAACAACTAAATAACTGACATCGTGCTAGAGTTCCTAGAAAATAAAGATGCTTTATGAGTTAATTTAACTAATATTAAAAATTTTATGTAAAAAAATCTATAACTTTAAGGTGATGAACTGTATTTCATAAAAAAAATAAATTGATATTTCTGCGTTTGTGGCAAAACTTCTTTTGTAAAAACTAAATTTTGAACGAAGAGACTTCAGCCAGTTTTCACATTTATTAACAGTAGATAAAATTTTTGAAGACTTCCTTAAATATTGGCAGCACTTGGACGCTCTGCATTCTGAATTCAATCAATGATTTGAAGATATCTTTAAAATGAACATACCCGATTGGGTTTTAGATACTTTTTGAAGTACAAACATATAAGAATCTCCAAAATTATAAGAAGAATTAATAGAAATAACAACAAATAAGTAATTGAAATGTAAATTCAAAGACGGCTGCAAAGGGCAGAGACCTACAGCTTATCCTGAATTATAGGCTATAATGCAAAAGTTTTAAAGTGCATTTCCTTGATCATATTTACTAAAACGCTTGTTAAGTGCGGTCACAAATCTGTTAGCAAAATAAAGAAATCGGCTTCAAGTTGCAAATTGCGGTGATTCAAGAAGATAGCTGACAAAAATGGAGCCGAGGATTAAAACATTGATTGCAACGCACCAGGTTCATTCTTCTCATTTTAATTATTTTTTTATATATATATTTATTTCATTGGTGTTTCGACAACATTGGTCTTTAACACCCGGTACAATATTTTTTGTTTACATTTGATTATGCTGACCTATTTATTTGTTACATTTTGTTTGTTGATATTTTATGTTTATATTTTTGATAATAATTGGGTTTCCTTTAGGAATGCTATCATTTTCGTTGTGCTTGTAGTGTCTTCTTTCAGTGCTTCTTTTAGTGTGTTTGGGATCTGGAATTTTTGTCTTGTTGCGGTGTATTGGGGGCATTCTGTGAGGATGTGGTTTACTGTGATTCTTGTTTGGCAGGTGTTGCACATTTCTGGATATTCCTTCTTAAATATATGGTTGTGGGTAATTTTTGTGTGTCCTATCCGCATTCTTGTTAGTATGACTTGATTTCTTCGTGAAGTTTTCATTTTACTGGGGGGTATGTTTTCTTTTATGTCCCGTAGTTTGTTGTTAGTTGTATTTTTCCAGTCTTCTTCCCAATTGCTTTTTATTTCCTTCTTCATGAAGCTTATTATATCTGATGATTGGTTGTATTCGTTTTTTTGTATGGTGTTTATGGCGTCTTTTGCTGCCGTATCTACGTTTTCATTTCCTTTAATACCAACATGCGATGGTAGCCATATGAATATAATTTTTATTTTTCTTTGTTGCAACTGCTACAATTGTTTTTGTATTTCTCTTGTAATATTTTTTTCTGGGAACAAGACTGCTATGCTTTGCAAGACGCTTAATGAATCTGAACAGATTGCATATTTTTGGTTTTGTTCTTCCGTTTTGTTAGCGTAATTTTTAAACGTAAGGTCTTTATTTCTTAATTGATTATGTTTTCTACTTCATTCTAGCGTTTAGGTGGATTACGAGTGCTGTTGGATAAGAACTTCATTTAAATAGCTAATTAACTATGCATTTCTTTCCAGTTTATGGTGAGATTTGACAGTGAGTGGTTGTGTATCGTGTTGTGTTAGGAGGGAGATTGCTTGAGAACGAATTGGTGAGTTGAGTCAAGTGGTGTTACCACACGTGGTGTATGAGTATGTGATCCTATTCCTTGTTTATGCTGCGGTCACTCCAGGGAAGTCCCCTGCGGGGTTGACGGGGAGTGACAGCCAAGTATGCAGCCAACGAAGCACGACCCGCTAGCCCTCGTGCCAACGGTGCCCTGGCCTGCCATCTTTAGTGTTAATTCAGGAGGTGCCCAACGTTTCGCTAACACCCCGCGATTGCGGGTGGAGTGTGGGTTTCTACTTGGCTTTCAATCCACACTCCCGGTGTCCAGGGTAGGCAATCCGGTGGGTGGGTGTTGAGCACTGGTTCTGGTCACTCTGGTTGGCGCTGTCCTTGAGACGACTCTCAGAGTGACGTGTTGTTGTATGTGTTATTTCGAGCGATCATCTGTTGAGTGATTGTGGGTGTGTGTGTGGTGGCAGTTGATTCCTCACTGAGTAACTTCTTATGTTATTTCTCTTTTCAGCTGGCTAACCGCGCACCAGAGTACCGCTGAGGCAGCATCCGCTCCGTCGTCATCCTTACGTTGACTTGTAGTATTTAGTTTAGTAATTAGACGGGTTAGATTTATATCTGGTTTTAATATTTTATTTCAGCCCTAACCAAATAGTTTTTAATATCAGTGCTATTTTAATGTTATTCGTAATTTTTATTCTCATATTATTCTTTATTATTTTAATTTTCTGTGTGTAATGCGAATGTTACTATGGTTGATGTTAATAAATATTATTTCATATGAAGATTCAAGGTTATTACTTATTACTTCCATCTGTATTGTGCTAGGGTATAGGTAGAAATATAAATATATAAAAGAACGCAAATTTATCACTATATCTCTGTTTTTTTGTTTAAAGGAAGGAGTATTTTTCTTCTGAAAAGGGGGTGGTAGACGAATTAAGTTTAGGAACCACTGGTATAAACTTTAGTTATGGTCTATTGGAGAAAATTATGTTTTACTGCATTTTTACAGGGAATCTATAATAATAGGTATTACCTATGAAAAGATTTAAAAGAAATACGTTCCAAGCTTTATGACCGACTCAAAAAGTAAATTTTATGAAAAATTAAACTATAACATGTAAACTATAACATATGTAATAGAGGAGTGGGGAGAGCGTATTTAAAAAAATATATTATTTATTATTTCCGTGAAAATCATGCGGGGCATGGGCTTAGAGTAATATAATACATATAAGACAATCACAAAATAAATAAAAATCTTTTGTACTATAATAAGTTTTAGAAATTCAAATAATTTTTTTTCTGACAGTGCAAACAGGTTTAATGATTTTAATATTACCTAGTAAAGCATTATAAAAAATAATAACAGTACAGTTCGGCTTTTGTAAATAGCTCGAGCCGGTGGCTGTTATTTTTTTATTGTTCTCTGATATATGGCTATGTTAGATTTTATATTATTCTATTTCATTTTACTGTGCTTAAAAGAAAATGATCCCAATTACATAATTAAAGTACGATTTATAATGATTACCAAACTAGAACACAGTTTTTTAAATTATTTTAACTTCTACGAACTGCCCGTGTTTTAAAATACGAAACAAAATTCGGACATTTGTAAAGTATAAGAGAAATAAAATAATGTTTCTACGATTGCTATGAAAAGTTGACAATTACGCTCTCATTTGTCATCGTAAAGTTGACGTTTTCTGTGGAACAATCGAAAAATATATTTTTTTGCGCGTGTCCAAGGGCAACGCGCGAAAAAGACGTCAAATGCGCACGTTTCTAATGGCAACGCACAAAAAGATAATAAATGCGCGCTTATTTCAATAATTACCAGGGATACAAACGAAACAGAAACTTGTCATATTGACAGTTGACAGAATGAATTTATTTTCAATACGTATAAGTTTCAAAATAATTTTAGGATGCAATCGTAGAAAAAATTATGTGTGTATCATGAGCGTAAAGTGTCTTTGTTCCTCTTGCACTATTGCAGCTCTCGCTTTCGGCTCGCGCTGCAATTACCGTGCTCGAGTAACAAAGAATCACTTTACGCTCTTAATACACAAATAACTATTATGTAAAAGACAAAATATGTTATATAATATAAAAGATCTTTTTTTAACTCAGACTTGAATAGAAAATTTAAGTTGTATTCTATAATATTAAATTCTGTAAGGTACATGGTACGTAGAACATGTAATGAAATATCACTCAAAATGATAATGAACTCACAGAAATAACTATAGCAGCCATAGACCATTTAACAATATTGACATGATTAATTAACAATTCAAGTATTCTTTCATTGATTAAATACATTTAGATACAATTCAAAATAACTTTTAATATCATTTAACAAATGATTGTAAAGTTGAATTATAATGTAACATATGTGGTCCTGTGACTCTTGGGAATGGGGTTCTCCACTATGGCCACAAAATAGAATTCTTACTACGTTTCATGTTTTCAGTCTTGCTCTATGCATATTAATATATTATGTACGAACATTTTAATAAGGTAAAAATGATTGTTCAATATTTAGGCTTACACATATCAATAAGAGGAAATATATGCTCAATGGTAAATATCAGCAAATCTTACCAGTCGTAATCAAACCTTTGACTAAGATAATCTTGCAGATTATTTATTTTCCTTTCTTAAATAACTGATATCCTTACACATTTTTAATTATTTGCTATGAAAGTTATTTATTGCAGTTATTTCATGATAAAATAGATCAAATATGTAACTACAATTATAAGCGAGTTTCACTATTAGAGATCAACATTTCTCTAAATTTCAGATCATAAAAATTATGAAAAATTTAAATGAAGTTGAATAAAAAAACATTGAAAACCCCATTGTGATTCGTCAGATAAAATTTATTCTGGACCCAATGAAAAAAGATGGGTTATATTTTACGAATAGTGTAAAATACAATAATAAAAATGCAGCACAAAGTTAAGATTATTAAATTTATAAAAGAAGTACATCAAGATAAGATTGCAATTGCAGAAACTGGTTTACTGCTTTCCATGAAATTGAGTGGGTTGTACTTATATATCTTAGTTAGAAGAAGAACCTTCTTTAATTTTCGCTGAGCCTCTGTTACATTTCATTACCAATTGAAATTTTCTATAAAATACATAATTTAGTACAGTTCCCACAAGTGGTCGATAGCCTATTACTTACATGAAGTTTAAAGACTAGAAATTTCTCGCGTTTGCTTGTAAAGAATCCTCCTGCATATATCTCCGAAAACCAGAGTTTCCTAAAGCATCAAGCAAGAATAATAGAGCGACTGGCTATAACATTGAAAAGCAGTTTTCTAGTAAATCTCGCCTAATTGAACCAGTCAATCTTGTTGAAATCCTTGAATTTTCTGTACGAAACTTCACCTCGGGATTGTTATAACTACATCGTAGCAGTGTAGAGCTTGAGAGTGAAGTATAAATTTGAGGGCAAAAAATGCTCAGTACCGGTCTCGCCAAATATTACAAAATGAAGTTTGTTTGATTCGGCAAATCCTGTTAACCAATTTTTCGAGGGCGATAAACAAATTTCGCGTACGAGGTACATACAATATTTTTTATACTTATTCAAATGATTTAAAATATTTAAAAAATGTATATCTCGTTCGTTGTTTTATGAACGTTACAAGTATATTTTTATTTATCCAGCCTGTAAATAATCTGTTATAATTAATTTTTTAATAAGTTATATACGTATTTCAGTTGTGTTTTGTGGCGAATCATTTGAATTATTGAAAGTTGTTAAACTAACTGTATTCCTTCTATTTTTTCTTCCTATCCAGCTGCGCAGTCGCCTAGTTTTTCTTTTCATTAATAAATATATATATATATATATATATATATATATATATATATATATATATATATATATATATTTCACTCCATTTTTTCCTGTTCTTCGTTTCTTCCTTCCATTTATAAATTCCTAATTTGTGTAGATCTTCTTCTACTTCTTTATTCTAGGTTGACCGTGGCCTCTCTCTTCTATATCCTGAGTCCCAATTTAGTGTTGTAGAGATTGCTGTTTCTGTATCAGCTCTCATTAGCCTGTGCACACTTTCAGATACAGTCGTTTTTAATTTTGCTCTTGAGTTTTGTGATATTACTGTTGATCTTCATTGGTCTTTTATATTAAATTTTATATCAATCGATTCCAAAAGTTTTTTTCTATGTGCTGATGAACTTTGGTTTTCGAACTGGTGTATCAGGGGTGAGTTTCTTCATTATATCTGTATCTGTCTCAGTAGCCGTTTAATTGTTGTCCGGACTTGTCGTGCTAATTTAATTATATGATATTGTAGTTTGCGGTATACTGAGCGTTCGACTAATTCTGTTCATAGTTTTTTCTTTTTGCATTCTTTGTACGGTTTAATTTATCTTTTTTTTTGTTTGCTTGTACTATTATTAATATGGATCAATGCAGTTGTTGTAGTAAGCAATTTGATCTACATAAATTACTCACTTGCTCCATCTGTAAAAAATATTTTCATCATGGATGTGTCGATATCACTACTTCTGAAATTCGTAGATTGAATTCAAAATCTGGTTTAAAATGGAATTGTTCGGATTGTCGTTCTTTAAACAATGACATTGATAGTCTAAAAGCTGTAATTATTGGCTTACAAAAAGATCTTGTCGAACTTAAAAATGTCAACAAGGATGTAATTTCTACTGAGTCTTCACTGCATTTTACTGAAACAATAATTCAAGAAATATCTGAACGTCAAATACGTGCTTCTAACGTGATGATTTTTGGTGCTAAAGAGAATAACTCGCTGACTAAGGAGAAAAGTGCATTAAATGACTCTGCACTTGTCAATAATATATTTTCCGACCTAGGTATCAACTCTAATGTTGTCAAGTGTTCTCGGCTGGGTCGCTTTGACGTCTCGAAATTAAATTCTCGTCCAATTAAAGTCCAACTATTGTCTCCGAATGATGTTAATGAATTGTTTAAAAATATTAATAAAATAAAATCTTCTGAATTATTCAAAAATATAATCTTATCACGTGATCGTACTAGCATGCAAAACAAATACTATAAATCTGTAAAAGATGAATTGCTTAAACGTATTGCTGGAGGAGAAGCCGGTATATCTATTAAGTATGTACGTGGAATTCCTACTATTATCAAAAATTCGGAAAACTAGCTCCACCCAACAGTCGTCCTATTAATTTAAGCTTGTATTATTAGAATACTAGAGGTCTAAACTCAAAGGGGCATATATTTTATAGTAATTATTGTAGTTTCTCTTTTGATGTCATAGTTATATCAGAAACTTGGTTATCTGACTCTTTTAATAACGGAGAATTATTTTCTCCTGCTTATAATGTTTTAAGATCTGATCGTAATTTTTCTGTTTCAGGTCGCTCTAAAGGTGGCGGAGTTTTGATTGCTCTTAAGAGCCATTTTATTTATGATGTATTAAATACTTCCCATATTAAGTCTATTGTTCCTTTAATTGATGTTATTGCTTGTAAATGTTACTTAGGTACCCAAAAGATTGTTATTTGTGCTATTTACATTCCTCCAGTCATTACCGTAAATGATTTCGAAAATTTTATGGATGCAATCCAGATACTCCTGATTAATGAACATGTAATATTTTTAGGTGATTTCAATGTACCTTATTTTAATAACAAGTCAATAAATTGTACAAAATCTTCTTCTCTGCACAGCTTATGTGAATTACTGAGTCTCACCCAGCACAATAATATACGCAACATGGAACTAAATACTCTAGATCTTGTTTTTTCGAATTTGACTGGCAATTATCTGGTTGAGAAAATGAACTTACCATTTGTCCCTGAAGATCGTTATCACCCGGCACTTGAAATTGATTTTAATTTTGTATTCTCTCAGAGGTTACTTAACTTTCCACCTTCTAATAACGTACGTTATAATTTTCGTAAAACAAATTATTTACAACTTTATCATGATCTCAGTAACATGGATTGGTCGAATTTATATAATTTTGATAAAGTTGATGATGCACTTAATTTATTTTATGTAATGCTCTACGAAACGTTAGATAGGTCTGTTCCGAAATTCTCTAATGTGAAGTCTAATTTTCCTATTTGGTTTACTTCTCGCTTAAAATCATATATAAAGACTAAAAATTATTACAGGAATAAGTGGAAATCAACCAAGAATCCCTGTTATTTTATTAAATTTAAAAGATTGCGGGCCCTGGTCAAACTTGAAGTTAAAGAAGCTTATAATTCTTGCCTTCGGTCTGTCGAATACTATATTAAAATTAACCCTGCCGAATTATGGAAGTTTCTAAATATAAAAAAGGTGCTACACGTATTCCTGGCAAACTACACGATGATAAATCAGAATATACAACACCTAGTGAAATTGTCGATGCTTTTGCTAAACATTTCTCTAACCTCTTTTCTACTAGTTCTGATTCTGACGCTAAACATGTTCTTGGTAATAATTCCTCTTTCATTCTTAGTCCGGTTGTTGAGGATGATATTATCCCTTTATTGGCTTCGCTACCAAACAAAATGACTTCTGGTGAGGATGAATTGCCTAGCTTTCTCCTAAACGATTGTAAATTTATTTTTGCTAGACCTTTTTCCTGCATAATAAATTTGGCTATTACTAATTCCACCTTCCCTGATCGTTGGAAAAGAACTCGTATAACTCCGGTATTTAAGAAAATTGATAAAACCTGCATAAATAATTATCGTCCTATCTCCATTCTAAATAATTTCAGTAAGGTCTTTGAAATGTTAATTTATAATTTGATTTACTCAAATATTAGTTCTCGCCTAGCTTCGGAACAACATGGTTTCTTAAAACATCGCTCAACTGTCACTAATCTCGCTTGTTTCAAACAATATGTCTCTGAGTCGCTTGACATTCGTGGTCAGGTTGATACTATATACACGGATTTTTCTCGTGCTTTCGACTCCATTGACCATGGACTTTTGATTGAAAAAATTAGTGCTATTGATGCTGCACCAGGTCTGGTGAACCTTCTACGTTCTTATCTTACCAATCGTGTCTGTTGCGTTTTCTACAATGGGTACTCCTCCTTTAATTTTATTGCTACATCTGGTGTCCCACAGGGGTCAAACCTGGGCCCTCTGCTATTTATTATATTTATTGATGAACTGATTAAAATATTTTCTTGTCCAGTGTTAGCATATGCTGATGATCTTAAAATTTTTAAAAATATTTCAACACTTAAAGACGCTGATGATTTACAAACTAATATAAATTCCCTAATGGAATGGTGCAATTTCAATAGACTTCCACTTAATATAAATAAATGTTGTGTGGTATCTTATTCCAATAGCATTAATAAAATACTTTATTCTTACCACATGGATACCGAACTTGTTACTCGAAAAGAATCTGTAAAAGACCTGGGCGTCAATTTTTCCTCAGATTTGAAATTTATTGAACACATTAATAATGTCTGTCAATCTGCTTGTAAAACTCTTGGGTTCTTAATAAGAATTTCCAAAACTCTTGACGACATCTCAGTTTTAAAAACTCTATACTTTTCCTTTGTGATTAGTAAGTTAGAATATGCTGTTTTAGTCTGGTTCCCGTTTTATAACTTTCAGGTATCGGCTCTCGATCGTGTTCACAGAAGATTCTTAAAGTACTTGTCCTTCAAAATTGATCAAGTTTACCCTGATAGAGGAATAAATCAAAATTTACTCCTAACTCGCCATGATATGCAAGCCTTAAGTTTCAGAAGAGAATTATCCAGTGCAAGGTTTTTGTGGATGCTGATGCACAATAAAGTAGATGCTCCGTTTCGACTATGTCGCATTCCCATCCACGTTCCGCAGTATTCGTCGCGGCACACTCGACCTTTTAACCTCTCGTCTTACAATACTGACGTCCTACGTCGATCGCCAGTCCACATCATGTGCCATTTTGCAGATATCCACCTACCTGATATTTTTTTGTAATATGCATTATAATTATTTCTGTTTGTGTCTTTTAAATTCTTGTTATTGTATTTATTTATTTTTATTATTGGCAGCCGCAATATCTATATTAATTTATTTATTTTTTGCCTTTGTACATTACTTTATATTTATTATATATATATATATATATATATATATATATATATATATATATTTTATCTTTACCCTGTAATAGGACTCTGTTGGGTAATAAAGATTATTATTATTATTATTATTATTATTATTATTATTATTACATGTCCTAACCATCTTCCTCTTTGTTGTTTATTTTTTCTGGTGATATCTTCACCTTCTAGTTCTATACATTTAATTATAATAATTTAATAAACAAAAACTTCGATCTCCTTGAAAAAAGTTTGTGAGCGTTTTTAATAAATATGCATCTTAAGAAAATGCACAGTAAAATCCCATATTAGTTGCACTTATTGAATTAAATCAGTTTTGTAGAAATATAAAATATTCTAAATTTTACCTACATTTACATACGTGCAGTATATATCCTATATGTTATTATTCTGTCTTCAAACCTTACTTTTATCTTATTTAATTAACCTTGTATCTTTTACAGTTATTACTCATGCTTAACACGTTATTTACTCTGGTCTTTTGATTTACTTATGGCTCTTACTAAGTCTAGAGGCACGGGTTAAACTTATTTTAAAAATCTCAAAAAATTAATTTATTACTTTTTTGTGATTTTAAACCAGATTTTGGGTGGAGACCGACAAAATTCGAACTTACCCAAAATAGATATAAATATATATATATATATATATATATATATATATATATATATATATATGTATATATATATTATATAATATTAAATTTTTTTACATTTATGAGAGGTAAAAAATATCTTCAAAACTGATATATCATCCCTACAATCAAAATATAGTATTTTAATCTTTCATTGTTGTAATCTATAATGAGTTTGAAAGTATCGGTAAACTGATTAAGCCATAATTTTTACGTAATTTGATCATTAATCTGTATCTATATCGACAATGCGAGTTGATGAAGATTATTGAAAGAAAGGATCAATAATCTCTATATACAAATATAGATAAATATCATTTGTTTTTATTATGTTTATTATTGTAACGTTTATTACAATTTCGGGTTCGGTGAAGTTTATAATTAAATAAAACACGAGCAATGAAAACACTAACAAAATATTTATTTAAAACGAAAATAGTGTAGTACAATTACTAAGACATATATTTATATACAACAAGTATTTATATTTACATTAAAGCATTTAGCAACGACTTACACTGTTCACACTTCAAATACCGAATGCCTGTTGCCGGCCGAAACTCTTCCTTATATATTGGTACAAGATACTCTAGAATATACGAGAGCGTGTGGAACACATGACGCAGAGCGAACAGGTTCGGACTTGTCTATTGCGTATGAGACAGCAGTGAACGCGTTGTAGACTATGACGCGTCGACTGTTCCAGACGGAACAGGGTCGTACTCGCTACATTATATTACTACTACTACAATGGGAAAACATTGCAGTAAGTAGTCTTGAAAATTTTCGACTAGAAGAAAAAGTAGAAAACTTCTCGGGATACATTTAATAAAGAAAGATGAAATAGAAGGTAACACTAACAATGTCAATGTGCGATCAACAGAATGTAAACGCGAACTACTTTCTAATGTCGAGGAACATATCGGAACACAAATATTCCATTACATACGATTTGTATTTCGAACGCTATCTTTAACATTCAATGTTCTGTAGTGGGGTAACCAATCACTGTGAATCTCGTGATTAACGTAGTGGGGCCACCACACGTTGGCGCTCCTGTGAAAGTATTAAGTCGAAATAGTATCCTGTTAATATGATCGATTAATTTGATTGTATTTTAAACCATAATATATAACATCATTGGTTAACCGGAAACATAGCCAGTATATCCTGGAAAGATGAGACCATATGTAATTTTTTGTTATTGTTATTAAAATTTGGTGAAAATTGTTTGTCGGCTGTGGGGGTCGAACCAGGGTTTTCAAGATCCACGGGCCGACTCGATACCACTGAGGCACCTACCACATACATAAATCAAGTACATACAATTTCAAATTAACTAGATTATCTTTTATGATTGTTTATAATACATTAATAGTTAATTTCATTTAATTTTTAATATCATGCTGTGTAATTTTGTTCTACATTTGTTGCTATTAATGTCGGTATATATTAATAAGTGCAAGTACCTATAGCATCGGCTAAGGCTGCCGTGTGAATAAGAGGTCATTGACACTAAAGAACTTCAACTGACGACTAAATTGAAGGGTAATAAATTGTATATGATAAGTTAGTCTTGAGTTGGAATTACACTATAAATATGCTTTTTATTAAAATTTGCAATCAAAATACTTTATTGTTTCACAAAATACATTTTCCTTTTGGACATCTTCAAATACAATACCTTACAACACTAGCTGTATTAATCAACTAGTCAACTCTAATTACAACCATTATATTTGTATTTCTAAATTTAACAAAAGTGTGTTGCTGGCATCTGTCTGTTCGTAAAATACAAATATACTTATTGTAATCATAGTTACCTAGTTGATTGGTATTTTTTGTATTTTAAGCTATTAGGTATTGTAAAAACATCTCTTGCATGAAATGTACACTCTTTATTTAATAGGGAACCGGTCAAAAAATCATGTGTTCAATCGATTGTCGTTTTAAAAATTACGATATTTTAGCTTTAACGCATAAAAATTACAGAAAATATTAATTATCGTGGCGACATGGCGCCTCCTTTATGAGGCGCCTTTATACGGAACACAACCTGCAAATCCGTACGCGGCGGCTCTGGCATTGGCTAACTTTCGCTTAGAAAGTAATAATTATCAATATAATTATTGAAATATGTTAATCATAAAGAAGATTTCTTAAATGGATAACTTGTGTTGACATTGAATTTATTACTCAGGCGACATTTCAGCCGTGAGTTGCGGCCATTATTAAGTCAACATATATTTAATAATTATAGTTTTAAAAATATTGTTAATTTAAAAAACAACTTTTTGTATTTCTATGTTGACACATTAATAAGGTAACATATTAAAATTATATTTTATAGTTTATTTATGCTATTCTGATACAAAAGAAACTTAATCTTAATTATAGTACAAAGTCCGGAATCATCAAGCCACAGTATGACAGTTTAAATATTTAAATAAACGATTTAATTTTCTCTTAGATTTTTCCATTATTTGTTACATTCATCTATAATAAACGATCAAAAAAACGTGTGTGTGTATAATAAATATGACATCGAAGCCCAGGTTTTAAATCCGGTTGTATCATATTTGCTCGAGGCTGGAGGCTGCAATCCTGTGAACTGTAAAGACAGATAAGCGACTTAACATGATTTACACAATAATCGTTCTCGGAGGTATATATATGTATGTATATATATATATATATATATATATATATATATATATATATATATATATATATATATATATATATATATATATATATATATAGATATATAAGTAACGTAAACGTGATTTACGGTTCAAAAAAAAAATAATTTGTATTTGACAACGAAAGATGTTATATAGATGCAGAATTTTATGCTCTAAAACATTTATTTGAAGCATTTTTGTCTAAAATGATTTGGGGAGCAATGCGCACGGAAAAACTGTTTTTTCATGTTAATCGCCTATGTACACAGGTATGATGTTCCACCCGGTATATAGACAGGGTGTTTCACAACTTAGAGCAAAAAATTAAAGGGTATATTCTGTATATCATGAAACAAATGATTTTTTTTAAAAATCGCAAAACTATTTTCCATGTTTCCCAGTCCAAAATTTTTCGTTGCCACTGCCACTGGGTGGATGATTATGTTAAAGTTATTAATTAAATAAAATTAACAACCCTTAATATTTCGAATTTAAAAAAAATTCTTTTTGTTTCATGATCAGCACGTCGTACAGAATATAAACTTTAATTTGTTGCTCTAAGTTGTGAAACACCGTGTAAATATATATATATATATATATATATATATATATATATATATATATATATATATATATATATATATATACCGGGTGTAACATGAAAACCTGGCCATAGGCGTTTAACATGGGAAATCAGTTTTTCCTTGCGCAAAAGTGGCCAATTGATTTTAGGCAAAAATGCTTCAAATAAAAGTTGTAGAGTGCAAGTACCTATAGCATCGGCTAAGGCTGCCGTGTGAATAAGAGGTCATTGACACTAAAGAACTTCAACTGACGACTAAATTGAAGGGTAATAAATTGTATATGATAAGTTAGTCTTGAGTTGGAATTACACTATAAATATGCTTTTTATTAAAATTTGCAATCAAAATACTTTATTGTTTCACAAAATACATTTTCCTTTTGGACATCTTCAAATACAATACCTTACAACACTAGCTGTATTAATCAACTAGTCAACTCTAATTACAACCATTATATTTGTATTTCTAAATTTAACAAAAGTGTGTTGCTGGCATCTGTCTGTTCGTAAAATACAAATATACT
This sequence comes from Pterostichus niger, assembly GCA_947425015.1. Classification (NCBI taxonomy): domain Eukaryota; kingdom Metazoa; phylum Arthropoda; class Insecta; order Coleoptera; family Carabidae; genus Pterostichus; species Pterostichus niger. Next base: position 3,328,949 of record OX380347.1, read on the forward strand.
TATTGTAATCATAGTTACCTAGTTGATTGGTATTTTTTGTATTTTAAGCTATTAGGTATTGTAAAAACATCTCTTGCATGAAATGTACACTCTTTATTTAATAGGGAACCGGTCAAAAAATCATGTGTTCAATCGATTGTCGTTTTAAAAATTACGATATTTTAGCTTTAACGCATAAAAATTACAGAAAATATTAATTATCGTGGCGACATGGCGCCTCCTTTATGAGGCGCCTTTATACGGAACACAACCTGCAAATCCGTACGCGGCGGCTCTGGCATTGGCTAACTTTCGCTTAGAAAGTAATAATTATCAATATAATTATTGAAATATGTTAATCATAAAGAAGATTTCTTAAATGGATAACTTGTGTTGACATTGAATTTATTACTCAGGCGACATTTCAGCCGTGAGTTGCGGCCATTATTAAGTCAACATATATTTAATAATTATAGTTTTAAAAATATTGTTAATTTAAAAAACAACTTTTTGTATTTCTATGTTGACACATTAATAAGGTAACATATTAAAATTATATTTTATAGTTTATTTATGCTATTCTGATACAAAAGAAACTTAATCTTAATTATAGTACAAAGTCCGGAATCATCAAGCCACAGTATGACAGTTTAAATATTTAAATAAACGATTTAATTTTCTCTTAGATTTTTCCATTATTTGTTACATTCATCTATAATAAACGATCAAAAAAACGTGTGTGTGTATAATAAATATGACATCGAAGCCCAGGTTTTAAATCCGGTTGTATCATATTTGCTCGAGGCTGGAGGCTGCAATCCTGTGAACTGTAAAGACAGATAAGCGACTTAACATGATTTACACAATAATCGTTCTCGGAGGTATATATATGTATGTATATATATATATATATATATATATATATATATATATATATATATATATATATATATATATATATATATATATATATATATATATATATATAGATATATAAGTAACGTAAACGTGATTTACGGTTCAAAAAAAAAATAATTTGTATTTGACAACGAAAGATGTTATATAGATGCAGAATTTTATGCTCTAAAACATTTATTTGAAGCATTTTTGTCTAAAATAATTTGGGGAGCAATGCGCACGGAAAAACTGTTTTTTCATGTTAATCGCCTATGTACACAGGTATGATGTTCCACCCGGTATATAGACAGGGTGTTTCACAACTTAGAGCAAAAAATTAAAGGGTATATTCTGTATATCATGAAACAAATGATTTTTTTTAAAAATCGCAAAACTATTTTCCATGTTTCCCAGTCCAAAATTTTTCGTTGCCACTGCCACTGGGTGGATGATTATGTTAAAGTTATTAATTAAATAAAATTAACAACCCTTAATATTTCGAATTTAAAAAAAATTCTTTTTGTTTCATGATCAGCACGTCGTACAGAATATAAACTTTAATTTGTTGCTCTAAGTTGTGAAACACCGTGTAAATATATATATATATATATATATATATATATATATATATATATATATATATATATATATATATATACCGGGTGTAACATGAAAACCTGGCCATAGGCGTTTAACATGGGAAATCAGTTTTTCCTTGCGCAAAAGTGGCCAATTGATTTTAGGCAAAAATGCTTCAAATAAAAGTTGTAGAGCTTGAAATTATGGATCTAAATCAGTTTTCAGATTTTATTTTGCACGTTTTGTAAGCGAAATAATCGCATTAATATTTTGTAAGAATTTCTACTTTATAGTGATAGCCATGGAATTGAGACAAAATGATAAACAAATGTATGACGTTTTAACTGTCAGAAAAGTTTAGTTTTAAATGGATTTGTGATTTATTTAAGTGACAAAGGTGATTGTTGTTATATCATTATTGAAAATGGATAATAACCCTTTTGTAATTTAACATTATTTCAAAATAAATAAAATAATTATGTGCGTAAAAATTCTATAATTTATTATAATAAATAATAGAATTTTTACGCACATAATTATTTTATTTATTTAGAAATAATATTAAATTACAAAAAGGTTATTATCCATTTTCAATAATGATATAACAACAATCACCTTTGTCACTTAAATCAATCACAAATCCATTTAAAACTAAACTTTTCTGACAGTTAAAACGTCATACATTTGTTTATCATTTTGTCTCAATTGTATATATATATATATATATATATATATATATATATATATATATATATATATATATATATATATATATATATACAGTAACTAAAATTTTTATCAATATTAACGGAAAAACTTAACACAAGATTTTTAGTTTGCTATTTCTACATTTGGTCTAAAAATGTAAATGACAACTCTTTCTAAAAAGGTGATGAATTGCTGTATTATTATTAACTTATCCGGCATAACACATAAATAAATAAAAATATGGACGTCGATTATTTTATTCGTCCAATAGAATCCCCGGCACTGTAAATCCAGATTTTAAATGCAGGGACATTTTGTGAATATGGAGCATTGCAAGAAAGCGTACATAAAGATTCAAGTTTAAAATCTGAGTGAGGTGAACAAACTGAACGACATGCGGGTGTTTTTTGCCTCAATAGCCGCCATTTGCGTGATACGGTAAAAAGCTCGTGATCTTACAAATAGCGCAAAACTTATTACTGCCACCTAACCGAAGAAAAATGTTGTTAATTTCCTAACGCAGCTTTTGTGTTATTCAGATTTAGCTAGTAAACCCAAGAAAATATGTGTGTTTTATCTAGTTAACATTAACAAATCAACGTACTTTATTTACATATTCAAATGGGCAATAAGTGATAATAAAACTATATAAGCATCAGTTTTGGTTCAGTACTTACAAATTTAGTTCACAAATTAAATTACAGTTAAATCTTTTATTATTATAATTTATGTAAACATTAAATGTTCTTTTTATAGTTTCTCATAGCTTGTAAGTCAGTAACAATATTATGTGAAACTAATTTATTTAAATTTTAATATGGAATAAGGAATAAATTAGATATATCCGGAGGGTATTAATTTTGCTTCAAAAGCAGGAGTTCGCAAATTGAAACTTAGTTGGTTTAAACTTAAATATAGTCATAAAATAAAACGATTAGTTCGGTTTCGCCAAGCTTCAAATAGAGCTACGCGGACACTGATATAGGATACACATTCGGGAGACAATTAATTGAAAATCAATTTTATAAAACTTTATACGGGAACTCTTAAAAAGCATATTTTTATAATATCAAACATAATGGCTGGTACCACAAACTCTGTTTATGCCTATCTCTAACATATTAAAACCATGCTCTTAATACACCCAAAAACAAAGCTTGTGGTATCAGCCAAATGGTTTTAAAGCAATTTTAGCTAAAACAATTAAAACTGAAGAAACATAATAATGCAATGTGAAAGTACGATACATATAAAAAATTATTAACAACATTATTTTATAAACTACAGAGATACCTGCTTGTATTGTAAAGAAAATACGACAATATATTCCAGGGAATGACGCTGTACAGTATACAAGAGCTTTTAACTAAATACTGGCGGGAAATTGAGATATTTTGATTGAATTATTTTTATTGTAATATATTGACAACAAAATAATTTAATATATATATATATATATATATATATATATATATATATATATATATATATATATATATACAGGGTGTTAATTAAAAATCTGGCCATAAGCGTTTAACATGGGAAATCAGTTTTTCCTTGCGCGTTGCTTCCCAATTGATTTTAGACAAAAATGCTTCAAATAAAAGTTGTAAAGCTTAAAATTCTGCATGTAAACCACTAATCAGATTTTATTTGTGGCATTTCATAACCGAGAAAATAAATTTTAAAGATTTTTGAAAATTGCTTATTTGTAGCGATAACCATGGAACTCAAACAAAACTACAAGCAATTGTATGACATTGTAACTGTCAAAATAAGTTTTTGTCTTGTGATTTTCGTTTAATAGAAGTTCAATATTTAGACAATTACATTGAATTATGGCCAGTTATACAGCCAAAAATTAAAATTTAGTTTAAATAAATAAGGGCAAATCGAATGTGTACAAAGAATTATAATTTAAATTTTTATACCTAACTCAATTGATGTACCTACGTATAAAACAAATCTGTTTCTTAAATACATTGTTTTAATTTCAGAATACCTACATAGCTCTCAACACATACAAAATAAAACAGAAATGAAGACAAGAATAATGTATTTATTTAATAAACAGAAAACAAGGATGCATATAATTTTATATTAAATGTTCGAATAACCCTCCATTTTTCGCTAAACAGTACCCAAGTCTATTATAAAAGCCGTCTCTAACATTATGCAGCTGTCTGGCATTTATTTTTCTACATTCATTGGAAATTGCATCTTTAAGTTGTTCAATATTTTCAAATCTTTCTCTGTTTACAACATTTTTCAAGTGTCCCCACAAAAAAAAAGTCGCACGGTGTTAAATCGGGTGACCGTGCAGGCCAATTAATTGTTCCTCCTCTGCCAATCCAACTGTTCGGGAATGTATCATTTAAATACTGTCGTACGACATGAACATTATGTGCAGGACATCCATCATGTTGAAACCACACATTTTCCAAATTTAAAGTAGCAATCTCTGGTCCTACCTTCTCGATAAGAAGTTCTAAGTATTTGTCAGAATAGATTTTTTCAATAAAAAACGGTTCAATTATATGGCTACCAAGTATACCAGTTCACACATTTACCCTTTGTATGTACTGAGAATTAGTTTCTAAGATGTTGTGCGGATTATGCTGTGACCAATACCGACAATTATGTAGATTTGGCTTTTTGTAGTAAACGTACATTCGTCCGTAAAACAAATATTTTTTATAAAATTTCTGTTCTCATTTGCCTTTTCCATAATAATTTCGCAAAAGTTGGCACGATTTTCATAATCATTTGGAAGAAGTTCCTGATGGCAGTGGAACTTGTATGGATGGTATTTATATTTCTTAAAAATATTGTATACTGATACATGGCTAATTCCGACTTCGGTAGCGATTTCCCTTAAACTAAGGGTAGGGTTTGCTTCAATTATGGCCAAGACATTTTCTTCATTATTATAAGACACATGATTAATTTCTTGATTCTTAAAATTGAATGTTCCAGTCTTTTCAAATTTTATAATAAAAGTTTCTATTGTGGTTTTACTTGGAATTCGTCGATGTGTCCAGACTACACTTATTAAATCAGGTATTTTTCTGTAGCTTTGTCCAGAGCAGCACCATTTTCTGATCTGAAGCTTTTCTTCATGAGAAAACTGATCCATACTTTCAAAAATATTTGTTTTTAAACGAAAATCACGAAACACAAACTTATTTTGACAGTTACAATGTCATACAATTGCTTGTAATTTTGTTTGAGTTCCATGGCTATCGCTACAAATAAGCAATTTTCAAAAATCTTTAAAATTTATGTTCTCAGTTATGAAATGCAACAAATAAAATATGATTAATGGTTTACATGCAGAATTTTAAGCTTTACAACTTTTATTTGAAGCATTTTTGTCTAAAATCAATTGGGAAGCAACGCGCAAGGAAAAACTGATTTCCCATGTTAAACGCCTATGGCCAGATTTTTAATTAACATCCTGTATATATATATATATATATATATATATATATATATATATATATATATATATATATATATATATATATATTTATATATATATATATATATTTATATATATATATATATTTATATATATATATATATATATATATATATATTTATATATATATATATATATATATATATATATATATATATATATATATTCAGTTTATTATTATTATTATATAAATAAGTTTTTTTAAACTGTCATTTTCAAAGTTAACTGCAGTTAAAGGAGTTTAAGCTCAAATCTGTGAAAAACTGCAGGATAAAAAAATTTATATATTTTTTTTATTATTTAAAGTTGCCAATATTTTATAATAATTGATGTCTCAGTCATCTACAGGTCAAACCTAACTGCAATAAAAATGTTGTTGAAATTTGTTCAAAATTGTAAGAAGAGCTTGAGGGTAAATATAAGTGAGCTACCATTTATGCCAAACTGCCAATGGTTATCTACGGATTCTATCCAAAATTATAACCGATCATATGGCAACCTTATTGAACACTTAAATTTGTCTCTTTAAAGTTGACAAGCTACAAAAATTCAATATTATCCAAGTTGTTCGAAATTCACTAATATCCAGTAAATAAAATTAAGTTCTTTTCTGTAGAAAAGTTAAATAATAATACATTTTAAAAATGTAAAAAGGAAAGTAATTAAATATTCTTACTTTTATTTCACATAATAATTAATGGTAAGTTGCAACAACAAAAATTAAATTTTAAAATTATTTTACATTAAAAAAGCATATTGAAAGTTTGACATAAATATCAATTATTCCATATGACATATGGCTACGTTTTGCTTTTATTAATTTAAACTAAGTTAAAAATTTAAGTTTATTTCGTGCAATAAGGCCGATTGTACAATTACAGTATCTACGAGTATTTAATTGTCAACTGACAGGTATGAGTAAGATTGATAATAATTAATTACACATGATTATTTTTCTTTTATGCATAACTTTCACCAAATGAAGATGAAATTAATAACTCGTGCATTTACTATGTCAAAATGTCACGTATTTTTTAAATAAATTTTCATTTATTTTTATAAATATTTTATTTTAAAAAAATACGAATTTATTATTAATATTTTATATTATCAAGGTTTAAACTACCTGAGCAAGGAATGAACTTTAATAATAATTTATAATTATCGAAATATTTTCGTGAAATAGTTATAATTATAAATTTTAAGAGTCATTGTAATTGCACATTTGAGATCAAACATTAGCTTATAATCCCAACAATAATAATATTATGAATCATATCACATTTGTTAAGCTTTCTTGAACTGGAATATTTTCTACATACGAAACAGAATTGGTCAGTCTTTATTCTATATTTATCTGTTGAATTTGGCGCGAAGTAAATATGTTAGATTATAGGACAAACATTTCTTTAGGGCAAGAATAGCCCCAGCAAGCAATTAGTACTAATCAGGAAAAAAACAACAATTCCAATGAATCGCTTTCACTATCTAGTTTAAAAAATCTGGTTCATTTTATTGTTTGTTGTTAAATTCAGCAACTGTTAAGTAAATATTGTCTAGATTGTAAATTAGTTTATCTTCTTTTAGATTATTTAAAATCACGGCAATAAAATAGTTATTTGTGTATTAAGGGCGTAAAGTGATTCTTTATTACTTGAATACGAGCGCGAGCCGAAGGCGAGACCTTAAATAGTGTAAGAGGAACAAAGGCACTTTCCGCTCGAGATACACACATAATTTTGTCTACGATTGCATCTTAAAAATATTTAAAAAAACGTACACGTACTGAAAATAAATTCGTTTTAACAACTGTCAATATGACAAGTTTATGTTTCGTTTGTATCCTTGGTAATTATTGAAATAAGCGCGAACTTAATATAATTTTCGCGCGTTGCCGTTGGAAACGCGAGCATTTAACATTTTTTTCGCGAGTTGCCATTGGAGATACGCGACAAATATATTTTTCTATTGTCAACTTAACGATGACAAATGAAAGTGTAATTGTCAAATTTTCATAGCAATCGTAGAAAAAGTAAATTATTTTGTATTCTATGACATTTATTTTAATTTTTACATATGGCCTGTATATACAAGAAATTATAATTATGTTCCAATAGTTAATGCCAATATTAAAAAAAAATCACTTGTCAGCAGAATAATTTTAACTTATAACAATACATTTCAACATCTAGATCTTTTCAGGTTATATATAAATCAACTCAAAAAACTCACTTTATAGTATAAATCAAGGAAGTTAAGTTTATTTAAATCACATACTATATTATTATCATTAATATGTGACTATGTTTATAATCTATTATATTTTTTAAAATGCATGGAAGCCCATCATTGGGTAAATTTTGATTTCACAAAGAACTAAATAATTATTTAAATTCTGAAGCATTTAAAGCAAATCATTTGTTATATAGTTTGTACTAACTGATATTCAATTTGTTTTACTATAATTTATAAGTTCGAGACTACAAATGAATATGTAGCAAAACTCACCTTTTGAAATAAATATAGCAAAGAGAAAACCAACGGGAATGAAACCTACAGAGAAAATAAATAAAAATCATAATATCTATCATTTTTCGTCCCAAGTTTTATATTTTCACAAGGAATAATTTCCTGTATTTTCTTTACAACTTAATGTCGAAAACTGTAAAAAGTGACGAAGAAAACAGCCATGAAAACCACTGTATTAAGTATTTATTTCCCTTCAGATCAATAAAGGGCTCAGTTTATGACTTTCCCCGAGTCTGAAGTTTAGGGACTGCAGAGGATGATCGTCTCTTTCAGATGACGAGCCACGCTATCACGCGTGGACGCATTAGGGAGTGTGAAGAACGAGACCCTGAACGGTACATCAAAGCACAGACGAAGAACTAATTAACTAGGGTGTGAGGATGACGCGAAGCCGCGATATTAACGAATGATTACATATGTCTTGAGAAAACGAAAAGGTTACGGATTTTATTACGTAAATATATTCTTTTATTGTTAAATAGATACAATAGAAGAGTATATAATATACAAATTTAGGCTAGAATAACAGAAAATGAAATCATTGTAAAAGGTCAGACACCAAGAATAGAAACACACCATTCAGCTTTGAAAGTTGTGAACATCGAGAAAATACTACGGTGGTGCTACACAATACTCTTAATGTCAAATAAATGATATGTTAAAATATGTTACAAGAAATTACTGCAACTGAAACAAAGATTAGATTCTCGAAATGCACATTGCTAGCAATTAAAACACGAATTCATAAGATATTCAGGGTTATGTTATATTTTCTAATATACTTCGTAAATTGGAACGTATGTTTATAGGCATATTATTCGCAAGTGAAAAAGTCTATGGTACTCGTAACATTTTTTTTGTGATACAACATATATATTTTTGTTACTTTATTTCCATAATTAAAATATTTCAAACAATAAATAACAATATGCGTAGTGTACTTATGTACAATAAATTCTGCTCGGAAAATTCCGAAGAAAAATGTACGCATATTCACACTTTCGAGAATACAGTTTTTTTTAAATCATTTCCAACTATTAAAAATAAGTATACGTAAAGTTTCGAGAATCGAACTCCAGAGTTATTTAAACCAAAGCGTTCACCAACACAAATTTAACTACGCACGTTAACTATAAAGAAGTCGTATAGAATAGACACGGTCTGGATTACAAACTCAATGTGCATCCTGAATTTTTAAAACTTATTAGTAATGCGGTTGCCATGTTATGCAATATGTTTTTAATATAAATTTCGAAGAAGTTCATTGAGAGTCACCTAAATATTTTAGCATCCGTGACTTATGTGCCATATCTGTATATGTCACCAGCTTGCTCATCTGCAAATGGAGCTAAGCTGGTATGCGATGCAAACCTCACGAAAGGACAATATGAACATTAAAATGAATCGCGCTTATATAAGCATACTGTTCATTTATGCACAACCCGTTCTATCAAAGCTCAAATGCTAAACATAGCTTGCAACTAGTGTTGCATAAAGCTTTACTTGTTAGTGTACTGCAATCTGTATATTAACTATTTATTATAGAAAGTACTAAATTGAATGACTGCATAACATGCAGTTAGAGCCGTCGCGTGAAATTTACCAACATAGTTTTTTGTTGACTGTTTTTGTTTAGACTGTTGAATGGAAGAAATGAATTGTAAACGAATAAAATAAATTCATAAATGACGGAAGATAATAACTTACTCAATATAAACTCAAGAAAACTTTATTTTACAAGCACAAATGTTATAAAAGAGTTGAATACTGTTCATAACAAAGTTTGTATTAACTCTTAAAATAAATTAGAATATTATATTTAGATTTAATTATTTTTTTAAGTAAATAATTAATAATTACAGAAGTCTAGTTTTATGATAAAAAGAATGCATTTGACACTACAGAGTAAATATGAAGACCATCACATATGAATTATATGGATAACGTAAGTTGTTAAGAGCATTAGACCAGTGTTTAAATATACTATTTCAGTTTCTCTCTCTATAGTAAATACAAATAAATTTAGATCACGTATTATAATATTTCAATTATTTCGCAGGAACAAGTCAGTCCTGAGACATTTAAGCGAGTTGGGCTAACTCATTTGTTAACTTTTAACAGCTAGTTTAAAATAATAACAAATTAGAATACGAGGCATGTCAATTTATTATTTGGTACCATTTGTTGTCATAGATTAAAAATTTGAGCGGGTCGTAAAATAACAAGTATATTTGTTTATATAATTTCACATTTATTACACAGAAATTAAATTATTTTCCCGATTATATACAATAGCTGTATTTTTATATAACTTTACAATACTAATACTGCTAATACTTTTTTTAATAATTGCTATTTATTTTTAAAATTTTTTTTTGCAAATTAACCTCAAACAAAAAATATCTTATTATTTTTTATCCGACATGATGACAAAATATTCCAGATATATTGATTCCAAAGGTTAACTCTAACCAGATTTTATTCAAATTACTGTCTTATGTACAATATATACATTGAAATGGAATATATATATATATATATATATATATATATATATATATATATATATATATATATATATATATATGTATATATATATATATATATATATATATATATATATATATATATATATATATATATATATATATATATATATATATGTTCCAGTCTTTTCAAATTTTATAATAAAAGTTTCTATTGTGGTTTTACTTGGAATTCGTCGATGTTGCCAGACTACACTTATTAAATCAGGTATTTTTCTGTAGCTTTGTCCAGAGCAGCACCATTTTCTGATCTGAAGCTTTTCTTTATGAGAAAACTGATCCATACTTTCAAAAATATTTGTTTTTAAACGAAAATCACGAAACACAAACTTATTTTGACAGTTACAATGTCATACAATTGCTTGTAATTTTGTTTGAGTTCCATGGCTATCGCTACAAATTAGTAATTTTCAAAAATCTTTAAAATTTATTTTCTCAGTTATGAAATGCAACAAATAAAATATGATTAATGGTTTACATGCAAAATTTTAAGCTTTACAACTTTTATTTGAAGCATTTTTGTCTAAAATCAATTGGGAAGCAACGCGCAAGGAAAAACTGATTTCCCATGTTAAACGCCTATGGCCAGATTTTTAATTAACACCCTGTATATATATATATATAAAATAAATAAATATATCATCACGCCTTTACCCATTACTAGGTGTGGCATTCTGCCGTAGCAGATCTCGGTAAGTGGTATACTTCGCGTGAAGTGCGGTTACCAGCCGTCAAATCACGCCCCCCAAAGATGTTAGGAGAGCCTCAGGAAAAGATTTAAATTGGTGAAAATTTGTTTTTACTTCAAATACAAATGAATTCGGTATGAAAAATTAGGGAAACCTAAATAAATATTAATTGTGAAGTGTAGCTTAAAATAATGCATTTTTATACAAATAAAGAAAATTCAAATCTTTCCATTATTTTTATTTTAATGAAACCAAAGTAACAATTAAAAGAACACAAACTGTCAAACTCAAAGAATACTAAACAATACTATGATTTGTTTTATTTTTCATGGCACTCTGTAAACAGCTTAAAGATGGAAATTTTAATTTTCCTGTATCTCGTGACAAGATCGTTGTATATCAATTCATTAATATCTTTGAGAGCCGTTATTTGTATTTTTAATAAGTAATTACATACTAAAACTAAATTATAATTCTTTGAACGCAATACTTTTTTCTGCTTTTAACAGTGCTAATATTTTTATAAAATTAATAATAACGTTTAATTGAGTAATGAAAAAAATGATATTTTTTTAGATACAATCGCGTGATTTGAATGTGGAGCACGTGCCATGTACTCATTTTTCTTTCCCGTTCTGCAGCGTTCTGAAATCGTGCCACATCGCAGATAATTATTCTTATACTTACTTAAGAATAATACGCTCGACGTGTCTGAAACCTCTGTCTAAAGGGATTATTTATATATAGTTCTGGATATTGCCTTAAACGGCTGAATCTATAAAGGAGTTGATATCTATCGCCTCTGTTTGTTACTCAGTTATTTTATGGAGATAAAGCGTTTACAACTTAACTACATATAATCAAGATAAAAAATATGAATTTCAATACTCCCAGAATACCATGTAAATTGGGTGCAACAGAATAGCAGAAACAAACATTTCATACCCGTTTAAAAATCATGTCTCTTACCCATAACGAGGTGTAGCACTCTACCGTAGCTGATCTCGGTAAGTGACATATTTCTTCATGTGAAGTGCGGCTACTAGCCGTCAAATCAATAGCATCTAAATATTAAATTTAAGGTATATTGCCGTCCAGGCCCACCTTATCCATTGGTTTGTAATTATAAGATGCGAGGCGTTAGAAGGACTCGGCCACCACCTTTTCACAATTAGAATCATTTGTTAAAAACTTTGCAACTTTTAAATTTTTGTGCCAGAGTAATTTTTATTGTATCGGATATTAAAATCAATAAATAAGAAATGATATATAAAATTTGCATAGCAGTTTGAAAAGAGTCTGGTTAGATTTAACCATTGAAATATATCTGGAATATTTTGTAATCCTGTCGAATAAAAAATGATGGAATAATTTTTGTTTGAGTCTAATTTACAAAAGAATTTATGCAATTTGAAAATAAATAGCAATTTATTATAAAAATTATAAGCAGTATTAGTATTCTAAAATAAAAATCAAATTTAGATGAAGCTGTTTTAGAAAAAGTGGCAATCATTTTATTTTCTCTTTAATAAATGTAAAATTATATGAACAAACAAATAAGCGTATTTTTTAACATACTTGTTGACATTTAACGCTCAAATTTTTGGTGAAATGGCACTGAATAAAAAATTTAAAACTTAACATATTTTCATTTGTTAGCTAGAAATTTGCAAATGAGTCAGTCCAACTCGCTTAAATGTTTCAAGACTGACTTGTTTCCGCCAAATAATTGAGACATTATGAATTCTCTTGAATTTATTATAGAGAGAATGTTCGTATCAACTTACGTTATCCATATAATGCATATTTGATGTTTTTATACAAAAAAAATAGATTTCTGTTATTATTAATTATTTACTTAAAAACACTAATTAAATCCAAATATAGTAAATTAATTTATTTTAAGAGTTAATACAAACTTTGTTTTGAAATAAAGTTTTCATGAGTTTATATTGAGTCAGTTATTGTCTTCCGTCATTTATGAATTCATTTTATTTGTTACAATTCAGTCCTTCCACTCAGCATTCTAAACAAATACAATCAACAGAAAACAGAATAAAGTACAAAGTTTGTAAAGATGTACTTTTATATATCTGATGAAATAAATTACTTTTAATTTTCTAAAGTACATAAACATTACAAGTATCCTCGAATAACGAAAGCTTTTATTCGACTGGAAAAAGAAGAATACATTTAAAACATTGCGTTTTTTGTCGTTGGTACTTTAACCTTCGCACACATCTGGGAGAATTTGTTTACAGTACATGCCTTGTTGTTTAAAGATAATTAGTTGCAGTACTATGGTAGTATTATTGTTATTTAAGCAAAAGACTACGAGTTAAAATTTCGATGAATCCAACTTATAACCAAATATATAAATGAATTCGATTGGTGCTGCGTTCAGTGTAAGTTGTCGGTTACTAGTACTAGGAATAGGTATTAATCAATATATAATTTCACCGACATTTAATCTCACTAATTGAAGCATCAATGCTAAGTTACAGCTCATAATAATCTCTGTTAGTCGCTCAGAAATTGACAGTATCCTGTCCAGATAAAAACGTTTCATTTAACACTGACACATTGCCTAAATTCATGTTACTCATGGTAAGGAGGATTAAATTTAATATTGAAATTGTATAAATTTAAAGCATTATTAGTGCAAAGTAAGGTTACTTAATACTTTCACTCTTACTCAATGAAGGTTTATCAATTTACACGTTAGTAAGATGAGTAAGATGTTCAGAATAAAAACACATGATCATCGAACTGAATAAACTGTCGTTTGCATTTTAAAATTCGATGATAAAGTTTGACAACGATAATTTTTTTATGTAGCGAAAGAGTTAGCCATCCTTGTATGGTTGATGGCAGCTCTCCAGTTTCAGCATGAGATGAAGTATCTATCCAAGTATATTAGTAGAATGTAATTATGAAGAGAATCTATAAATGAACCGAAATTGTGTCTCACATATAAAAACAAAATCGTCAACAGTTTTTTTAGAAACACAAATGTAATATCTTTATAGCTCGAAGTAAAACGAAAAGTTCAAGTTTTATGTCGTTAGTCAAGTATAGTATAAATTAAATCTATGAAATTAGTAGGTACTCGTATATGCATGAACTTAAGTTTAAAGAAGTCAGTAAATTAACAATTATTTTTAATCAGAAAAAGAATCACATTTCTTATCGCCTTTTCATTTCAATGAACAGAACTGCTATAAAACTTTTAATTTGTGGCTCAAAATATCAGCCAATTTCCAGGGTTTCCACATAATTCATTACATTAAATTTATCTGCATCCGTTCAACAAAAAGTTTGCCAAAAGAAGAGACTGGTTCTTCTTAAAAACATTGATCCGGAAAGAATTTTATTTATTATCAATTAAACCAACAATGCGAAATAAATAAAATAGGAATGTAAATAGCAGAAAGTATACTCGTATAAAATGAAAATAATAATAATTATACAAAAAAATATATAAACTTAACATCAAAAAGCAAAACAAAATGTAAACACTGCATGTTTGTTTAATTTTAAATTTGTACCTCAGATTGTACCTCCGATTTTAATTCTCGCCTAAGTCATTGCGGCTCTGTCCAGCCAGCCGGCACTCACCATACAACCGACAGAAGCAGATGAAACCAGCGCGTCAATTTCGGAGACTTATCAGTTTAAACATGAATTTCAAACTTGAAGATGCTGTTGCTTTATATTATTATATTATTATTTTACATTATGATACACATTCCGTACGCATATTTCATTTTAAATTTCATATTGCAAAGGTAAACAGCTGATAGCTATCTACGTCAGTGATTTGTTTATATACCACTACAGGTAGATAAACAAAATATCGACAAATGGAACTATAAAACCAATTCTTTATTAATCTTCAATCTATGACGATAGAATTCTTTTATTTGTAACTAGACTAGTTTCCCTCTTAATGTTGGCAAATGAAATCTTAAACCGTTAAAATGCATCTAATAAATTTAAGACTTAATCTAGCATTAATAAATGTTATTTATGATTTAATATTAGGGAATTAATTTTACCCCCTCCGCCTTGTACCGTAAATATGACCACACGTAAATATTACTTAAAGCAGTACTTAACCCCACGCCCCTATTTATTTTATAATTTTGAATGTAACAAGAGATTTTAATCAATAAATACACAATTATAATTGTTTTCTATAAAATTTTACTCTTATAAATTATATAATGCTTATAACTACTGAATATTAATTTACATTTTGGAATTTTGGATATATATATATATATATATATATATGGCTATCCACGGAATCGATATGTGCTTCTTCATGGTAATAACGGGAATTGTAATGCAATTTTTTATTTTCTGGCGCTGGAAATTGTTCACTCTCAAAATCTACAGTATCTCCATAGCACTGATGAGATGACTACTACTGAAAACAAACAATTGGCTGCAAATACGAATTAGCACCGCGAAATTTTAATATTTGAAAACTATTTTAAACATAACTTAATTGTCTGTACTAAATAAATAAATAAATAAACACATGAATACATTATCAATTTATAAAATTATTAGTTAATAATAATTACTATGATTATTTTTTACATTGTTATATAAATAAATCCAAAGTGTTTTCACTCAAATGCGAAAAGCAAGGTTAGAAATACTTTATGCATTGTTTTATCGTTAAATAACGCACAAACTAACCCTTGTAACGCTGCTTAACGATACTCTGTATCCCCCCCTTCTGAAACGTTACGTAATTTAAAGATAGCCCTTTATTGTTAAAGTTTATTTATTTGCTAGTAATAAATATAATCGCAGGGGCCCTGTTGACATAATTGCACAATTAACTACTTGAAGAAATTCTAAGTAAATCAATTCATTCTTAGACATCATATTGTGATGTCAATATTATCAAATATTACAATACCTATGTTCATGAATTAGTCAAATTTTATTTTATATCACACATATAGAAAAAAAATTATGCAGAAAACAAAACAAAATTTAATTAGTACATAAGTGAATTGAGAAGTACTCAAGTAATATACTGGACATTCATGTCTATAATTATTAATGATGCTAATTCAATATTTCCTCGATTATGTTAAATACAGTTTCTGTAATTATCGTGGAATAGACAGGAAATATATCACAGATCTATAATTGACCGCCTGTCCGCCACATACGACCGCAGCTCGCCGACGCCATATGAGCGCGAAACTCGCTACTCGCTTCATCATGTCATGACGTCATGATAACGGATCATCCGTCTTTATTTTCTTCTTCTTTTCTAAAGAGGGTGAAAATGTTACGTGATGTAAACACACGATATTTGTTACAGTTGATTTAATTTATTTTTATCCTGAGATGTTGAGGGTATCATTTACTTTATATTGTTGGCAATGCTGTTACATTGATGTTTACCTTTAAATTACATTCTAGGAAAAAGTCGCAAATAAATTATTTCGTGAGTCCTTCAATTTTGTGTGATCAAAATAAACATTAAGAGGATGATTTACTTATATTCATTACAAAATAGAACTATCATTTCAGAAATTAGTATACATTCTGGTATGTTCGTATAATAGTTTCTAGAATTAAATATATTTTACTTTCAAGCTTATAATAATTTCATTAACTTTTGAATACAATGTTTTCCCGACTTTCCCGGGATTGTCGACAGCCACACTATGAAAACCACTGCTATAAAGAAATACTGTAGAATAAAATCAGTACAAACTAAAGGAAAAATAATTTGAAAATATAATAAATTTTGGTTGTCTAAACATTGTCTAAATCATATCCTAGAATATTGTAATAAGTACTCTTATTGAAAGGGTATCAGTGGAAAGCGTGTGTGTAATATCCACACATGTTTTCCAGTGGTTTTCCTACACGTGTACTGCATACTATTTTTCCTACGATAGTTTAACATTCTACACTACAAGAAATTATATAATTTTTAGATAATTTTTTATCTTCTCAAATAATATTGCAGATTCATTTTTTTATGTTTATGACAACCGAAATCAATAATGTCATTCTGTTGACACAGGAATACAAAAAATAATCACTCCTCGCACCCAAATGAGTGCAGAAAATGAGTACTTTCCACTCTGTTTATTGTAATTGAAATTTATTTATTTTTCAGTAATTATTGGGAAACGAAAGTTTGTGTAAAGACACTAATTCAACATTTAAATTCTTCTGATATTTGGCGGATCCAGCATATCTACCCAAGAGGTAACAATATATAATATAATTAACAGTTGCTATTCTGTTTGACAAATAGCAAACAATGTTAGTAATTTGTAAATGTAAACCTGAGTTGAGAAACGCAGTCGAATACGAGTACAAACAACTATATACCAGAGTTCAGAGTAGACTAATTTTCCTTAGTTATTTTGCACGGTTTGAGACATCACACGGTAGAATGCATTGGATGGATTAGCCACTGTCTACTGATGTTCTTATACATAAAGACCTGTATGTGTATTTCCAAACCCTACCTGCATATCAGCAGTAGGAACAAATCCAAGGTTAGCTTCTTACATTACGGTTTAAAGAAAAGAAAATTATATTGCATATCAGTTTTATCAATTAGAAAATCTGTAAAGTAAAAATAATGAACGAAAACAATATTTATATAATATTAATTTTAAAATTAAAATGGCTTATTTTAATCGTTACCATATGTTCTGTAATATAACATACACAGTTCTCTTCTCAAGCACATACTGTGATTTCTATTAGAGCGATTACACGCCTACCGCACCATTTCACTGAACAAACAAATATCACGATAAAAATGTATCACACTACTACGTAACAATATCTGGGTATATTAACACAATACACTATTATTTATTTAAACTAGCCGAGAGCTATTTATCTACGATGATAAATTTATTTTTAACAGTACTATATGGTAGCTTCGGACGAATTGACTGCACTTTCCAAGAAGAGCTGCATTTTTATCTTCATGCCCTTGTTACCATATTCTTCTACCGACTTCTTGATTGCGAACACGTGAGATGATGCAGATCGACCAGTACAGACTTGTTCGTTCCATTCGTTACGGTGCCCCCCACCGTCTGTTTCGTCACGAAACTTTCCTACTGCTTTATCGGGATTGTGGAGAAATATGCAGTGCGCCCCTTTATTACATGTAGAGGTCAAGTAGAACAAACCACCGTCTCCCACGGTACCTGCAGTTTTCGAGGGTTGTAGCAGCATATCAGAATGCAGATGCCTGTATATCGGAAGATCACATCGATCATATTATACTCGACCCTCCAATTGAGTCCGTCAAAGCCAAAGCCTATCTTCGGTATGCCTAGTTTTTTCACGTCCTGCCAAAGCAGCTCATCCCAAAGGCAGTTCCACGGAGTTTCATAGGAGGGCTTCTGCTATGAAGCCTCTTTCGTCACCAAGTACATGATGAGACGCCCTTGGTGATTTAACTGCAAGACGCTCTTCTACTTTGGACATTCTTAGGTCGTCAATTACACAATATTGAATAGATTTTATTGAACCACGTTCGTGACGTAACATACTTCCTTTCTCGTTGCATACTGCTTCATAAGTTCGTTACAATAAATTAATAGTTATTTATGGTACAAGTGTGTTATATTACAAATAAGTCACGCGAGAAAATTATTAGTCCACGAGGCCGTCAGGCCGAGGGGAATAATTTTCTGAAGTGACTTATTTGTAATAACACATGAGTGGCATACGAAATTTTATCCAACACCTACAATTAAAATATTAAAATATAAATTTTGACACAATTGTCTATATTTCAAATAATATTCTAGTTAGCCATACTTTTTTGTTTTGTTGTCTAGGTTACTCAAATTTTTTAAATAAACAACGTTGAAAAAAGGTTGTAGCTGTAGTATTTGAAATGGAAGACGAGAATTTTATTCCCGAAATAAAAATTAAGGAAGCGGAAGAAGCGGGTGTAGATATTTTACCAAAAAAGTCTAGAAGTTCATATGAAAAAGAATTTCATATGTTTGAAGACTGGATGACAACCAGAAACGTCAAAGGTATAAATGAAAGTGTTTTACTTGCTTATTTTTCATACTTACAAACGAAACTGTCTCCTTCTTCCTTATGGACGAAGTATTCAATGATTAGAACAACTCTTCAGCTTTATAAGAAAATAAACATATGAAAATATGGGAAGCTTAACGCATTTTTGAAAAGTAAATCGAGGGATTATAAGCCTAAAAAATCTAAAACGCTTAGCCGAAATGACATTGACAAGTTTTTGAAAGATGCGCCAGACCAAGATTTTTTAATGATGAAAATCGCATTGATAATGGGTATTTCAGGAGCTTGCAGGTGTGACGAACTGACACAGTTGAGCACAGAAAATGTCGAAGACAAAGATTCTTATCTTTATGTGGTCATATTAGACACCAAGATTAAGATTTGCCGCAGTTTCTTAATCATACAGGAGGGATTTCCGGTAAATGTGGTTGAATTATGTAGAAAATACATGACTTTGAGGCCAGCAAACACACCACACAAAAGATTTTTGGTATATTTCAAGAATGGGAATGCACTAAACAATGCATTGGAATCAATACATTGTCTAAGGTTCCATTTAAAATTGCTTCCTATTTGGGACTTAAAAGTGCATAATTGTATACTGGCCATTGCTTAAGAAGGTCTTCAGCAACACTTCTAGCAGATGCTGGGGCCAGTATGACCACCCTGAAACGTCATGAGGGGTGGAATTCTGCAAACGTGGTCGAAGGCTAGCTTGAACAGTCGATTAATAACAAATTAGACATAGCCGAAAAGATTCATGGTGTATCAGGTACTGAAAAATCAAACCAAACAAAATCTGCTAAAATGGTTGAGTTGACTTCTTCAAAAGGCCAGGTCGAGAAATGCACTGTATCAACATCATCAAATTGTATTTTTTTTTCATTTAATGTAAATGTTAATGTGAATAAAATTTAACTTTCATACATTTTGAAATGTTTAAAAAATTGTATAGTTTATTTAAACTCAACAGTGAGTTACAAGTCATAATTTATGCGTGACTTATGACTTATAACTCACGTGTGACTTATAAACGACTTTACTAATCTAAAATGACAACAATAATAACTTTATAAGTGTGAGTGTTGGATAAATAATTATTATTCAGTATTGGATTCATTAGTCCTGTCGCGCGAAATCCTAATGTGCAATTATTTTTAGGATTTGCGAAAAATGTCTTTTCATTTTGTAAATACGTAGTATAGCAAATAAGATATACCCTTAAATTTTTTTGCAACAATATTTCAGCACTCAGTACTTGAATTTAAATATATTGAACGCGAAGATTGCATTTATGACTGCTTGTTTATAACGCAAACATGGTATCATTAAGATATAACTGTCTGTAATCTGCAATAAATTCTTGAATCAAAAGTAAAACATCATAAGAATTATGAATTGAAAATTTGAGATACCGACAGGATTTGAACTGGGAGAACTATGAACTCCGGTCATAATATGCATAAAGCAACTAGCTACGATCGGCTATGTAATTCAAACTTAATTTTAATTAAATTTTTCTCTTTATTTTGTTATATACCACATACAGTCTCGATCCCATGATTCTTTCACATATTGAAAGACTTGAGAAGAGTGTCGTCTGTAATGACATTGTTATTTAATGAGAATATTTATCAATTGAAATTAAATAGACACAAACATTGGAATAAAATTAAAATTTAATTACACGGCGACCGTTGGTTTAAGTTTATGACCGTATCGATTAGCGTTAACAGAGAGATTTAAAAGTCATCCTCCAAATGCAGGCGGGATATAATTTAGGTGACTGTATTTGGGTCGCCAAGGCCCTGACAAAAAATTAATTAATAGGTAATAAACGATATATTTGTTTGGTATAGTATTCTTCAGCTTACTTTCTGATTGCGAAATAATAAACAAATGGTCTGTCCGACGTACGTAATTGTATAGATTTTCTTTTACCACACAGGTTGTAGGTATCAGTTCGCAAAGTTGCGTATGCCGTAACTCTGTTCAGGAAATAATTTTGAACTGCTAGGTTACTTTGAGCACATTGGCACAGTGTTTCATGTAATAGCACTTTTGACGTAGTTTTCGTTGAATACATTTTATATTAAATATGCAATTGATAATGGCGATATGGATCCTATTATTATTACAGTTTCAAATAGTGATACTGAATCATTAGAAGATTTATAAAAATCTGTATATTATGTATAATGTTTAAATTAATAGATATAATTATTAGTTAAAATGAATTTAATTTGAATTAAACATTATATTTCTAAATAATTTATTTTCAAAGTTACATAACTTCATATTTAGTTCACGTAAATACCTTAGATAACAGCACAGAATACTGAACGAACTGAAATATTTCTAAACTACATGTGATAATTGCGCAATCGCATAGTTAGCGGGCGTATACTATATCTTATATTAAATAGGTAGATGAAGCTATGTAATATCCCATTTTATGATTTAAAACTGATTTAAAAAAAAGTTTATCTAATTCTGTACTTTGGATTAATTAATCTTCTTGCTAACCCAATATTTAAATGTAAATCCAAATCACATTCTAATCGAAAAATGGAATAATTAAAATAAATATTCAGTAAAATATACACGAGAAACAGCCAGGAAAAACATCAAAACCTATTATAAATTCTTATCAATCTTCAGCGGAAATTAAATCACTGTCGGAAATTGAAACGTTACAAGGAGCAACAATAATGTTGCCAGAGGCTTACGCTTTACAGGCGGCGTGTAGGTTAGGGACCATAATTCATTATTATACCTCAAATCATGTTACAGTTCAATTTGATGTAGAAATGAAACAAGATATCACGATTTTCTTCTTGGCTGCAACGGAATAAGAAATATTGTCTTGTTTAAAGTTAGATGTTTGTGAACACAATATTTGAGCTTTCATATTCGCAGGAAATGTGTAAATAAGAATTTTACTTCAACCTTGTAAAAAATAGCATTGTAATGCATTATTGCTAAACAATTTTTATTTTATGGTCTAGGTAACTCAGTGGTATAGAGTCGGCCGGTCAAACGAGTTATGGCTGTCTGAATATTTGGTATTTTTGGTGCATTTTCAAGTGGTGCTTTTTTATCCCTCTAGTTTATATATATATATATATATATATATATATATATATATATATATATATATATATATATATATATATATATATATACCGGGTGTAACACGAAAAGTGAAACATAGGCGTTTAACATGGCAGATCAGTTTTTCCGTGCGCATTGCTTCCCTAATTATGTTGTAAAGTATAAAATTCTACATCCGAATCAATAAACAAAATTCATTTTGACTACTTCATAACTGCAGAAATTAAATTTGAAAATTCACGTAATTTCAATTTAATAGTAATAGCCATGGAATTAAAAACAAGAGATGAACAAATGCGTAACGTTTTATACGTCAATGTCAGAATAAATTGTCAAAATCATTTTTACGTACTAAATATTTATTTTCTAAATAAAGGAATAAAATAACGTTTATTTTATAAAATCGTTTTGCAAATTTATTTCAAGCATTTAGTCGGTGAAAGGCTTGTGGCTACTTGTGATTATGTTGATTTTTTTATTTGATTCAATGTTTATTTCTTGTGATATTAGACCGTTTTTAACTTTTCTTTCCGAATCATGTTAAAACTTATTTTTGCGATTAGAGCGCCATCTATTCCGAATTGGAAAAAAAGTGTCCGATATAATTAACTTTTTTTTCGCAGAATACGAATCTGCAATAAAAAATGGGGGTTCCCATTTAAGGTTTCAAAGTTGACCCCCGCCTCACCCCCTGGGGGTGGGAGTTGGGGTTTGTATTTGGTGTGCATAGATAGGTTTTTGCAAAATATGAAACACGTGTTTTTTTGTTTCCTGATTCGATGTGTATTTCTCGAGGTATTTCACCGTCCCGGAACTTTTTTAACATCCTGTATATATATATATATACAGGGTGTTGACCGCAACTTCGGAACATAGGACTTTAACATGTAAAATCATACTTTCTTAATTTTGTGCTTCCCTAATTATTTTAGGTAAAAAAGCTTCAAGAGTTTAAGAGCATAAAATTCTACATCAGAATCAATAAACAGAATTAATTTTATATGCCCTATAACGGCAGAAATTAATATGAAAATATTAAAAATTAGCTCAAAAATCGGGTAGCCTTGGAAATGAAACAAAATTGTAAACAATTGGAAACGAAAATTGTATAAAAATTATTATTGTAAAATTGTTTGTGGTCCTGAAAAGGACCGTTTTTTTTGTTATTATCATAACATTAGATTTTTTGGATTTTAAATTTAAAAGAAAATAAATCAGAATTATCTAAAATTAAGTGCTCAAATAAATATCCATTGTTTGCCAAACAGAACCCAAGTCTATCATAAAAATTGCGTTGCATATTTTTTAATTGTCGGTTTGTAATTTTTCTGCATTCTTCCACAATTTTTCGTTTCAAAGAGCCTGCATTTGCATGTCTAGTTTTGTAGATATTATTTTTCAAATGCCCCCATAAAAAGTCATTTGGGGACAAATCCGGGGATCGAGCTGGCCAGTTTACTGGACCACCGCGTCCTATCCAGCAATTTGGGAAACATTGGTTTAAAAATGTTTTAATTTTATTTGTAGAATGATCAGGACAGCCATCCTGCTGAAACCAAATCGTATTTCCCTTGCAACATTATCCAGAGCAAGCCCAATCTCTGTCTCGGGTAACTCCAAATATTTATGGGAATTTAGTGTGCCATCAATTAAAAAAGGTCCTATAATATTGGAATCTAATATTCCAATCCAAACATTCACACATTCGCGATATTGAGAATGGTTATTTAAAATTAAATGTTGATTTTCTTTGTGCCAACTACGATAATTTTGAACATTTGGTTCTCCATTAATGCTAAATATGGATAAATCAGAAAAGCAAATATTTTTGATAAAATTTCTGTCAGCATTCGCCTTTTTCACTATCGTTTCGCAAAATATCATGCGGTTTACTCTATCATGTTCAAAAATTTCTTGTTGGCGAGAATATTTAAAAGATTTGTATTTATGTTTTTTTAATGTTTTGAAGGTCATGGTGTGATGTATTCCTAATCCCGATGCAATTTCTCTTGTACTCACACTAGGATTATTCGATACCGAAGCTAGAACATTTATTTTATTAACGTTATCATCAATCTCAATTTCTTCTTCTGGTGCAACATGTTTTTTAATGCAACTGTGGCATGGATGGAACACTGATCCATATTTAATTTGATTATTAATAACTCTTTGAGTCATAATACAATCTAAGAAATAAATTTCTTTCACTAATTGTGTACTCGTAATTGTCCACCATTTTTTCTAATAAGTAACTTTATTTAACTCATGAAACAAGAAAAATAATATTCTTCTGGCAGATAAATCGTCAATCTTTTATTTACAATTTTGTTTCATTTCCAAGGTTACCCGATTTTTGAGCTATTTTTTAATATTTTCTGCCGCTATAGGGCATTAAAATTAATTCTGTTTATTGATTCTGATGTAGAATTTTATGCTCTACAACTCTTATTTAAAGTTTTTTTAGAGCATCAAATTCTGCATCTAAATCAACAAACAGAATTACTTTTACGTGCTTTGTAACTACAGAAATTAAATTTGAAAATGTTGAAATTTACATTGAAAATATTGATAGGCATCGAATTGATCAAAAAAAAAAGTAAATGCTTGATGTATTATTTCAAGCATTTATATTTTTTTTGTTCAATTCAATGGCAAGTAATTTTCGACATTTTCATATTTAATTTCTGTCGTTACAAAGCCTTTAAAAGTAATTCTGTTTATTGATTTAGATGTAGAATTTCATGCCCTAAAACTTTAATTTGACGCGTTTTTGCTTAAAATAATTATGGAAGCAGGAAATTACAAAAAACTGGTTTCCCATATTAAAGTCCTATGACCGGCTCAGCGAGTCACCAGCCTGTTTTTAGCTTATGTCTGTAAATTGTAAATTATAATAGGGATTTAATAATTTGGTTTCGAGAAATGTCGCCTGTTTTCATTTGTTATCTGCCACCTTGTTTACGAATTTTATGAAATAGCGTGCATTTGCTCTAACTGAAAATTCACATTTCGGTGTATCTTTTTTATTTGACACTGGTTTCTCTTTGTAAAATCTATCGGTCGCACGGTGTAGTGTTCGTAGTGTTTTTTTAACAGGTTATAATGCCTGTAGATCCTACTGTTGTGACAAGAATTGTAGCGTTGATACAAGATGAACGCGAAACTGCAAGAATTATTGGTAAGAGACTTTGTGTTGTACAAAAAGTGTACCAGCGATATGAGTAGATAGGCTTGATAACCAAGAGACCAGGATCCGGCAGAAAAAGAGCCACCAACCAAAGAGATTACCGTTTTTTAGTGTCCGCAAGTTTACGGAATAGAACAGCTTCTGCGATTTTACTACTGTAACGTTTATTACAATTTCGGATTCGGTGAAGTTTATTATTAAATAAAACACGAGTAATGAAAACACTAACAAAATATTTATTTAAAACGAAACTAATGTAGTACAACTAGTAAGACATATATTTATATTCAACACGTATTTATATTCACAACAAAGTATTTAGCAACGACTTGCACTGTTCACACTTCGAATACAAAATGAATCTTGCCAGCTGAAACTCTCCCTTATATACTGGAGCAAGATATTCCAGAACATACGAGTGCCTCTGGAACACGGTAGAAGCATGACGCAGCGCGAACAGGTTCGGTCTTGTCTATTGCAGCAGTGAACGCGCTGTAGACTATGACGCGTCGACTGTTCCAGACGAAACAGGGCCGTACTCGCTACACTGCCCCCTCCTTAAGGATGTTTCGTCCCGAAACTTTTCTGCGCCGTGGCGATATCTACACGTTGATCCCCGCGAGCATCGTGACGTTTGGTGGAAATAACAGTCCACAGTTCTTTTCACTACTGTTGCACCACAGGGATTATAGCTGCACACCAGGATCTCAATGCCGGTATATTGGAAAATAGTTTCCAGCATGTTTCTTATAATTTTCCAGCTCAATTCATCAAGGCCACAGCCTAGCTTTGGTACAGCTAGTTTTAAAATATCCTGATCGAGCAGCACACCTCGTAGATCACATAGGGCGTCCCAGACGGCGCGATAAGTTGGTTTCTCGTGGGACAGATGTTTAGTCACCAGGTAAAAAATGCTTCTGTTTCGGTTCGACTGTTTGTCGGCTATATGTAGCACTGTGCCGACACATGGGTGTTGTTGCCGTAATTTTTCTTAAAAACCACGGCGATTCCTCGAGACATCTGTAGATCTTGGGCCACACAATGCGCTAATTAATATTCTGTAGGCACTTTGAATAAGTCTCCCTGATGTTCCTTGGTCACACCATTTCGTACTTTATGGCCCGTAGTATAAGAAGTCATGAACTCGTCAAAGGTGGTTTCCGGATCTTGTTGATTAATTCGTCGAGCTCGAGCTTCATTGGTTTTGCAATCGTTGTTGTCACCGGCGAGTCTTTCAAACGGACTAGCAACATTGTATTGATGCAATGGGCCCCTCCGATATCTTTGCGGTTCGTTACTGGCAGCGCAAACTACGCACTTCTTGCACCACTCCTTCACGTCTTCTCGACAATTAACCCAGTAAAATCGCTCACGTAGCTTCTGAACTGTCTTCATAACTCCTAAGTGTCCTCCAGCAGTTCCATCATGAATCTCCTTCAGTACCTCCGGTACTATTTTCCTGGGGATTATGATCTGCATCTTTTGCTCCGTAGACTCAGGATCTTCCAGGATACGTTTCAGTACTCCATCTTCTATAACAATGGAGTCCCACTGCACCCAATACGATTTTACGGTTTTCGAGTTTCGAGCAACTTCTTGCCAGGTTGGTTTGCGGTTTTGTTTCTTCCATTTCAGTAGATGTTTCAATTCCGGATCAATTTCTTGGCCTTTCATAACTTCTTCTGTCAGCCAATGATCGTCTATCACTGTGGTCCGTAAGATTGGAACGGACTCTGTTGCTGTGCTCAGTCGCCATTTTGTTGATTCCATCGTTATCGGTTTCTTGAAAGTATTAGGTCTGATGGTTTTTGTTGCACCTGTGTTAGTCAGCAAGGCATATGGTTTCCTGTCGATCAACTCATCCACAAAAATGCTATTCACTCGAGGATGTTGGGATACGACGTGTCCAGTTAGCTTCAGAGCATCTTGAGAATGGATTGTCGTTCGCCCGCTTGCGTCGACCTGCTTTAGTTTATCCGCTGTCTTGTTCTTCATTTGTTCCCCGCAGCGGCTTTGCACATGTCCCAGTTCACCGCAGTTTTCTTCAAACTTTTCAAATTTTTCCTCTAATTTGGCTTCCAAGTTTCTGTACATGCAGTCCAAATCACCCGGAATTTTGAATTCATAAGTATCCACTATTTCACCAGCTTCAACCAAAATTGACGAAGTCGCTCTTGCAGTATACTTTTCTTGCCTGTAGTATCCAGATCACGTTCTTCTAATTCTCTCTTGAGATCAGTCACTTTTAAATCACTTAGATTTACCATTTTCGAACCCATTTTTATTTATTTGCACTTAAACTTCACTTTTAATTCACAAAACACAACCCCCACACCTGACACCAATTGTAACGTTTATTACAATTTCGGGTTCGGTGAAGTTTATTATTAAATAAAACACGAGTAATGAAAACACTAACAAAATATTTATTTAAAACGAAACTAATATAGTACAACTAGTAAGACATATATTATATTCAACACGTATTTATATTCACAACAAAGTATTTAGCAACGACTTGCACTGTTCACACTTCGAATACAGAATGAATCTTGCCGGCTGAAACTCTCCCTTATATACTGGAGCAAGATATTCCAGAACATACGAGTGCCTCTGGAACACGGTAGAAGCATGACGCAGGGCGAACAGGTTCGGTCTTGTCTATTGCAGCAGTGAACGCGCTGTAGACTATGACGCGTCGACTGTTCCAGACGGAACAGGGCCGTACTCGCTACACTACGAAATCAACTCCAAGTTAGATATGTGAATGTTAGTGAATGGACCATTCGGAGAAGGCTTCAAACTGCTGGATTGTCTTGTAAAAGGATGGCTACGGGTCCTCTATTGCAACGCCGACATCGAATTGCAAGATTGATTTTTGCCCAAAATCACGGGGCATGGAATAGCGAGGATTGCGGTCGAGTACTGTTTTCAGATGAGTCGTGTTTTTGCCTCAATGGGCCAGATGGACGTCGGCGAGTATGGAGAAGACCCGGAGAAAGATACGCTCAAGTTTGTATTGACGAGCGACTTCTATTTGGCGGTGGATCGGTTATGGTTTGGGCGGGAATCTCTTCACAAGCACGCACAAAGTTGGTTTTCATACAGAATGCCTCCCTGGTAGCTCACAGGTATATTACGAAGGTTCTAGAAGATCATGCTATGTCTTTCATGCAAGATAATGCTAGACCATACGTAGCTAGGGTTGTCAGAGAATATCTAGATGAAATAGGAATTAGAAGGTTTGATTGACCAGCCCTCAGCCCGGACATGAATCCAATCGAACATGTCTGGGATGAGTTGGGACGACGTATCCGAAAGCATATACCAGCTTCAAGAACTGCCCAGGAGCTCAGAGAGTTGCTATTGCAGGAGTGGGATAATATTGATCAGAATGTGATCCTTAACTTAATAATAAATAATATATACTGATGTCCCAAATAACATTATGTTCTTGAATATCTCGAAAATAATGCATCTTAACAACAAGTGTGCCGAATCAAAACCTTCATAGTTTTGGGGGGAACATTGGATTCTGACAGATGCTCCACACCCCTAGGGGGGGCTGGATATGGGTGGACTTAAAATTTTTAAATGGGAACCCCTATTTGTTATTGCAGATTCGGAAAGAGCTTAAAAAAGTATGTTGGTTTTATTTGGAAACTTTTTTTGTACACCCAACAGGTGGCGCTGTAATCGTAAAAATATGCCTTTGCTAGAAAAAATTAACTTGCTAAAAAATTACGTTTGTTGGTTCAATAAATACATAAAATTGTAGATATATTACTACTCAACACTCAGGGGGTACGAAAGAATACAAACCTTTTATAAATTGACTATAGATAAATCGATTTTATCACAAATTAATATTTGACGATTAATCTTATTTTAAATTACGTTTTTCCACAAGTTTACTTTGTGCAATACTTTTAAAAGATTTTATGTATTTATTGAAACAACAGACGCCATTTTTTATCAGGTCAATGACAATATTAATTAGTTAATTTTTTCTAGCAAAGTCGTATTTTTACGATTACACCGCCACCTGTTGGGTGTACAAAAAAAGTTTCCGAAAAAAACCAACATACTATTTTAAGCTCTTTCTGAATCTGCACTAATAACTAGGGATTCCCATTTAAGGTTTTTAATTCGATCCCCTTTCCAGCCCCCCTAGGGTATGGGGGGCATCTTGTCAGAATCCGATGTCCCCTTCCCCCCCCCAACTATGAAGGTTTTGATTCGGCACACTTGTTAAGATGCATTCTTTTCGAGATATTCAAGAACATAATGTTATTTGGGACACCGTATATATAGGTATATATAATCGAATACAATTGTAGTTCGCTGTCGTGCTATTAACTAGAATAGAAGACATTTTATTTTGAAAGTGATTATATATTACTAGTTGAATCAAACTTTATAAAAATGACAATTAATTAGATGAGTAACTATATTAAAGTTTTTTTTTTAAATCGCTTGACATAACATTCCATAAAAGATAAAGGAAGTCTCATTAATAATACTTAAATAACTATGGAGATTTCCAGTAAATATAAATGACAAACAAACTTTTGTTACCAAGTACGAGATGGCTGCTGTTCAACTTACACAAGCTCAGTTCGAGCAACTACTGCAGGAGGTCGCGGTTATTTCTATTGCGAATGGTAGTGAATGTTTCTCATAATGGACAGCAAAATTCAACAGCGCATATTGGGAAAAGTGGAAGAATTTATCACCACGGCTACCAGCTTTAAGACCTGTGAGGGTATCTTTGAAGTCAGTGCCTTCTGCTGCTAGATGACATGCTACAACCTGGTGATAAGGAGTCAAATCTAAGGCCAGTACAGGGATACAGGTGTTTAATCATATCCGAAATGCGTTCGCTTTGAAGAACCCAGCCTAGAGATACACCTAGATGAAAAGGAATCCTACGCCTACCGAAAAACAGCATACCGCGGTAATACTCTTCATGCCTTAAGAGTCTCTTCGGAGAAAGGCGCAGCGACAAATTTTGATCCCTTGCTCTACGTGTTAGACCATCGTCGTGACGGAAGGCGGGGAAGAATAAGCGTTAACTCTTGCAAATTCTCTTTTTTTTTCTTGTCTAGTACCTGACTTACTTATACTAGTATACTAGCTGCATCTCAGCACTTTTCATCTCTCAGCATAACTTCCACCATTTTATCAAGCGTCACCTCGTCAATAAAGAACCTCCATCGCCTCCTATATTTTACCCATTCATTACATACAAATAGTGTATGTTCAGGTATATATGTTCATCTCGCTACAATAAGCAAATCTATCTTAGTATATTTTCTGGATTCTTTTTTTATATGTCATGAAGAATCCATGATCTGATAGTGCGTGCGTCAAACCAACTTTCCTATGCACTCTATCAATCCAGAATCCTATGTTAGGAATCAGCTTCTTCGTGCACGAGCCTTTTCCCCCGTTTTTCCATCTCCATTGCCAGATTTTCTATGTATACGAGTAGTTGAGAATTACTGCTCTAAAGTATCATTATATGCATGATATTAACATTGAGTGTTATTCACTGGGTTTTATTAGACTATTTTAAGCCGTGTAAGTGGTAACACTAAATACTTCCGTATAGTTTAAATTATTTAAAACGATGTATTAGTTAATACAGACTTTCAGTCTACAAACTAAATTTAAACGTTTGTGTTTAAGTAAACCGTCATTGTAATTTTAGCTAAGAATAAATTAAATATGCGGAAATTTCAGCATTACGGCTGTCTAATTGAGGGAATGTAATCTATTTATCCACAAAAAAAGATTCTTGGGGCGGGTACTTATTGCGTTTTTCCTGAAGATGAAATAGAGTGCAAGATGTTTAAGGTGATGAACGGTGATGGGTGCTACATAAATTTCTTGCTAAAGCTACCCTGGTAGACCGTCTAAGGCATAAGTAAAGAACAAAAACAATAATAACTTTCCAATCGATATCTTTACTAATTTAAGATTCTGTGCAAGCCACTGAACAGGAGTTAACAATTCTCACACTTAGAACCTAGTACTAATCTGCTTCTTATTTTTTAGTTTAAGTTCCATGTTACAATATGTCATAATGTTAAAAAACATTTTTTTTGTAAAGTATCTAATTTATATAATAATTAGCAACATCAAGCGAGCTAAAGAGAGCAACAACAGAAAATTATTTAATTTAAATAACATAACTTTTTGTTTTCTGTGTAAACTAGAGTACTGTTAGGTCAGTTACGATAGTTTCTTAATGATTCTAAACGAACATACTTTAGAGAGATTATCCGGAACATATAGGGTGTTTTTTTAGGATTTCTAAAACAACAACAGATACATGTAAGGAGTATGTATGTTTAAAAATATTATGCATAGGTAAAAGTAAAAAATATATAAAAACTACAATTTCTTTAAACAAACTTAATTGAAGGACAAACAAAAACGTTTAAATAAAAAAGGTAAAGACGTAGTTAGTGGCTTATGTAAATATTTAAATACTTTTCTCTGCTGTGCATTTTATGGATTTAATAAAAATAATTGAATTTTTATATACTTCAATAAAATATATTTAAATAAATATATGATAAATCCTTTTACCCATTACTGGATGTGGCACTCTGCCGTAACAAATCTCGGTAAGTAATATAGTTATGCACGTAAAGTGCAGTTATCAGCCCTCAAATATTTTTCGCCAAGATATTACGAGTAGAGGAGAGGAAAACGCAAGGGCAATTTTAATGTGGAGAATTTTTTGTCTGCTGTGGAAATCGAATCCTGTTTCTCTAATCCACAGTCTGACTCGGTACCACTGAATCACCTACCGGATAATTTATATATATATATATATATATATATATATATATATATATATATATATATATATATATATATATATATATATATATATATATTGTTACCGCAGGCCTTTGAGCGAAACTCTACAGAGCGCTGATTCGTCGATTGCCGTCTCCCACTAGTCGCCATACGCCGCCGCCGATCTAACGGCACTTTTTTGTATAAAAGGGGAACAAATTTCACCAATCGCTCTCAGTTCCTGGATCTTGTATTGGCCGCTGGTATGGTTTACATGCTGCGTAACCAGTACACGATCTGAACCTCCGTCACCACCGCCGCCGCCAACGTCCCCCAGTCGACGTTGCCGCCGCCACCGACGTCTCCAATCGACGTCACCGCCGCCGCTACCACCGCCAACGTCCCCCAGTCGACGTTGCCGCCGCCGTAGCTGCCGCCGCCACCAACGTCTCCAATCGACGTCACCGCCGCCGCTACCACCGTCACGACGCCCGCCTTCACGACGCCCGCCGTCACAACGTCCACCGTCACAACGTCCACCGTCACGACGCCCGCCATCACGACGCCCGCCATCACGACGCCCGCCGTCAGAGCGCCCGCCGTCACAGCGCCCGCCGTCACGATGCCCGCCGTCTCCCGCGTCTCCGTGAGTGAAAAGTGTAGTGACGTCCCCTTGTACTGTCCCGAACACTTTTAGTGCGCCCCAAACGAACGTATAGACATCTACACTTTATCTTATTGTTATTTAATTATTGTTTTTGTTGTGTCAAAATATATCTGTACATATTACAAAACTTGTGTGTTGCGGAAGGAACCCCTGAGTCTCATCGCCACCATCTCCATCTCCACGCCGTAACATAATTGGCGCCCAACGTGGGGCACACACAAGTTTGGAAACTTGGGATCCACCATGACGCTAACAAGATCAACAACCAACGCAGGAGGCAACTCCAACGCCCCAGCTGCCGACCTCAACGCAGGAGGCAACTCCAACGCCGCCCCAGCTGCCGACCCCAACGCGTCGGCAATGCAGGCTTTCACCACGCTCTTGCGAGAGAGCCAAAACACTCGCTGGCGCCCAGCACGTGAACTGCCACGGTTCAGCGGTTCGATCACCGAGTGCCCCGTGGAGTTCCTGCGTCGTTCAGAAGAAATTCTGTACGAACAACAACATCACCCCGATGACTACGTTCACCTCATCGTCGAGCGTCTCTCTGGTGAGGCCAGAGACTGGTCCACGCCGCTCCTCCAGCTACAAACCACCTGGAGGCAGTTCAAGGCAGACTTTACCGCCCACTTCAACAGCGTGGCGAAGCAGACGACGCTCCGCCAGTCGTTTTTCGGCACTAGACAAGCCGAAGAACCCGCCAACATCTTCGCCCGGGTAAAGTACAGCCTGTGGTTACGGATGCGGCACTTAGACGGCCCGCTCCCAGAAGAAGCCGCCGTCCACTCCGCAATAGAGCTGCTACAGCCGCACTTCAGGCAGTTTCTGCGAGTCCAAGCACCGGGCAACTTCGACAAGCTCGTCACACTGCTCGCACTGCTCGACCAAGACGTCAGCAGTAACACCGGGTCGAGGAGGACCGAAGCACCTAGCCGCCAGCCAGCGGCATCTCCGAAGCACACGACCCCCACACCAAAGGCGACCGCTCACGCACCACAGTCGGCATCCGCGCCATGGTGTCGCCACTGCGACGCCCACCACTACTACCGCGACTGTCCGACACTCAAGGACCGCGCAGCGCAGTCGGGAAACGGGCACCTCGCGGGGAAGACGCCGCCGCGATGGTAATAACCGCGCCGCGTGCACCGCCACCACGGGTAAGAATTTTCGTCGGACACAGTCCAGTGGACGCGCTTCTGGACTCCGCGGCCGCGGAAAACTTTATGCGAGAAAATTTGGTGCCGCATTTCAATCAAAGACACATGAGCGTATCTCTGGCCGCAATGCACACCTCCATGGCAGTCTCGGGCGAGACAGACCTGGAGATAACAGTCGCCGACGAGCCCAAGTACACATCATTCCTCGTGAGTCCGGATCTCGCCGAAGACTGCATTCTCGGCCAGCCATGGCTAGTTCAAAACGAGGCCGTTTTGGATTTCCAGCGACGCTGCCTCCACTTCGGAACGTCGCGACGCCAGACGATCTACTGGGGAGTCCAGAGACGGGAAGCACCCCAGGCCGTCGCCCTGAACCATCACATTCCGGCGACGCATGAAGATGAGTTCCAGAGACGCACTCGGACGTTTTCTGCAGCTCACCTGGCCCACCTACTCGTTCGATCGAACATAAAATCACGCTGACGAACGACACTCCAATCCGCATCCGGCCGTACCGCGTCTCTGAAAGTAAGAAACGCTGTATCCAGGACCAAGTTGCCGAGATGCTGCGCGACGGCATCATCTCGCCGTCTCAATCACCGTACGCGAGCCCCGTCGTCCTGGTGCCGAAGAAGAATGGTGAGCAACGATTTTGCGTTGATTATCGACGCCTCAACGCCGTGACGCTCAGTGAACCGACGCCCATACCGATCATCGGGGACACGCTCCGAGAGATAGGCGACGCCACTATCTTCTCCACCATCGACCTGAAGGCCGGTTACTGGCAGATTCCGATGGAGAAGGGCTCCAGAGACCTTACCGCCTTCACAACCCCCGACGGAGGCCACTACGTCTTTGACGTGATGCCCTTCGGTCTCAAGAATGCGCCCTCCACGTTCCAGAGGCTGATGAGTCAGACCGTGCTGGTCGGCCTCCTCCACTA
The DNA here is from genome assembly GCA_947425015.1 of Pterostichus niger. Lineage (NCBI taxonomy): Eukaryota > Metazoa > Arthropoda > Insecta > Coleoptera > Carabidae > Pterostichus > Pterostichus niger. The sequence goes on from OX380347.1 coordinate 3,364,305, forward strand.
CTGTTGCGGAGTGTACCTAGACGACGTTATCGTCTATAGCAAGACCATGAGCGAACACCTCAAACATCTGGCCCTCGTGTTCGAGCGCCTCCAACAACATGGTCTCCGCGCCGCCCCGGAGAAGTGCTACTTCGCGCAATCAGACATTGCATTCCTTGGCCACCAACTCACGGGAACGTCGTTGCAACCGCAGACAAAACACCTAGACCAAATTACCCACCTCCAGACGCCCAAGAACAAGAAGGAGCTGCGAAGCGTCCTAGGTACCCTCAACTGGCTGCGGGACTATGTCCCTAACTTCGCATTGATCGTCACACCGCTAACAGAACTACTGAAAACAAAATCGTGGCGATGGGCGACTCAAGCCGCCAACGCTCTGCTAGCCATCCAAGCAGAATTTCGGAAACCTCTGAAACTCGACAGACCAGCACCGGACCTGCCGTACGTCCTACAGACCGACGCCAGCGCCATCGGCATCGGCGCCGTCCTCTACCAGGAGACGCCCGACCACCAACGTCGCATCATCTGTTATGCCAGCGCCAAGCTCAGCCCAGCCGAAACTCGCTACCATATAAACGAGCAGGAATGTCTCGCGCTCGTTTGGGCCATACGACGCTACCGTCACTATTTAGACGGACGTCGATTCACCGTGCGTACCGACTCACGCGCGCTCACGTGGCTCGAACGCTTTAAGGATAGCAAGACCAAGCTATTACGTTGGGCTCTGTTACTACAAGAATTTGATTTCGCAATCGAACACACGCCTGGCGAACGTAACGAGCTCCCGGATCTTCTGTCTCGGCGTCCCGACGCCGCCACAAACGAAGAACCCCGGGAGGAGAACCACGAAAGACTACTACCACCAAGTCTTAACGCCATCACCCTAGAGACTCTGCCCGACATCATCCGCGACGCCCAAGCCGTGTGCGTCGAGGCGCAGGAGTTGATTCGACAATACAACGACGAGAACGCTCCCCACCACGAGCTGTTGCAAGACACGATGTTGGTCGAGGACAACGTGCTCTACACCAAACAAAGCCACGAGAACGTCCAACAAATGTACGTGCCGGCCGCCGCCCGGCCTCGCGTACTTAACGAGCTGCATGACAACGCCGGCCACCCAGGACGCGACCAAACGTTGCAAAGTATCGAGGACCGGTACTACTGGGACGGCATGAGGCCGAGTATCCGCAGATACGTGCAGGAATGCCTCGTCTGCCGCACCTGCAAACGCGGACCACCGCAAGCCAACGCACCGCTACGACCCCGCGCTCACGCACCACCATGGCACACCATCAGCATGGACCTGATGGGCCCATATCCGCGCACTACGTCAGGAAAAACTTTCATCCTCGTCATCACGGACCAGTGCACGAAATGGGTCGAGGCCTTCGCCATCGGCGACTCGAGAGCTGGAGCACTCGTGGCCCTCGCGGAGGAACAGGTGTTCCACCGCTATGGCTATCCAAACGTCATTATCACCGACAATGGCACCCAATTCACCAGCGCACGATGGGCTCGCGCCTGCCGCCGATGGGGGGCCATACATCACCGCACTCCAATCTACCACGCTCGCGCAAACCCGACCGAGAGGCGCAACCAGGAGCTGAAGAAGGGACTCCGTATCCGGCTCCAGGACCAACCACACCGCAATTGGGCGCGGAACCTGCCGGCGGTTCTCAAAGATTTGAGAACGAGGACCAACGCCGCCACCGGGTACTCGCCCGCTGAAGCCCTATTGGGGTATAAATTGGCGATCCCCGGAGACTGGAACCTGCGTCCCGACGCTCCACCGGAAGCCCCTAATCATCCCGGGAGAGAACAGCGCATGGAGGAGATGCAGGAGCATCTCCTACGTTACCAGCGACGCTACAACCGACCGGAGGATGAACCCACAACGTTCACAGCGGGTGACCGCGTCTTAATTCGCGCGCATCCCTACTCTGATGCTCAGCGAGGCACCTGCGCCGGATTCGCGCCGAAATGGCTCGGGCCCTATACAGTCCGCAATATGTATAGTGGACGAGTTTGCGAAGTCAACAGGGACGGTGAACTAGTCCGTGTTCACGCCGACCAAGTGCGACCGGCCCCTCGACGACCAGACACACCACCCGGATCACCGCCTCCCGTCGGAAGTCCCGTCGTCTCCGACAACGACGTCTAGCGCTCCAGGTAGAGTTCGCTCAACAAAGCGGAGGGGAATTGTTACCGCAGGCCCTCTGAGCGAAACTCTACAGAGCGCTGATTCGTCGATTGCCGTCTCCCACTAGTCGCCATACGCCGCCGCCGATCTAACGGCACTTTTTTGTATAAAAGGGGAACAAATTTCACCAATCGCTCTCAGTTCCTGGATCTTGTATTGGCCGCTGGTATGGTTTACATGCTGCGTAACCAGTACACGATCTGAACCTCCGTCACCACCGCCGCCGCCAACGTCCCCCAGTCGACGTTGCCGCCGCCACCGACGTCTCCAATCGACGTCACCGCCGCCGCTACCACCGCCAACGTCCCCCAGTCGACGTTGCCGCCGCTACCGACGTCTCCAATCGACGTCACCGCCGCCGCTACCACCGTCACGACGCCCGCCGTCACGACGCCCGCCGTCACAACGTCCACCGTCACAACGTCCACCGTCACGACGCCCGCCATCACGACGCCCGCCATCAGAGCGCCCGCCGTCACAGCGCCCACCGTCACAGCGCCCGCCGTCACGACGCCCGCCGTCTCCCGCGTCTCCGTGAGTGAAAAGTGTAGTGACGTCCCCTTGTACTGTCCCGAACACTTTTAGTGCGCCCCAAACGAACGTATAGACATCTACACCTTATCTTATTGTTATTTAATTATTGTTTTTGTTGTGTCAAAATATATCTGTACATATTACAAAACTTGTGTGTTGCGGAAGGAACCCCTGAGTCTCATCGCCACCATCTCCATCTCCACGCCGTAACAATATATATATATATATATATATATATATAGGGTGTTATATTTTAAGAGACCCAGCAAATATCTCGCTTATTTATCAACTTAGCAATTTCTTTCATATAACTTGATTTATACAGCAACATGTAAGCTGGTTGATGACGGATGTACATTCTTGATATCATTTCCGGTTTATTAGTAATTAATATCAACTTTGAAATTTCAAATGGGACATACTATATTTTTTACAAATTTGAAAAGTGCATCAAATTTGCTTTACAATCATGTAAAATCATCCATATGTTACATTATTAAAAAGTAAAATAGCGGGCACCTTATTACACACCTAATCGGAAAGAGAATAGTGAGCCATGACTGTGGCTTGAACTAAAACAATTAACTAAAGCAATTGTAATTATTATTATTAAACGAAGTAATATGTTTTCGTCATAATTATACAGAAAATAAGAATAAGGAACCCTTGATAACAACAAAATTATTTTATAAAAAATATTCAAAATGGCTCCCAGTCTCTTCAATGCATTATGCACAACGTTTTGAAACAGAATAAGTAGCCCTTTATATTTGGTCAGCACATACAAATTCAATTGCTGCTTCATTTTTATTCTTCAGTCCCTTTAATGTATTTACTGGTTCATTACAAATAAAATCTTTCACGTAGCTCCATACAAAAATCAAGTGGTCATATCGGGAGAAAATGATTGTAAAGCAAATTTGATGCACTTTTCAAATTTGTAAAACAATATAGTATGTTCCATTTGAAATTTCAAAGTTGATATTAATTACTAACAAACCGGAAATGATATCATGAATGTACATCCGTCATCAACTAGCTTACATGTTCCTGTATAAATCATGTTATATGAAAGAAATTGCTAAGTTGATAAATAAGCGAGATATTTGCTGGGTCTATTAAAATATAACATCCTGTATATGTATAGTTACGTAACTTTCTGCCAAGCTAACACCCTGTTAAAAATACACATGAATTATATGACTAATCTGTCATCGTACACCAGAGTTTTCGCTAACTAGTACTAATAGTAGTGTAACCATGGTTCGTACAAATGGTCCTTAATACACTTCCTCATAAATACTTGCAAATACTTTTAAATAAATGCATCCATGACTGAACAGAGCATGTAACTCTTTTCCGTAAACATGTATTTATTTTATGTATATGGAGTAGGTGGCTTAGTGGTATCGAGTCGGCATGTGGATCTTGAGAACCCTGGTTCGATCCCCACAGCCGACAAACAATTTTTACCAATTTAAATCTACCCCTGTGGCTCCCCCACCACTAATATCTTTGGGGGCCGTGATTTGACGACTGGTAACCGCACTTCACTCGAAAAAGTATGTCACTTACCGAAATCTGCTTAGGCAGAATGCCACACCCAGTAATGGGTGAAACGCGTGATGATATATTTATTTATGTATTTTAATTATTTTATCATTGTCCAAGTTTATTATAATTAAGTAGAATTTTTTACGGCCCCTCAAAACACTGCCGTCTTAGGCAGATGCCTTTCTTTTCTAATGGATAAATTGGTCCAGCTTATGCAGTGATAAATTAAGATCAATTGTAAATCGTACAAAGCAAAACCTAAGCAATTCATTTCGTAGAAGTATGGTTATATTTTTCCGCTCTTAAAGCGCTGTTATTGTGAGTTATCTGGCAGTTGTTTGTCATAAAATATAACGTAAATAATCCATAATATTTCAGCTGTTAGTAGGACAAAATTGTACATCCTACGAAAATTAAACTGTTCATGTTCTTGTCGATGAATTTTTTGCAATTTGTTTTGTTGGTTATTATATTTTGTAGGATTGAATTAATGGTTTGAAACACTTTTTCTTACTTCTCTTTGTCTGGTATAATCTGGGTTAAGTAACTTATATCTTAGTTGTGTCCGTCGAAAAGTTCTGATTGATGAATAGTTTCAGTTGGCAAAATTCCGGCTTGACATCATTTTCTTATACCCTAATATTTAATAAAATGTATCTAAATGAATTCTTGAGATTTTTATGTATTGCAATATATTTTAACTAAATTTAAAAAATCGATGTCCTCTGTCATCTATTTAATACTAATTACAACATGCCTTTTTAGTTTTGCAATTTATTCTGATTTTTAAAGCTTATGGTACAAGAATATATTTATATACATTTGTTAGTCTCAAAATTGCTGATTAAAATACTTCGTTAATTTACCTAAACTTCTTAATATTTGAAATGTAACTAAACCAGTTTTTAATATCAGAGCTAATACAAAAACTTGAAATTTTACGAATTTATCTTTCTAAAATCAGTTTAAAACTCCAGAACTTTCCTAATTTATGGGTATTCTAAGTGAATTTGATTAAAATTTGTAGGTAACCTTTCAACTGAAATTCTGGTAGAAAGTATAGATAGTTTTTTTCATCTGACAACAAGTTATTTATGCAATCTAACCTCCATTCTAAAAATAAATTAAACTGAAGGATGATCAAATCCGAGCGCTGGTTAACCAATCTTTAAGAACCTCGGATACAAATAAATACAAAATACATTACCGAAAAAAAAAATAGTCATGATGCTTCCCATTAGCCTCTATGTGTAAGTTTCGGAATTCATCTTTATTTAAAAAGTATGTAAAAGCCAAGTTCAAAAATTGCTGAATAGTCATATTCTGACTAAAGTTACTGAACTCGTATGATGTATTTTGATAATTATTAATAAATTCTTAAATCTTTATTTTATTTCAGTTATACCCTCCGTTTCTTGCCTCTCTGGTAAATCTAAAACTCCTGCAAATGCTTTGCTTTCACCGTATTTGGCGAATTGTTCTGCAATACGCGATCTGTGAACAAATAAATAGGTTCAAGCGCTACTCACATGGGGTGGTGAAAATTGAATGATATGCAATAAGTAGATTTATTTTTTATCATTTATCTAGTTTTGAAGTATAATTACTGAGGAAATATAAGAATTATTTCTTAAATAAATACCTAGTACACAATACACTATTTGTAGAAAATTTCATACATTTTATCCATGACTAAATGTGACACTGTCATAAATTACCAATCGAAAAATAACAAAGACAATAATTATTAACAAAATTAATGAGATTAAATAAAAGTGACTATAAATAACACCAATGGTATTTTAGGGTTACAAAATTACAAAATTAGCTCATACAATAAAATTTTATAAAAATACAGATTGTATCTTTCTGAAAAGTAAATTATGACAAAATTTGTTTACATTCAGTAACAAATATTCATTATAAAATGGTATAAGTGTAAAAGAAATATCTCTAATAAACTGTCATATCATTTAGGAAGTTTGTACTTGCATAGCTGTTCAGTTGTTCAAATTATATTTATTTCCATTTCCAATTATTACAAGTTAAGGCTAAATACTTTTTTCTTGATGGCCCGCTATCCACGTGCTCATTTATTAGTTACAGAATGAATTAATATTAAATGATCAGACTTATAATAGTTCCATTCGTTACATTTGTATCTTATTACAATTTCAAATAAATGTACCTTGGCCTTGGACTCTTTACTAAACCCAGTTGCGTATAGAAGGAGCGTCCATTACAATACGCAGCATTTTGTTTTAGACGGTTGGTAATAACGGATGACATTCTGAACTTATCAAGCTGAGAACATTAAAATTTCAATACAATCTCAAAATCTTAACAATTACATAAATGCCAATAACTGTTATCAACCACAACATTTCATTTACAAATTTCTCTAAATTGACTCGGTTTAAAATATCACAGATTTTAAGTTATAAAAGATGCAAAATACAAAAGATAATAGAAATTTATTTTTTAAGACTTTTATTGTATTTGTTTTTTAGATAACTCGCCTGCGGCTCGTTTTCTACGCTTGGATGCGTGCGAAAAAAAAAACATTGTTTTGCTTCATCTACAATTAAATCATACCATGCTAAAATTATGTCTTAGAGGAAACTGTATATTCTCTCATCAACTGCTAGCGAATAGAGAATTAGGGATTATACCGGGTTAGATGACTCAGTGTTTGTTGTTCCATGTTACCAAGCCACCCTTGCTTCGGTGCAGAGAAATCCGGTTACAACTCCTGTGCAGGCTTTGTTGTAGTGTAATTATAACCAAATACAATTTTATCTTAGAAAGCAAAGCAGGGTGGCGACTCAAATTTCAGCTGGATAATAAAATAAAATATTTAAATTCTATTTAAGCTACCTGTATGGAATTTCTTATTATCTATTTTACATAGCAGTAAATTATCAAGTTTGTCAAGTTTGCTGTCATGGAAATAAAATGAGAGACATATCATTTTATATGGAATGTTCGGAACAATAGCGAATCGAGTGCATTTTTGTAAATTTTAGATAAATATAAGTAAAGTTTAATAAACATAATTAATTCTTGTACATTATTTAACAATCAATTTTTTTCATCTAAAACAGTATCAATTTATTTATTATTACTTATCGTATATTTATTATTATTATTTATTTTATTAATAATATCTGGCAGAATAAATGTTGGTCGGGCAAATAACAGATAAGACACCAGATTACAAAAGAAACAATATTTCTTCGCCATTTCCTTCTGAATTTTCACTCATGTCTTGAAAACAGTTTGTGATATTGAATTTATTTTGATCTCAATCGATTTCTAGGGTTACATTATGTTGCTCTAAAGTAATTAAATGCCTATATTTTCAATAACTAATTTTTTATATTTTTTCTGCCTATATTTTTTTCAAAATTACATACTAAATGAATTTTCCAGAGATTGAGACCTAGCTTCAAAATAAGATCTGATTCCGAGATCTTTCACGCAGATACAGAATTATTATTATTATTTAATATATTATTTGTAACTATTACCATTTGAATATAGTATATTATAAGCCAAGTTTGAGAAGATGATCATTATTGACCTAGCGCCAAGATTGTACCCCGAGGTGCAACCGACACTACTAGCTCTTAAATCCTATGTAACGATTTTTAATTAATCATAATATAAGCAATTTGATATGAATACTTGTTTATATCTACAAAAACCGAGCAGGCAGATATGAAATTCTTTTGTTTTGAACATTGTATTTTTAATATGAGGATCCTCAAGAAAATTTGTCCTGGTAGAATCTTTTTGGGTTGAAATAGTTTAAAAATATCTAAGTAAGAGGCCCACGCCTGACATGGCAAAAGTATTCATTAGTTTCCGACATGGCACACCTACAAGACAAAATATAAGACATAATACAATAAGCAAGATGTCCAAATATAGTTCCAACATTTTTAAATTTAGAACTCAGAAACTTACATTGGGTATTCATTGCGAAGTACTTTCGCTATCATTTTGGCAGAAAATGAAGGCGACAAATTATCTCTAAAACGTCATAACCTCAACCAATGATGCCAGAAATTCTAAATGCAACTTAACATGCCCGTGGGTAACCTTACTGCAACTTCATGAAATATATGAAGTACTCAAACTTTATTAAACACGGGTTCTGCAGCAATAAATATTAGTCATGTTTCCATTTCTTATAGAAAAATGCAATTATAACCCTAAAATGAACAAAACTGTATAATGTAAGATTATTAAATAATATTATAATAAACATATAGCTTTTCGAGAATTTAACAATAAATAAATGCATAAATACATATTTCACAATGTAACACTAAAAGCACACACACATATAAAATTTGACAGGTAGAATGCATCTTACTATTCAAACTGAAATTTGACTTGGATTGTCATCTTGAAATTAGGCGCCAATTTTAAATTCAGTATTAATATTTTCCTTGCATTTAACAAGTTAAATAAGTTCAGAAGCTTGAATTTATTTGAAAAGTGACAGTTCTCATTATTTACCTAAGTTAATAATAATCCATTATTGACCGTTGTTAAGGACGCGGTAGAGAAAAACAATTTCACGACTCAAAACGAAGTCAATAATGGCATGTTGCTAGGCTAGTAGTGAAAAAAATTATTTAAACTAGGGTACTATAACTCTGAACACTATATGTGAACAGTTTTCTCATGATGTAAATATTCATACGGTATGGTCGTTGCGTTTTAATTGGTTTTAACGTGGAGCATACGTCAAAGCGACTTGGAATATAAGCTTTTTATTTACTTTATCCGAGTTTTAGTTAAAAAATTAATAGGTATTTCAAGGATTATTTGCATCTATCTCTCTGCAGTTATGAACTATAAAGTTTTTACTATCATACAGAGTTGAATATCCTTTCAATATTCATATATTTCTGCCGCGGCTGACAGTAGATGGGCTGCAATTTTTTTCCTGTGTTAACACATATATTTTTAATTAATTATTTCTTAACAATTTTGCGATTACTTTAATTAATTTTAATATCATCATCGTAGCCATCATGTTATTGTGTTCGTTCAGTTGTTGCTGAATGCAAAACAAATGTAATATTGTTTTTTGTAAATGGTGTAAATATATATATAAATTATTTGTTTAAACAACGCAAGTAACTTTTTAAAACTATTTATTTGGTTAATACAACAATAAGTTGTTAATAGCGTTACATCTGAATCTAGACTAACTAAAACTACATGATACATTTGTTTTTATGTTCTTAAAACATGACGTGTCCGCGAGACGTGCTTCTACGTAAATGTCTTATTTGTCACGTTTGATGTTGTAGCTGGGCATATAACTCCTCCCTCCTTAGAAGGAAGCACCCTCTGGAAGTCGAAGTTCGATTTCTTCTTTCTTCGGGGTTGTTGTATTCAGTGCCTGCCTTAATTTCCTATTTCGGAACCACTTAACAGAAAAGTAAATGATTATTAACATTATTCCGAGAAATAATAGAATTGTCCAAATGCTCGGGATGTGAAAGTTCGTATCCGATTCTTGAATTTGTGTGAATAAATTAGTTTTTATTTCACTGAGTTTTAGGGATTTTAGATTTATTGTAAAATTAGAAATTTTATTAGATTTTAATCTAATATTGAGTTTTGGAAGCATTAAAGGAGTTCCTTGAGTTTTATCCCAAAATATTAATTTTTGTTGTTTAAAAACTATGTCACAGTTATTTTCCACTTTAATAAGAAAAATTCCAGTTAATGATTCTACGTTAATTCCTTCTGGGCAGTTTATAGTGATTTTCTCTTCTCGGGGTAGAATAGCCATGTATTGGTTTATATCGGGCACTAGTTCAAAGTGATTTTCCTTTATTTCTAATTTTGTATAATGGCACTGGTTGCTTTGCTGTTCGTTGAGGATTTCTTTTTCGCATGTTGGATTGTAATGCGCGTGGAATTTATTTGGGCATTGGTATGTTTTGCTTGGAATACATATGTCACTCAATGGAATAATTTCATTTATTGACTTTAAAAAATATCTTGAATTAGGTATTATAGTTACGAAATCTGAATCATATCTTGTTGGGATAGGATGCAAGTAATAAAGATCGAAATTTGTTTCATAATTAATTGGGATTGATATTAAGTAAATGATTTGAATGGGTTCAATCTTACAGTTAACTTTTAATAGTGATTCGTATTCCAAAATATTTTCATGATTTGGTTCAAACGGGAGTTGGGCTTTATAAAATTTTGAAATTTTTTGTATTTCTAATAGAAGTTCTTCAGGCTGTATTATACTTGGGTGTAATGTTCTTAATTTACAGAATGTAATTGAATTTTCTATATCCTGGAGTACGTTTAAAATAGAATTATAAAGTATAATAAGTTGATCATAAATATTTTTTGCAAATAATATATCCTGAATATGCATATTATTAATAATTTCGTATAATTGTAAAATTTTGGATTTCAAAGTTGATTCATTATGTTGTATATCTAACAGTGTTTTATTAAAAATTTTAATTATTTCATCATTTACAGAGTAGGCCAATTTTAATTGGTTTTCCAATTTATGGTAATTTTTTTGTAAGTGCATAAAATACATCTTGTTTTGAAGGTTTATCATCATATTTTTCTTTAGTAATCATGTAAATTATATATCTGAAATTACTTTTTAAATGAACTAAAGAATGAAGTTTTAGGTTTTGTTTCTTTAATTTATCCACGTTATTAAAATTTTCTTTAAACTGTTTAGCTATTCCTCGTGCCATATATAAATCTTTGCTGACGCAGTGCGCTAGACTGCTAGATAGCGGCGCGTCGAATAGATTCCCTACAACTTCTAAAACATTATTATTCGTTGACGTATTATTAAATTTTGATGTCAAATAATACTGATATTGTGTTAATGGGTCTTTATATTCTAAATCGGCAGGTAAATTTTGAATTTTGTCATTAGTTTCATGAGGAATACGGCTTAACGCATCGGCATTAGAATTTAACTTTCCTTTTTTATAAATTATATCATAATCGAATTCTTCAAGTTTAAGTCTCCATCTTGTTAATTTTTGACTACATTGTTTTAAAGAAAATAGCCATTGTAATGGTCTATGATCGGTGTAAATTTTGAATTTACGGCCAAAAAGATAGGGTCTAAAATATTGTGTACTCCAAACTATCGCCAAAAGTTCCTTCTCTATTGTGGAATAATTCATCTCTGATTCATTCAAGGTCCTGCTCGCGTACGCGACCGGGAGGTCATTACTAGAGTTACCTTGCGATAAGACAGCTCCGATTGCGACGTTACTGGCATCACATGTCAAGATGAATTATTTAGTAAAGTCTGGGTATTGTAACAGTGGTTCGTTTATAAGCAGATTTTTGCACGTTTTAAAACAGTTTATATATTCAGGGTCATTGATGTTGATGATAGCATCTTTTTTCAAGCATTTTGTAAGTGGTTTAGTTAGTTTCGCGAAATCTTTAATAAATTTTCGACAATAACCAAGCAGACCAAGAAATCCTTTAATTTGTTTAACGGTTTTGGGAATAGGATAGTTTTGAATTGCCGAAATTTTGTCTGGGTTAGGTCTTACACCTTGTGGGGTTACAATGTGGCCTAAATACGCGACTTCTTTTCTTAGAAATTCCGACTTATCAAGCTGAATTTTGAAACTGGATTTCCGTAAACGGTTGAAAACTAATTTTAAATTATTAATATGTTCTTGCAAACTACTTGAAAAAACAATAATGTCGTCCAGATAGACTAAACATTTTTCGTTAGTGAGTCCACGTAGTATGTTGTCCATTACTCGCTGAAAGGTTGCGAGGGCATTTTACAAACCGAAAGGCATCCGCAAAAATTCATAATGGCCGTCTTCCGTGTTAAAAGCGGTCTTTTGTATGTCTTGATCATCCATTTGGATTTGGTGGAACCCGGAGGCCAAGTCTAATGTAGTAAAATATGTACATCGTCCTAATTTGTCAAGTAGGTCGGTGATATTTGGTAATGGGTATTTGTCTCCTATTGTTTTCTCGTTAAGTTTCTGATAATCTATCACTATTCTCCATTTCTTTTTACCTGACGCGTCTATTTTTTTGGGTACAACCCATATGGGTGAACACCAAGGTGAGTTAGAATGTTTAATTATATTTTGGTCTAGCATTTTTTGTATTTGGTCGCGAACTTCAATTTTATGGATTTCGGGATATTTATAAGATTTTGTATAAGTCGGTATTTCGTCCGTGGTTTTAATGCTATGTCGTATTTGATTTGTAAATGTCAGTTTGTCATTTTCATTATAAAATATATCAGAGTACTGATTAATGATTTTTAAGATTTCTGATTTTTCTTCTATGTTCATGTGTTCCGTGCGAATTTTGGATGCATTGAATTCCAAATTTTTTATTTCATGACAATTTAAATTTGGGCTTGCATATGTCACATAATTATCAAAACTTTCTACTGCAACTAAAGTAGGTAATCTAAATGTAACCTGATACTCCGTTGGATTGATAACGGTACATAAACAGTGAGAGTTTTGTACGTTTGTTACACATTCGGGAATAATTAAATTTTGAGATTTAATTTGCGGAACTAGTACTGTACCTTTCTCTACGTTTACCTTTATTTTTATAATTTGTTCTGACTTTGGTTCGACAGTAACATTTGGTATGGTTTTTAAGATATTTAAATTCAAATTATTTTCGTTATTAAAATAATTTATTTTAATTTTACTATATGGTGTAATAATTAAATCATTAAATGTATCAATTAAAATTCTTAACTTTTTTAAATTGTCCATGCCCAATAGCATGTCGAATTGGTCGTGAATGTCGAAAATGTGATATTTTAAATAAGCTTCATCTTCTAAATTTGGGTTTAATATTTTAGAAATAGGTACCATTGTACTGTATAATTCTGTAGATGTCCCGTGTGCTGTTGTAATTTGGAATGGATCTTTTGTTACAAAATTATTATAAAATTTAGATGCTATGTTGGGCCGAATAAAAGATCTAGTGCTACCGGTATCTATCAATACTTTCAAATTATTTTCTGGGAGTATTATAATTGGGAGTTTACTCTGATTTATTGTTAAATTCATTAGTTCAAAGTGAGATCCGAGGCTAGATTTTCTAAAAAATGTTGGTCAGAGATATCAGTGTCATTTTTATCGTTAATATTTACTTCTTCTACTATCTCTATTTCGTTACTTTCGTATGTTTCTGGGAGATAACAATTATTATCTGCAAAGCTATCGCTTTCTTTTAATTCATATTCGTCTAAATTAAAAAGTTCTTCTGCATGGAATTGTGGGGATTGAAAATTTTGACGTGACGGTCCAGGTCTAGGCTGAAAACCAGTATTGCGAGTTGATATACTCATGGGAGTAGGTTTTGGCATAACTTTGCTCTGATTATTCGTTGAATTTCTAAAATTTTGACTTTGGAAATTTCTTTGATTTCCGAAATTAGGGTTCCTGTTTACTGTGGGAGTGAAATAGTTTTGTCTAGCAAGTGGGAATTTATTTTGATATGCGGGTTGAGGTGGTATGTATTTGGGTACCATTTTAAAATTTGGAGTGTTTTGTTTTGGAATATATTTTTGATTTTGACTATAAAGGTTTTTAGGTGTTTTAGGGTTTGCTTCGAATTGGAAATCATTCGTAAGCATGTGTAATGCCGCATTTAAATCACTAGGGTTCTTTGTCCGCATTAATTGACCGATAGGGTATTTAAGTCCCTTTAATAAAATTCTTAGAGCATAGTTACGGAAAAATCCAATTAATATTGGTGCCTCGTTAGCGACGAAATTTATAGCAATATTTGATACTTGTATATTTAAGAAATGTTGCACTCTATTATAAAATTCAAAAACAGTTTCTTTATCGCCTTGTTTCAAATCTGTCATTTCAATACATAAGGTATAACAATCTCTTTTGTCCGCGTAAGTGGTTAAAAGAGCTGTTTTTAAATCATTCCATGTAGCAATAGTGCAACTTGATATATTAATGCCTGCTTCGCCATTTAATTTTGCTAAAATGCTACTCATGAGGTATTCATTTTGGAAATCACCTTCATCGGCGGCATTATAAAATTTTGTTACAAGTTTTCCCGTGATTTCTAAGAATCGGGGTAATAATTCCCGTTCTCCATGGAATTCAGGAATCATGTCCAGATATTCCTTTTTAAGTGTGGGTACGGTTGCCATTTTTAATTTTAATGTAGGTTGTCTTAATTTGAACGAACTGATTTGAGGATTTAAATTAAGATTTTCAGGGTCAGAGTCTGATTCAGAGTTTGTACTATTTTCTGATTCACTTGTTAAAATAAAAATAGGAACAAACGACATATAGTACTCACAGCAACACCAGGATTCGCTTCATATCCTCTGAGACGATGGCGGCTGGCTGGTACTCGGCTCTCGATGAACGCTTCTTTGCGTAAATGCGATGACCTCTCTGGATTGGATGACTGATGTCCTCTCAGCAACTCTCTCCTTTTTGGGTCTCGTACTGGTTACTTGATTGTCTTGTACGTGAAGTGTTATTTTTGCTTTTTACACTTCGAATGTTCGATGGCTAAATTAATCACTGACGTGAAACGATTTTATATTCTCTAAAACGTTTTAGCCATCCTACCGACTGCGCCAATTATTTGTTTAAACAACGCAAGTAACTTTTTAAAAACTATTTATTTGGTTAATACAACAATAAGTTGTTAATAGCGTTACATCTGAATCTAGACTAACTAAAACTACATGATACATTTGTTTTTATGTTCTTGAAACATGACGTGTCCGCGAGACGTGCTTCTACGTAAATGTCTTATTTGTCACGTTTGATGTTGTAGCTGGGCATATAACTTATATATATATATATATATATATATATATATATATATATATATATATATATATATATATATATATATGTAATTCCGTTCTTGATATCTTGTGTAGAATTGACCCCAAATTGAATTCTCAGTGAACTAAAGATTGTTTATTTACATTAATTACATAAACAAAGTATTATATTACAATAGTATTACCTAAAGAATCAATTTTAAATGTCCTTAATTATCTGTCATAAATTATTCAATGTTATTTATAAAACAAAATTTGACAACAAACAAATCAGTAGTGGGTGGCAACATATGAACTGTTGATAATACAGGTTACAAACTTATATCTCCCCTCCCCAAGTTTTAAACCCTGGTTTAAATGTAAATTTTGTTATGGCTTATTTTTAACTACTCGTATTCTAAATTTTACATAGATGACAATGTTATTCATTAACAATATTAACTGGTATTAATTTGCAAGTGTGAAATAAATTTGCTTCTTTACGTTTCTTTCCAGTATCAATTTCATAAATCTTATTAGAGATGTTCTTTAGTATTTTAAATGGTCCACTTCTAATCTCAGCTAATTTGTTCCTATTTAACTTATTTCCATTTTTATTCATCATTCTTCTTGAATTCCCATTCTTTTCTATTCTTATCAATTCTTTCTTTATTTTTTTTGAAGTTTTTCATTGAATTCAACAATGCTTGTTCTCTATCTTTACTTAAATCACGTTTTTTTATAAACTCACTTGGTATAATCTCCTGTTCTTTACCATATAGTAAATAATTTGGTGAATACTTTGTAACACTATGTGTTGTTCTGTTGTATTCATCTACACATTCATGTGCAATATACGGCCATGCTTTTTTACAATTACTATTAATTTTACAACGAATTCGATTTATTAGTGTTTGATTTAGTCTCTCATTTAATCCATTAGATTCTGCACAATCAACTGATGTAAATACCAGTGAAATATTCTTTCTTTTTAGATAATTTTTTAATTCTTTACAGTTTATTCCAGTATACTGATCTGCTAAAATTATCGTTATTTCATTTTTACATGCTATTTTATCAATTAGATTGATAAAATCTCTTGCAGATTGACCTTTTGTTGTTGAAAGGAATGCTGCTCTTGAAAAATGATCAGCTAAAATGTGCATGTATCTCTTTGATGATCTATTATTACCGAAACCACCAACAGAATCAATTGACATAATCTGATACGGTTTAATTGCTGGACCTAGTTTTGATAATAATCCAATTGGTCTACTTGTTCTTGCTTTATTTTTTATACAGATTTCACATTGTTTACTGTATTGCAGAATTATTTTATCCATATTCTTGAAATAATAATATGGTCTCAACTTATTAATCATGTGCCCTACTCCAATGTGGCCATAAAATTGATGTATCATTTTAATTAATTTTAAACCAAAATCTTTAGACACGTAAATTCTTTGTTTATTTTTTAAATTTTTTAAACTAACATCACCTTTCTTAATCACTTTCTTTGAATTCTTGATTTCATTTTCTATCATTCTTTGATCATCAATTATCTCTTTTAATGTCACCATATTTACAACTTTCAATATATCTTCATTGTTTTCAATGCTTTCTAAAACTGGGTTTCTTGATAATGCATCAGCTTCTATATTTTCTTTACCTGGTGCATAAATAATTTTGAAAGAATATTGTGATAAATAATGCATTAAATATCCTAGTTCTTCATCTGTTCTTGCTTTCCCTCTTAGTGTTTCTAGTGGTTTATGATCTGTTATTACTGTAAATTCTCTACCTATTAACCAGTATTGCCAATATACTATTGCTTCTTTGATTGCTAATGTTTCTAAATATATTGCTTTCTTCTTTTGTTGACTTTCATTTAATTTTCTTGAAAAATATGCTACTGGATGAAGTCTACCATCCTCTTGTGGTTGCTTAAGAATTGCTCCTAAACCAGCTCCACTTGCATCCGTTTGAATATATACATCTTTCTTTGGATTATATATTGCCAATATAGGACTTGAACATAAATAATCTTTGATTTCACAAAATGCTTTTTCACATTCATTTGTCCATTCAAACTTGACTGTTTTTCTTAATAAATTATGTAATGTTTCTAGTTTCTTAGCTGCATTTTCAATGTATTTGTAATAAAAATTTGTTTTACCTAAAAATTGTCTCACATTTGTTCTATTCTTTGGTCTTTGGAAATTTCTTATTGATATCAAATTATCTTTATATGGTCTGATATTTTAAAGAATTTTTAGCAAAATTACATTTAAATAGTTTTAGTCTAAAACCTTCTTTCTTAATCGCACTCATCAATAATTCAATGTGTTCTAGATGTTCTTCAAATGTCGTAGAGAAAACTAGTATATCATCAATATAATTGATACAAAAATTACTCATTTTATTTCTTCTTATAATATTTGCAAGAATTCTTTGAAAAATCGCTGATGACGTCTTTAATCCAAATGGTAAACACACCCATTGCCAATGTCCATTCTGTGTTACAAATGCTGTTTTTTCTTTATCTGTTCTCCTTATTGGAATTGACCAAAATGCAGAATTTATATCAAATGCTGTAAACCAATTACAATCACCTGCTTTAACAATGATATCTTCAATCCTTGGAAATGGTTGTGGTTCAGTTACAACTAGTTTGTTTAATTCTCTAAAATCTATACATAATCTTGATCTATTGCCATCTTCTTTCTTATATGCTAAAGTAACTGGTGATGCAAATGGTGAACTTGTTTCTTCTATAAGACCTGCTTCTAATAATTTAGTAATTTGTGATTCAATCTCTTTTTGATCTGGCAAGGAACACCTATATGGTTTCTTAGCTATATATTTTTCTTCTGTCAATTTAATCTGTGCTTCTTCATTCTTAACCATACCAACATCAAATTTATTCTTTGCAAATATTGATTCATATTTGTTTATTAATTTCATTATTTTCTCCTTCTTCTCTTCATCTAAATGATCTAAGTTTTCTTCAGATTTATTAATATCAATGTATGCATTAAAATTTATTTGAAATTTTTCTTTATCTTTTTCTTTTTTATAAATTATTTCTTTATCATTCTTCTTTAATCTTTGATATATTTTTAAATTCTCATCTTGAATCAATTTAAACTTCTTAATTGCATCTAGTCCCAATAATAAGTCATACGAAAAATTATTATTCTTTACTACATAAACATCTAAAATATCTTCAATCTTATTTATCTTTATATGTAAACGTGCCCGGCTATTAACGAAATTCACACCACTAATTGTTTTAAATATACTCTTATTTTCTATTAATTTTGTTTTTAATTCTTCTATTATACGATAATTAATCAATGTTACATTAGAACCACTATCATATATTCCTTTAACTTTTTTGTCTTTATTAATTATAACATTCAGTGCAATTAGTGGAGTAAAATTCACCGGGTAAGCTAGTTTTTTTTATAATCTAACTCAATTTTCATTAATTCATCAATTTCTGTTTCAGTTGCATTTACATGTTTAATTTTTATGTATTTTTCTTTGTTTCGACACAATGCAATTGGATGAAAACGATCGTCTGCTGCTGGATATAATTCCTTACAGATGGTACATGGTTTCTTTTCAATTAATGTTCTAGCTGTAATAGCATTCTTCTCTGTACTCTTCTTATTAATTGCAACATCATTATTGTATGATCTTCTTTTTATTTCTATCTTTTGTTTTGTATAATATAAATCATATTTTCTTAATTCATTAATTAATTTATCTGTTGATTTGATTTCTTCACGATCTAATTTTTCTTGAATACTCAGTGGTAATCCTATAACAATATGATTTATTTTCAAAATAATAGACATTTCTTTCTCAATTTCAGATAGTAAACGTTCTTTCTTTAAAGCATAATCACTAACTGAACCATTTAAATATCTGAAATTGTATGCATGTCTAACATATGTCCAGCCTTTATCTGCAAATACCATTAAAAATGAATTACACCAAAGTAACCATTGGTCTGTAGGAATTTCTTTCAGTTTAGTACTGTACCATTCTTTTGCACCTTCTTCCAAAAAAAATTTTAGACAGTTGACTTTTTTACTGTCATCGTTAATTTTATTTCTTTCACATTCCTTTTCGAAACCAGTTAACCAATCTCTGGCATTTCTTTTACCGTCAAATTTATCAATTGCAAACTTCTTTTCAATATCAAATAGATTCAATTCTTTCTCAGTTAACTTCACTTTTAATTCATTAATCACTTCTATTAAATCACTTTTGTTTAAGTTCTCTAATGATGATGTTCTTTTTCTTGTTTCTTCAATACTTTTCTCTTCTAAATAAATATTTCTGAACACAAAATTATTGTCATCATCTATGTACAATGGCACAAGAATATCTGGTAAGGTTATTTGTAGATTACGAAATTGACCTGGTTTAATTAAACCTGCAACACCATTTTTTACAGTACCAATCTTGAACAAGTCAGTGTGAAATGACTCGTATTGAAAATTCAATGGAAATTCATAGCAAACTGTATCATTTGGCCATTTTATTGATTTAACTGTATTTACTAATTTCTTCTCTACATCAAATATCTTCTCAAAATGAATCTTTACTTTAGTGGGCATCTTTCAGAACATAAAATTGATTTGTAATTCCGTTCTTGATATCTTGTGTAGAATTGACACTAAATTGAATTCTCAGTGAACTAAAGATTGTTTATTTACATTAATTACATAAACAAAGTATTATATTACAATAGTATTACCTAAAGAATCAATTTTAAATGTCCTTAATTATCTGTCATAAATTATTCAATGTTATTTATAAAACAAAATTTGACAACAAACAAATCAGTATTGGGTGGCAACATATGAACTGTTGATAATACAGGTTACAAACTTATATATATATATATATATATATATATATATATATATACCGGGTGGTGCTCGGTGAGTGCGAACATAGGAATTTAACATGGGATATTAGTTTTATGCAATTTCCTGCTCTCCTGTACATTTTACGAAAAAAACTGTAGAGGGAAGATTTGTTCAGAATTAAAAGTTACCCATGAAACTGTTTTTACATGTTTTATTAAGTTTTTGGTTTAGCCGTAACATTAAAAATAAATTTCGAAATTTCTGTTACTTTGTAGTAATAGAATGACTTTTCATTTATTTTTATGACAAATGCGTTAAATGTCAATTTTTGATGTTTATTAAAGTTAATCTTATAATTTAAATTAAATCAAAAAAATCACATTTTTTATTCTTTGAACAAAGTTTTATTTTCATATTTAATAATAAATCAGTTTCAAATTTATCAACAATTTCAATTTTTTAAAAAAATTTTAAATTACAATAATTTAATGTGAAATAATAAGTAATAATTGTAACAATATTATTTAATATACCTACATAAAAAAATAAAGAAATTACAATAAATGTTCAAACAAGCCACCATTTTCAGCAAGACAATAACCAAGTCTATTGTAAAACGAAGTTCTAACATTGGCTAATTGCCTGTCAGTAATATTATCACATTCTTCGAATATAGCTTGTCTTAGTAAATCTAAATTTTCGTAGTGTTTAGAGTAAATTTTACTTTTAAGATGCCCCCACAAAAAAAAATCGCAAGGAGCTAGGTCCGGAGATCTTGCAGGCCAATTTATTCCACCACCACGACCAATCCACCGATTAGGAAAAACCAAATCTAAATATTCCCGCACATTTATTCCATAATGAGCCGGGCACCCATCCTGCTGGAACCAAATATCCTCATCTACTGCAGCTGCCTCATCCAATGCAGGACCTATATGATTTTGCAGAAGTTCTAAATACATATCAGAATTTAAATTTCCCATAATTTCAAATGGTATAATCCTGTTCTTAAAAATTCCAACCCAAATATTAATTTTCTCAGGATATTGGGTACCTGTACACACAGTTAAATGATGATTTTCTGTGGTCCACATACGAGTATTCTGAACATTTGGTTCATTATTTAAAGTAAATGTACATTCATCTGTAAAACAAATCGACGAAATAAAGTGCTGGTCCCGATTTGCCTTTTCTTGCATAATTTCACAAAATGTACTTCTAGTTTCAAAATCAGCCAAAAGAAGTTCTTGATGTGTTTGAAATTTGTAAGATTTATATCCATGTGTTTTTAAAATTCTCAGAACTGTTGAATGATGCAAACCACATTCAGAAGCAATATGTCTTATGCTGTACCTTGAATTTTGAGATATCATAGCCAATACCAATTCTACATTCACTTCGTTATGACGTATTCTGTTATTATTATTATTGCCTTCATTACCATCGGTCACAGCTACACTAGCTGTACTCTCAAATTTTGTAACCAGTTTTGAAATTGTTGATACACTTGGAATTGGTTTATCTTCATATTTAATTGAAAATAAATCTCGCACCCTCCTATAACTATTTCCTCCATAATAATTTTTAATAATGAAGACACGTTCTTCGTTTGAATAAACATTCATTTTATAGCTTACACAAAGATTTAATTTAAATTATAAGATTAACTTTAATAAACATCAAAAATTGACATTTAACGCATTTGTCATAAAAATCAAAGAAAAGTCATGGCTATTGCTACAAAGTAACAGAAATTTCGAAATTTATTTTTAATGTTACGGCTAAACCAAAAACTTAATAAAACATGTAAAAACAGTTTCATGGGTAACTTTTAATTCTGAACAAATCTTCCCTCTACAGTTTTTTTCGTAAAATGTACAGGAGAGCAGGAAATTGCATAAAACTAATATCCCATGTTAAATTCCTATGTTCGCACTCACCGAGCACCACCCGGTATATATATATATACAGGGTGTAGAATTGACATGTGTGTTTCTAATATTATTGCTCCACAAATTATTTTAAAATAAATGTTCAGAGTTTTATTTGACACTGTAATATTTATTTATTTTAAAAACTTTCATAATACTGAAAATCATTATTAGATTAATACATAGTTATCTTATAAAAGACAAAAGTACAATTATTATTAGTGCAAAAATTATTATTATTGTTCATATATAAATAAGTATTATTAAATAATGATTTGCAATTGTTTGAATTTTGTTAAAATTAATTAAAATCTGGAATAAAACAATTACTTTTATATTTATTGCTGTGGTAAGGATTGTTTAAAACAAAATCTGTTTATTGCCTTAGAGATGATGAATTTAATTCTCTACAACAGGAAAAAACTAAGAAGAAGAACATATATTTTCTAAGCTAAAGAATGTTCATTTTTAGAAGGAAAACACCGTTCTCGATTGACAGTTCTACTATACCAGGAAAAAATATTCTTGACATAACATTGTATCGAGAACACGAGAAAAAATGCTCCTTTGAAATCCCGTTGTGCTATTCCCAAAGGACAATGGGCCATACATGACTGAAATGAGCAAGGAGCAACTAATATTCCCAAACATTAATCTTACTTTGTCGCCGTCCTCTCATATTCCAGACGTACACCGAACGGGAGAATTTAACCCCGTGAACCGATTAAGTAAAAATGAACATGTCAAGTTAATATTGATAGTCGCATTGACTTCTAAGGAAAAAGTATATTGGAAATGAATCATCGATAGTAGAACTTTCTGATATATTACTTTGAAAGAGAGAAGTTTATTATTACACCCATCACCCAACCGGTAGTGGGTAGGTCTAGTGCACGATAATAGGATTTCTAATTGAACATGAAGTTAGTTAGCACTAAAAAATACAAACAATTGTTTGTGCTTCGATTGTTCCAATTTGTACTTTTAAACAAAATTAGTGAGCCAAACAGTATTTGAGTATTTAAAAAGGACCCAACTTCACGCTTTATTGAAGACACAAATAACTAAATTAAGTCTAATTATTTGTACCTGTTTATGCTCCATAATCGAGCTCGACGGACTCAACTGTTTGCAAAATATAAGCATTTCAAAAGAGTTTGCAAGTTTCACGCTTCATTAAAAGCACAAACAACGAAATTAAGTCCACTCATTTGTTTTTCGTTTATGCCTGTTTGTGCTTTTTGTCACCGACATATAAGCACTTAAAAAGTATCCGTCAACTTCACGCTTCATTGAAAATACAAATGACGAATCTAAGTCCAATCCTTTGTTTGTACTTCAAATTATTTGCTTGTACTTTATAAAAAAAGATTTAGCGGTACAAACTATCTAAGATAATGTTTTATTAAATTATTTCTTCAATATTTTCAGGCATTTACAATAGAGAATTGATTAAAATGAAGAAGCAATGAAAAACATGTTAGAAGATTAAAATTACAAATTAATTGCCACATTTATTAATCATTATCAATGTACTTTATCTTAATATTATTTATAGTGCAAGCGACTAAAATAGTTCAATAAATAAATTTTACTAATAAAATATTATCATAATATCCATTACATATCTATTTTCAATTTTTCATATTAATATTTGAAATGTAGATGGATGAGCCAACCAGCCAACTTACTTTGTTTATGAAGTACAAATGATTGGACTTAATTTCGCCATTTGATTTCAATGAAGCGTTAAATGTTAGGGTCCCTTTAAAATGTATATATGTCAGCGTCGGTTGGGCTCACGGATATTATTTAAGAAGTAAAAAATTATTGTAGTTAATTTTGTCCTTTGTGCCACTAAGTGTTTCATGCCTCACAAACTACGGTCGTTGTTGCTGTATATCATTAGAATATATTTAGACAAACTACAACATATGACAGAAAAATTTTGGCTGATATTTTAGTATATAATTAACTAAAACAAAATAAATATATAATATATTAATATATATGAAAGGTAATGTAAATTTTAACATCCTGTTTACATTCACAACTCGAGCGTTGTTTCTCTGGTCTTTATTAGAAATCATGACTTCCGATTTACATCATGTATTCTTCTCTGTTTAGTCTTTCTAGGTGTTCAGTTTTATTTCTTCACGAAATTGTGGTTTGTAGTTATATGCAAAAAAGTATTGAATATTATTTTTTTTTCTACAGAGCCAGTACGAGTACTTCTTTGTTATGCTTCTTTTTTTTTTTTAATTCATTAAATTATTTATTTTGTTGAAATGTTCTGGCGTTGCTTTGGAAGGAACTATGTATAAAGAATAATACATTTATATCAGATTAAAAAGGCTGTATATTAACTTCAATCTTTATTGAAATTGTATCAAAATATAAAATAAAGTACAGATAAAGGAATAATCTAGATTAAAATGAAATTAAAAAAAAAAACGGCAAACTGACATAGAAATTGCTTTCATGAATTTATTTCATAAAATTTATTATGTTTCAACACCCGTAGCGTTATATTATTAGTATCAGAGTTTGGTGAAAACAGAGCTTTTTTGTATTTTGATATTAAAAATTACACTAAATTGTCGATTATATTTTTGTACAACAGTTAACAAGAATTCTAATTTTTTTTTATCACACAAATTGCTGCTTGGTAAAAGTCCGACATCGTATGCAGGAGTTCTTACATAATAGAAGCGTGCTTGAGGAAATTGTAATACAATTATTATTAAGTTAAATTCGATAGATTTAACTGTGTTTTTTAATTTTATTTTATTATTAAGTTATTTATTATTATTCGAGGGATATTTGTACAAAAAATGGTTGCTCTAATTGTGTGGATTAAAACATTATTTTCATATCCAAGTTTGGAAAGTGACATTTTAAATAATTATAATTAATTGTCCAAAGCTGTATTTTACATATCAATCTCATCAAGTGCTAATCTCTTTAAGGAGATTAATAATGTTATTTTCGTACATCTGATAAGATATGTACATATTCAATGAAATATCTTTTTTTATTAAATATTCTCGTTTAAACTCACTAGCTATTGTAGTACTATATTGTAAATTGCAAGGTAAATTAAATGTAAGCATGCATTTATGTAGCTGGAGGCAGCATTTGCAAACCAGTTGGACCGTTGCTGAGTAATGAATTTTATAATAACTGAAACAAGAATAGTTTGTTTCATATAAAATTAATTTACTTTTAGTAAGTAATTTATATGCGTGTCTAATTAAAATGCGTTTAATTTAAATAATATTGTTGTTTGTTATTCTGTTCAAAATTAATTTAGATTTAAAAGATGCCACTGCTCTGAAAAACATGTTGTTTTGTGGAAAATATACGTATGGTATTATTCAAATTTAATTACTTATTCTGAAACAAGCAGATAATACCTTACTCCTAATATCGTTATAAGGTTATTTTTTGATAGCTATTAATCAAATAAAGTTTATACATTTTACAATTTAAGTTAGTAATTACATACTAAATATTTATATTATTCGAAAAATTATTTTGTAAATTATTGAAACAATTAAACGTATATCATGATTAAAGCCCGGATATTTAGGCACTTAAAAACACCCAAATAAGCAGGCATATAGGCCGTTAATTACTCTAAAATAAGCGGGATTTTAGGCAGCCTAAATGTAAATAATTTGTTTAAAAAAAACGAATCCTTTTTCTAATATTGGTACTCGTATCTACTCTTCATTAGAAAAAATCATAATTTTAAACAAAAATTAACGCAATCTGAAAAATATGAATAAAATAATAATGTAGGGTTCTCATTTTATTAACAATTATACAAATTCAAATTATGTAGTATACTTTGATTCACATAATATTACGATCTATTGCTCTATGAATATATAAATTACGAAACTTGAATTGAGATTCGAGTTTAAAAAAAAAATTATTTCACACAAAGATTTATTATAACATTCAAAAGTAGATCTTTACAAAACAGAGGTCAATTCTTAACTAACTACATTGTGAGAATCTAACATAAAAAATGAAATATGACTACAGCTACTAGTGGGGATTCTTGCGGATTCAGCGTCTTCTATGGAAATAGTGGTTCGCTAACTCCTCCCTCCTTAAAATTGAGCTTCATCGGGAAGAATCAGGTTCGATTTATTGGCTGATATTCTCGATTGAAGGTCTGGACGTTCGGTTGATTTGGATTTTAAAAGCCATTTTCTTCCGTAAATTATCGTCACGATGATGCCAGCAATGATAATAATTACGTATAATATTATCGTGGGGTAGTTTATGAGGTTATTGTTGTCTTGATCTTGTTCTATTTCTTCGTACTTGTTTATTGGTATTTTTAATTCTTGAATGGAGTTCAGGTCGACTGTCATTTTTGGTATTTGCGAAGTATTAAGCTTGATATTGAAGTTTTCTATTATTGTTGGTTTACCAAAGGTACCTTCTTTGAAGTTTAACTTCTGCTTCTGAAATTTTATTTGGCAATCGTCTTCTTTAATTAAGAATATGCCTTGTAAATTCTTTATTTCGTCGCCGTGCTTGCAGTAAGCTTGAATAACATCAGGTTTAGGAAGTACGGCTAAAAATTGATTCGCTTCTACTAAAGTTTCTATATGATTTCGTTTAATGTTTATTCTTAAGTACTCGCAATTTTCGTTCTTGTTTCTTGAGATGATATTCTTCTCGCAGGAGTTGTCATCTACTTCTGACATTTTGTTTGGACATTGGTAATTATTATTTCCTTTAGTACATACGCCATTTAGAGCTTTAATATGACAATCGATTGCTTTTAAATAATATTCATTACTTGGTATAATTGTTACAAATTCAGACTGATATCGTGTAGGTATTGGAATGAGATGAAGTAATTGGAAATCTGTTTCATAATTAATAGGAATTTCGATAAAATAAATTATTTTATCTGATTGGAGTTTACAATTTACAGTAATTAATTTTTCTAATTCTGGTATATTTTCCGGTAATGGTTCGAGAGGTAATTCATGATTATAGTATTTTGAAATTTTATTCAATTCTACATACAGATCATTAGTTTTTATTATACTTGGGTGCATAACGTGAAGTTTGCAAAAAGTTAGAGAATTTTCTATATCTTGCAAAGTATTAAGAGTTAACGTTAGTAAAGTATTTAGTTGACTAAAAATTTCTTTTAAAAAATATCTCTCTTGATCTTGGGTTTCACCGATAACAATATGTGCCAATTGTTCAATTTTCTTTTTGAGTATTATCTCATTTTGTTTGATAGTGTCGATTGTGTGATTGAAATAATCGATTAATTGGTTACTGACAGAGTATTGATGTTTTAATTGATTGTCTATTTTGTGTTGATTGTATTGTAAATGGTTTAGATTATTTGTGTATCGTTTTTCATCATCAGCGTCTAAATTACCCGTTATGGATTTAATTACGGATCCGAGTCCATTTATTAATCCTCTCTTTGATCTAGATTTTTGAAAGTGACTAATTTTTTCGTCAATAGAATTTTGAATAAATTGGATAATCTTGTCATCGTTTTCAAATTCTTTCAAAATTATTTTATTGTTTGTAATTGTTTGTTTAAGATTGTTGTATTGTGTATTCAGACTGTCATATTGTTTAAAGAGTGGTTGTAGGTCGTAGTAGTGAATGAACGTATGTGTGGTTTTTTGTAGTTTTGCTAGTCCTAGGTTTATTGTCATTAGTCCTGTGTTTTGTGTAATATTCTTGATGTTTAATCCGTAGGAGAACGTGAACAGGAAGGACCTGGAATAGCGTAATTTTTATGAATTATTTTCCTTGGTCTTTTTATATTTGACAGGTGTATTTTTGGTTGTTTTTTATCATTAGGATTTGTCTCAATTTCGGCAGTTTTTAAATTTTGATTTATTGTCTTAATTTTTTCTTTCTTAAATTTTGGTTGTTTTGTTTTATTGACTTTTTGTTTATTGTGTACAAAAACAGTTTGAGGAATGTTAGGTAAATTTTCGAGATTTTCGTTTAATTTATTTATCAAATCTGATTTTGTGTTATGCATTTTTTCGTTAATGTTCTGGTAGACTAATTTGGTCTTTTCTTTGTGTTTTTGCACGTAATCTTGTGTTACTTGTTTTTCTAGCTCTACGTCAAGGGGTGAGTTTGTTTCTAAGTGACCATTTGTTATTTCTATTGGTTTTAATCCGGTCGCGGTGTGACTTGTGTTGTTATAAGCTAGGATAGCATAGTGAACTTTATCTTCGATTGTTTCGTTTTTGAAATTTTGTTGTAAATTAAATAATCTAATATGCTCAATAAGAGTAGAGTGGAATCTTTCCACGAGACCGTTTGAATTTGGATGTTGAGAACTAGTAAAGTGTATATCGATTTTGTGTAAAGTTAGCAATTCTTTCAATAAACAATTTTTAAATTCTACTCCGTTATCTGAGATAATTAATTTTGGAATGCCATGATGAGAAAAGAATTTTGTTAGTTTACTTGTCACTTCAATTGCATTTGTTGAGCTAATTTTGTATGCTTGCGCATATCTTGAAAAAGCATCAATTATTGTAAGAAATTTACAATTTTCTAAACTGAGTGTGTCGATATGGATAGTGTCAAAAGGTTTGTTCGGTGTTGGTGTTATGTTTAATTTCGGCTTAACTGGGTTTCGTTCATATTTTGAGGCTAAACAAACTTCGCATTGGTTAATGTAATCTGTTATAGTCTTTATTTGATTTGGCTAGTAATATTTTTTCTTTAATTGGTTGTAAACTTCGTGAATGCCACGGTGATTGGTCTTGCCCGTGTGATAATTTTGTATTGTTTCTTGTATGTCGTCTTCATTCTCTACATCTAATAATTTTGTGTTACATTTTACAAAGTTGATTTCCGCATTTTTGAAATGTTTTTGTAAGACTTTAGTAAATTGTTCATAAACAGGATGTTCAAAATATAAATAATATTTTATTTTTGGAACTACGAATTCTTTAATAAATTTTATTGAATCTGCGTCGAAATTAGTTTTAGATAATTGTATATTAATTCGCATTTTATCCGAGTGCAATTTAGTTAATTTAGGTTTTGAGGGTGAATGTAATACTTCCGATATAATTATTTGATTTTTACCTGCATTAACAGCTGATTCACTTATTGGAATTCCAATAATGGGATTTTCTAAATTTGAGTGAATAGTGTTGTTTGTGTCTGAGTTTGAGTCTGAGTCTGGGGTATCGTCTGGTTCTACAATCGTAGATTGCGAATCGTTATTTGTATTGAATGTTTCGTTAAAATTTTTGATATACCAATCGAAAAAATTTTCGGTACCGGGTTCTACTGTTTTAACATTTAATTCGATACGAGAAAGAACGTCAGCATTTTTATTTAACGAGCCTTTTTTATAAGATATTTCGGAATCGAATTCTTCTAATTTAAGCCGCCAACGTACTAATTTAGAATATGGTTCTTTAAGCGAAAATAACCATTGTAGTGGTTTATGGTCGGTGATAATTTTGAATTTCCGACCAAAAAGATACGGTCTGAAATATTTTGTTGACCAGACAATCGCGAGTAGTTCTTTCTCAATTGTAGAATAATTTTGCTCCGATTCGTTTAATGTTCTACTTGCATACGCAACAGGGAGATCTGAACCTATAGGTCCTTGTGAAAGAACTGCACCTATAGCAAAATTGCTCGCATCGGTAGTTAAATTGAAAGATTTAGTGAAGTCGGGATATTGAAGTATCGGTTCATTGATTAAAAGATTTTTGCAGATATTAAAACAATTTACGTAATCAGGGTCGTTAATTTTGATTTCAGCACCTTTTTTTAAACATTTGGTTAGTGGTTTTGTCAATTTAGCGAAATCTTTTATAAACTTCGGGTAGTATCCTAGGATGCCTAAAAATCCTTTTATTTGTTTGGTAGTTTTCGGAATAGGGTAGTTTTTGATAGCTATAATTTTGTCGGGGTTCGGTTTTACGCCAGAGGGTGTAACAACATGCCCTAAATAAGCCACTTCTTTTCGAAAGAATTCAGACTTGTCTAGTTGAATTTTGAGATTGGCTTTCTTTAATCTATCGAATACTGATCTTAAACTCTCAACATGTTCTTGGAGGCTGGTGCTGAATATGATAACATCATCCAGATAAACTACCCAAGTAACAATTTTTGACTTGTTTGGTACAGTAACTATTGTCTTGCTATTAAAACGTTTTCATCGCTACAGATTAGTTGTGGATCAGTTATTGAAACAAAATCATATTGTGGTCTTAACTTTGAGTTTTGAAAATGTTTTTAATACCTTATAAATAAGTAAGCTATTACAAGTCAAGCAGCAAAACGTTTTTATAACTAATGCGATATCCAAATGCTTTTTAGTTATTTCTAAATAGTCAGGAAAACGTTGTCGGTTTTACATATACAACTCAATTATGGGCAAAATATGTTAGCATTAATAAATATGTATAAGAGCTTGAATAGCTAAAATATTATCCAGGACACAACTACTGTTCTTCAATTAATATAAAGTTTTTTTTTTGCTATAGATGCTAAAATATATCGGACAGTATTAGATACCTTCTTTAATCTTGCTAGGTTATAAATACGTTTTTATGTCCATAAATTTACCGTTACATTGTGGTCATTTTATTTTCAAAGATTCCTGAAATATAAACTCTGTCTGACAGTTCATAGTGCAAAATGGCGCAGCTTGTAATTGATCTTAAGTCTTTAAAAAAATTTAAACATAGCACAAGTTACTACAGAAAGGTGCAGCAGCGTGTAAAAATAAATAAAAAACATGTTCTTCAGTTATTAAAACAGCCTGATACAAAAAGAGCAAATATTATAAAACCTAATTGCAGTAATGTATCATTTACTACTCAGAAAAATTTCGAAAGCAGCAATCCTTTAAATAAAGCCGAAATAAAGCAACCAAGCAATAACTTGAATTATCCATTAGACAATAATGCTCAACATTATGAATATGCTTCTAATGACAACACAAAATATGATGAATTTAATGAATATCCTCAAAGCAGTAGTAGTGATGATGATTCAGAAGACCAGTATATTTATAAAACAACTATCCTTTCTGAGGATCTACGAAATTGGGCCTTTACTTATAATATACAACACACAGCTATAAATTCATTGTTGAATATTTAATCTAGGCAAAAAATTACGCACCTTCCAAAAGATTCACGAACTTTATTAAAGACACCTTCAATAGTAGATATTTCATCAATAGAAAATGGTCATTACTGGTATAATGGTTTAAAAACATGTCTCGAAAATGTATTCAAGACTAGTAGTGATTCCAAAACAATAGATTTATTTTTTAACATAGATGGATTACCAATTAGTAAAAGTTCAAAAATAGAATTCTGGCCCATACTATCCTTAATAGAGAATTTACCAGATATAAAACCAATGGTTATTAGCATTTACTGTGGTGAAGATAAACCAAATTTACAAGAATTTTTAACACCGTTTGTGAACGAATTAAATAGTATTATAAAAAATGGAATTTATGTTAATGATGGACATAAAATAACAGTAAATATCAAAGGATTTATATGCGATACGCCCGCCAGATCTTTTGTAAAAGGTAAGATAAGTTAAATATTTTGAAAGGTACACATTATTAAAGTTAATTTTTTTTCAGGCACAGTGAATTTTAATCATTACCACGGATGCACAAAATGTGTAGTTATAGGAGAATATTACAAAGATGGAAGACATATGAGTTTTCCACGCATAGATTTGCCGAAGAGAACGAATGAATCATTTCGAAATAAGATTGATTTGGATCATCATAAAGAAGAATCACCGCTTGAAAAATTACCCATAGATATGGTTAAAGATTTTCCTGTGGCCGATTCCTTGCATTTAATCGATCTTGGAATCATAAAAAGATGTTTAATAGGTTGGGTATATGGAAGTTTTAATTTTAGAACGAAGTGGAGTACTAACGATATAAATTCAATATCTGAAATATTAATACAATGTAACCAAACAATACCCAATGAAATACATAGAGCAGTGAGACCACTTAACTGCATTAAGTTCTGGAAAGGTGTTGAATTTCGAACTTTTTTATTTTATATTGGTCCAGTTATTTTAGAAGATTTTTTACCTTCTGACGTTTATCATCATTTTTTGACTTTGTTTTGTGCTATAACAATAGCTTCTTGCAAAGAATATAATAACCTTCTTAATGTGGCTGATGACTTACTTAAAGATTACATTGAAAAATTTATAAGCATATACGGAATAGCTGCTATTAGCAGTAACGTACATAATTTAAGTCATCTAGTTGATGTTAAAACATTTGGACCACTACCAAATTTCACTTCTTATCCATTTGAAAACATGTTTGGCCAAATTAAATGTTTAATTCGCAGCGGAAATAAACCACTAGCACAAGTTGCTAAACGGATAACAGAATTTAATAATAGTCAATTTTATTCAGAAACAAAGATTCCAACGTTTCCAATTTTATCTAAGGAAAATTCTGCAAAAATTCATGAATTAAATGGTTGTGAAGGAAACTTTAATAAATTGGAAATATGTAATGGTGTCACATTAATGAATAACGATAAAAATAAATGGTTTCTGACACAAGATAATGACATTATTGCAATGATTAACGCAACAAAATATCAAAAATGTATCTATATTTATGGTTCAAGTTTACAAACGAAAAGTACATTGTTTGAAAAACCAATAAAATCATCTTATCTACATGTATATTTGTCAAATGGTGAAACAAATAATCCCAAATTATACTCCATAAATAATATTAAATGTAAACTTGTGTGTGTGAAATACAAAAATAAATTTATATTTTTACCACTACTGCATACATTAGACATGTTCAATAAAGATATAAATTAATAATTAGTATAAAAATGTACAAAGCAATTTAACTATGTACTTTATTAACAGAAATATGATTATAAAAATTAAAATATTCTCATGTAAATTATAATCTAAAATGTAAATTTATTGGACAAAAAACATTTTAGTCTGTTTTATTTTCTACCACTTCATTTCTAGGTTCTTTTTCCCCATTGTCATTTTCTACGGCCCTCTTTTCCAAATTTTCATTGCTTATTTGATCTCTGTAAATAAAGAATTTATTATACTACCTAATCTATAGAACTTACATATAAAATTATAACATTTACTTACACTTTTCGTTTCATGCAGATTTGATTGCTTCTACTTAAACTATTTTTCAAAATTTTTCTAAAGAAGTCTTCATTCTCACATGACGTATATCTGTTGTCGGCTATATGTACAATCTCGTAAAACACATTTATTATGTTTATATATTTTAAAAAGGAAATTTTCTTTTCTTTGTTGTTCGAAGATCCTGTCCAGGAATATTGTAATAACAAAGATTTTGTAAAAAATTCGTCTATTATTTTGCCACCAATTCGGGACATATATTCTATCTGAAAATAAATATGTAAATTTTATAAATAATGCTTTTTGCTCTTAATTGAAAACATACGAATAATAACTTGAAGTTCTTATCACTCTCTAATTTTCTTTCATAAAAATTGATCACAACAGAAACATAAATATCATATTTTCATAAAACCATACTTTGATTTATTTTCTCGAGCATGATTCCAAAATCAATAACTTCGACTTCATCAGGAACACTTGTTAATTCATTTGTGAAAATACCGGTGGATGTATTTTGCGTATCAACATAAGCAATATTTGATTGTTGCAATCTGCGGTGCAATTATATTTGTTGTGGGAGAAGGAGTTGCTACGTTGGATTGATCAGTGTGACTTTTTTTTATTAATTACTGAACCTGCTTCAATCAGATAATTAAAATCGGCAATTTGGGAACTTTCTTGCTGACTCGGATGTTTCCTTTTATTTCTTTTTCGTTCTTCGAAACTGAAAAAATAACCTGTTAATTTCTACAATCTCTTTCAAATAATTATATAGTAAATATAGTACCTACTTTTCTTCCGCTTCAGTGTCTGTAAAATCGGCCATGATATTCTCAATTTGTCTGGCTTCCAGCAAAGTAGATATATTAGATTTTTTAACAATACATGGCTGTTTGCTCCAGTTAAGTCCTGGGGTACTGTTAATGTCGCGAACATATTTATTTGTATTTTTAGTTGGTGGCCAATATAATACGCCATCTCTTTCCCACTGATATGGTACAGTAGACAAATATTTAATTCCATCTTCTACAGTTTGAACAATTTTATAGAATGCCATAGTACTTAAACTTAAACAAATTATAACCAAACTAATATCGTACGTTTGACGTTTGTTTAAGGTTACCACACAACTTCTGTTTTGCTTGCGTCGCAGTTTGCAATGCTGTATTCGTTACCGTTCCAAATAGAAACAAGAGCCTGTCAACGGTTGTTATATTTTATTTTCGCTTTTAACTTATTAACTAAAACACAGCTAAAACAATAGCCAATTTCTAAAGATGTACATTACTATTACTATTGTAGTTATTTTTTGGTTATAATAAACAGAAAAATTCCAAATAATGGCATTTAATCCACGGTTATATTTTAGCGATATTGAAGTAAATAACCAGTTATAATAACTACATAATTTCTTGTTAATAAATATAGATATTTTTAGTATTATAAAAACTGTAATCTGGGTATAACAACAGAACATTGGCTATTTAATAACTTATTGATATCATTTGGAAATAAAAACGTTATACGCAAGCTTTTAGTTAGATATTGTTATTATTTAACTTTTTCGGATGGTCGCCATATTTTCTCATTAAATGGACATCATCCATTTTGTAACACGGAAGATAATATTAAAATAAACATGCTTTTAGGGGGATTTTTATATTTTAATGGAATTTTAATTATAATTAATAAACTTCATTAGCATTTCAACACAATTTTCACTTGAAATAAAAAAATAAATTTTCCTATAACATATTATTAATATTTTGAAATACTTGAGAAAAAGATTTTGAAAAGGCGCTTGAAGTATTTCAAAGTATCGTAATAAATATTGCAATAAATATAGCGGTCGCAGTAAAATTTTGAACATTGATCAACCTAACTTGAAAACAAATTCTTATTAAATAAGAGACATTTATTTGCAATTATCTGTATTATGGATGAAATGTTGAACTTAGTTATTTTATGAAGACATAAGATAGCAGAATTGCTGAAAATATTCTAGTTTATAAACAATTGGCTGCATATTAGTAATAACTGAGCAAGTGCATAAACTTGTAAACACATGGTTAATAAGAAGATTAATTTTAGTCATTTTTACTTGAAAAAAGTTGTGCTATGATTAATATCCATAGTTATAAACTAGCAATTTCAAAGTAATAACCGATTTAAGATCAATATAAAGCTATAGCTTTTTGGTTATTTTGAAGCTATAAAAAGTTGTTAGTTGTAAAATTGTTATTTTGTGGTTATATTTTAGTCACAATAACCTATGGACTGACTAATAAGTTTTAAAACGTCTGCGTTATGGCAAAGTTTTAGCGAAGATAATTTGTGAACTGACAAATTAGCTTTAATTTATAGGTGTCAAAAACGTTTTCAAGACTATTAAATGATTCCCCAATTTCGTAAGGAAACTGTTTTAAAATAGTTTTATGGAGGTTGCGGTAGATGGTGATTATTGCTAAAAAGATTTTAACACTGTTTTGAGAACGTTGTGATATTTCGAAAACAGCTACCAATGCTACTTGGGTAGGCAAATTTCATTAACTAAATTTCTTAAAACGTTATCCATGACTCGTTGGAATGTCGCGGGTGCGTTTTTCAAACCAAATGGCATTCTTAAGAATTCATAGTGTCCGTTTTCTGTATTGAATGCGGTCTTTTGAATGTCTTCTTTACTCATTTCAATTTGATGAAATCCGGATGCTAGATCGAGTGTTGAAAAATATTGACATTTGCCGAGTTTGTCTAGTAGAGTGGTTATGTTGGGAATGGGGTACTTATCGTCTATAGTCTTATCGTTCAACTTCCTATAGTCGATAACAATTCTCCATTTCTTTTTTCCGGACGCGTCAAGTTTTTTTAGGTACGATCCACACTGGGGATGACCAGGGTGAATGGGATGGCCTAATGATTTTTTGATCGAGCATTTTTTTTATTTGTGATTGTACTTCCGTTCTATGAATTTCCGGGTATCGGTATGTCTTAGTGTATGTCGGGATTTCGTCTTTGGTACGGATTTTATGTTTTACTTCGTTCGTAAAAGTTAGAGCGTTATTTTCATCATGAAGAATTTCTGAAAATTCTTTTAATAATTTTGAGATGGCTAATTTTTCTTCGCTATTCTTGTGTTCTATTCGAATTTTGTTAAGATCAAAAGATTTTTTTGAATATTGTTTATTAAAATTTAAATTATTTATTTCAAAATTTTCTAAAGACTGAGCTTGAATGCGATTAAAAGATTTTATAATCAGGTCATTGTCACTGGTGTTGATAAGCGGGTACAGAATTTGATGATCTTGCACTTTTGCAATGCCTTCTGGTATTATCAAGTTATTCACATGTGTCTCAGAGATAAGCGCATCTCCATTTGCAATGTTATCTACGTACAATTTTGTAACTTTTTCTGAATTTGATGGAATTCTTATGTAATGAGGATGTGGTACTATTTTGTGATACTGAATTTGAATTTCTTGTGTGGGTGTTATAATTTTGTCGCGTGCTAAATCAATGTTTGCTTCCAACAGTTTTAAATTATCTAATCCGAGTAAGATATCAAAATTATTATGAAAGTTGAATAAATGATATTTTAATATAATGTCGGTTTAATTAAATAATTTTGAACATGGTAACAAAACGCTAAATTTTTCAGTAGAAGTTCCATGAGCTGTTGTTATTTGAAACGGATCGTTTTTAATTTTTGACTTAAAATATTTTTCTGCAGTTTCTGGATTTATAAACGAACGCGTACTGCCTGTATCAATTAATGCTTTAATATTAAATTCTGGAAAGATGATAAAAAGTAATTCACTTTGATTTTGTGACAAATTCATTAATTCTATGCGGTTTCCGAGGCTACTAGTTCTAAAAAAGGATCTGGGTAAAATTCTGGTTCCAAATTATCAGGATTTGGATCAGGATCTTGCTCATAGGTAATGTCATCGTATTCGTGTTCGTCAGTTGTTATTTCGTTTATTTCTGTGTTATATAGTTCTTGAGGACGATAAAAGTTTGTGTTTGATTTTGGTGTAAATGTGTGTGTCGTGCTAACACTCATAGGCGTCTGCTTGGGAAATTTCTGCTGTGAATTAAATTGTGGTCTGAAAACATTTGTTTTCACGTTTTGTGTTGGAGGTTTGTTTGTTGCAAAATTATGATTTTGTCTTTGTGCTGGGTGTGAGTGTTGTGCTGGATATGAATGTTGTGTTTGTGAGTGTTGTGGTTGCCAGTATTGTGTCTGTGAATGTTGTGGTACATTTCTCAAGAGTGGTGATCTGCCAATATTATTATGAAAACTTTGTTTTGGTTTAAAACTAGGTTTATTATTAAATTTTTGTAGCGATCTTTGTGCTGTTTCTAGTTGAAAATCATTTGTCAGCATGTTTAATGCTTCGTTTAGATCTTTTGGATTTTTGGTTCTCATGAGAGTGCCCAAGGGTTCTTTTAGCCCTCTTAATAAAATTCTTAATGCCAAACCACGAAAATAAGCTATTAGAATTCTTGCTTCGTCTACATGGACGTGATTTGTTAAGTACGAAATTTGTAAGTTTAATAATTCTAAAACTCTATTGTAAAATTCGTACGGCGATTCGTTCGTTTGTTTAATTTCACAAAGTTCGATGTTTAGGGTGTAATAATCTCTCTTATCTGAGTAAGTAACTTTTCGCATATTTCAACGAAACGCGGGAGAAGTTTATTATCTCCGAAAAATTCAGGAATCATATCAATGTATTCCCTTTTTAAAATTGGGGTTGCCATTTCTCTTAAGTTTAAATTATTAATTTGATTAATTAAAGATTGATCAAGGATATTACTTGATTGGGATAAAATAAGTGAGTTAGAGGAACTGTCTGAATCTGTACTTGAATCTGACTCTGAATCTGTTTCAATAATAACTCTAAGTGACATAAGTACTTACAGAAAGAATATCCGTTGGTCCATTGGTCTCTGCGATAGAAACGTGTGGATGTAGACGGAACTCTGTGTGCAGCAGGGTCTGGAAAAGCTTGGGTGCTCCGTCGACGTTCTTGGACGTGGTTCTTCCGTAGGTTTTTCTTGATACTCAATTAATTAAGATTCGAGTTTAAAAAAAAAATTATTTCACACAAAGATTTATTATAACATTCAAAAGTAGATCTTTACAAAACAGAGGTCAATTCTTAACTAACTACATTGTGAGAATCTAACATAAAAAATGAAATATGACTACAGCTACTAGTGGGGATTCTTGCGGATTCAGCGTCTTCTATGGAAATAGTGGTTCGCTAACTTATATATATATACAGGGTGGTGACTCGCTTTAAATATATTGATAGCCATGGAATTGGACAAAAAAATAAATAAATGCTTGACGTTTTATCTGTCAAAACATCAACGTTTGACGTTGTGATAGATACTACATTTATTTTACTTTTAGACGTTCCTACTTGTACAAATTCTGAGCTAAGACTAACTTAAACATACAATAATATTTCATGGCTAAACTACAACTACGTATAATGTACTATGATAATTCTACATAAAGTCACGTTCTTAAATATTAACTGTCTATGTCAGCACTATTCCCTCCTATAACTCCTCCTTTATCAGAAAGGAGCACCTCCTGGTAGCTCAATTTGTTCTTCTTCCGGTTTTGAGTTGATGATTGGTTTCCTGGTTTTTATCCATTTTATTAGAAAGTACAGTCCTATTATTATTATTAAGAAATATAACAAAACAGTCCATACACTTGGCATACGGTTGTTAATGGCTTCTTCTTGAATAGCTATTACAGGACTTAATGAAATGTCTTCTAGTTTCACAGGGTTTAGGTTTATTGAAAAATTTGTTAATGTCGAAATTTAATTTTAATAGAATTATAGGTTGTCCTTTTTCTTTATTAAAAAATTTAAATTTTTGTTGATTGTATATTATTTCACAATTTTTATCATTTTTAATTAAATAGATTCCGCGCAAAGTTTTGATATTTACTTCATCTAAATACTTAAACGTTATTTTATCTTCATGAAGGAATATTAACAAATACTTATTGATTTCCGGAATTACTTCGATATGGTTTTCTTTTATGTTAATTTTAGAATAGTGACACTGGGTAGAGGACTGTTGTTGTAAGATTTCTTGTTCACATGATAACTGATGGTGGTTGTAGAATTTATTGGGGCACTGATAAACATTGGTTGCAGTACATATGTCATTTAGAGGCATTATTTCAGTATTAGATTTTAGAAAATATCTTGCATTAGGGATAACGTTACAAATTCTGAATCTTATATTGTTGGTATAGGGTACGTAAAACAGTTCAAAGTCTTTTTCAAAGTTAATGGGAATTAATATTAAGTAAATTATTTGGGATAGTTTAACTTTACAGTCTACTTTTAGTAATGATTCAAATTCTAAAATATTCTCTGATTTTGGTTCAAAAGGTAATTGGGATTTATAATGTTTAGAGATTTTTTTTAATTCGGATACTAATTCATTTGGATGTATTATACTGGGGTGTAATGTTCTCAATTTACGAAAGGTAATTTAGTTTTCGATATCTTGTAGGATATCTAAGGATCGAGTTGTATAGGATTATTAATTGATCATAAATAGTTTTTGCAAAAAGAATATCTTGAATATGCATGTTATTTATTATTTCACTGAGTTGTAGTATTTTTGATTTCAGAATAGATTCATTAGGTTATATGTCTAAAATGGTATTATTAAAATTTGTTATAATTTGGTGTATGTGGTATGCTAGTTTTAATTGGTTTTCTAAATTGTGTTCATTCTTTTGCATATGGTTTAATATTTTGTCATATCTATTACCGTCTTCTGCATCTAAGTTGCCAGTAACGGCTTTGAAAACTGATCCCAATCCATCTATTAAGCCTCTTTTGTTTCTATTTTTATTTGTATGAAATTCTATATTATCAATTTTGTTATTAATGTTCGTATGAATAAATTGTATTATTTTGACATAGTTGTCAAGTTCATGTAAATATTTAAAGTTATTAGATATCGTTGTCTTTAGGTATTTAGGTATTAGGAATATTGGTTGTTTAGGTTGTCATATTGTTAGAAAAGGGGTTTGAAGTTGTAGTAGTGGATGAGTGTGTGTGTTGTTTTTTTTTCTAGTTTAGCTGGTCCCAGTCTAATAGGTAGTAATCCAATATTTTCGGTTGTTTTTGATGATCGATCCTTGTCCAAATGCCTGGAAGAGTATTAAATTGATAAGTCTTTTATCTAGGACGTTTTATATTAGAGAGATAAATTTTTTCCATTGTGTTCCCGTCTTTAGTTTCTAATTTGGCAGTTTTAAATTATGATTAATTGAATTCAGTATGTATAATTCATTGCCAACATGTTTAAAAGAATGTAAAAATCTATATACTTTTAAAAAGTGTTTAAATTCATACTTTTCCACACAGAAACAGTTATGTTAATATATGTATATGTTTTTTGTTTTTGTTTTTGTTT
This sequence comes from Pterostichus niger, assembly GCA_947425015.1. Classification (NCBI taxonomy): domain Eukaryota; kingdom Metazoa; phylum Arthropoda; class Insecta; order Coleoptera; family Carabidae; genus Pterostichus; species Pterostichus niger. Next base: position 3,404,898 of record OX380347.1, read on the forward strand.
TTATTAATATTATGTTATTCTAATGTAGCATCTTTTGCTAAATAAATAAATGTTATTATTATTATTATTATTATTATCTTAATTTTTCGAATTTAAATTAATTTTTTGTTTTCTTTTATTTTTGTTTATTTTTTACGAATATTTCTTTAGGAATTTTTGGTAATTCTTCTCTGGTTTCATCACGTTTACTAATGACTTTTTCTTTATTTTGCAAAATTTTTTAATTAATAGTTTGATATAAAATTTTTGTTTTATTTCTATGATTTTCCATGTAATTATTATATATTAACAAGCTGTTTATCAATATTTATATTGAAGGGGGAATTTATTTCCAGGTGACCGGATATGATTTCTGATGGTTTTATTTTGTAACAGAGTGAATTGTATTATTGTATGGTAAAAGAGCATAGTCTACTTTAGCTTCAATTGTTTTTTAAGAAAATTCTGTCTGATTGTTGAACAATCTAATGTGTTCTATGAGAGTCGAGTGGAAACGTTCTATTATTCCGTTAGATTGAGGATTTTGTGAACTAATGAAGTGAGTGTGAATTTTGTGTATGTCTAAAAGTTCTTTAACTACTGAATTTCTAAATTCTAGTCCATTATCAGAAATTATTTGCTCTGGTATTCCATGGTGCGTGAAATGTTTTAACAAGTTTTTAGCTATTTCGATACCTTGTCCGGAATTAAGTTTGTATGCCTGTGCGAATTTGGAAAATGAGTCAACTACTGTTAAAATTTTAGAGTTTTCTAGTGTTATCGTATCTACGTGCACAATTTCAAAAGGCTTTGTTGCTGTCGGTGTTGTATTAAATTTTAAATTTAAGGGTTTTCTTTCATATTTCGTAAGTTGACATATTTCACAGTTATTAATATACGTTTGAACCGTTTTTCTTAATTTTGGCCAGTAATACCTCTGTTTAATGCGTGCCCTTGTATCGTCAACACCTCTGTGGTTTGTTTTTTGCCGTGTAGTAGTTATTTATGATTTCTAGTATATCTTCTTCGTTAGTAACGTCTGTGAGATATTGTGTGCATTTAACCATGAGTATTTGTGAATGCGTTAAATACTTCTGGAGAACTAGAGATAAATCTTCATATAATTCGTTTTCAAAATATAAATAATATTTAACTTTTGGTACACTATATTCTTTAAGGAATTGAATCATTTCTTTTTCGTAGTTTGATTTCGAAAATTGTACCAGCATACATTGTTTTGTATTCTCAAAGAGTTTCAGAAATTTTGATGAATTAGGGTTGAATTCTACTTCAGATATGATTCTCTGATTTTTTCCGAAATTAACAGGATATTCAGCAATAGGTATGCCGATTACTGGGTTCTCTTGAGTAGAATGAATTGTGGCTTCACTATCGTTATCATTGTGTTGGTCGTTGTTTACATCTACAGTTTGAATATCATCTCTCACTTCGACAACTAAAGATTGATTATCATCTTGATTATTAGAGTTTTTATTACTTACTGCTTTATTGAAATTATCCATGAATTTTTGAAATTGGTTAATGTTTTCATCACAATCATATGTGTTATTTTCTATGTGTAGGAGTGTACAATCTGTTTGTTTTTCGTTAGGCAGTCTTAGTATTGTGCTAGGACAGATTCGCTTTCGTACTGTTTTAATAAATTTTGAATTTTATCATCGGGTTCTCGCGGAATTCGGCTTAGTGCGTCTGCATTTGCATTTAATTTTCCTTTTTTGTAAATAATATTATAATCATATTCCTCAAACGTATTAATTTTTGGCTACAATCCTTAAGGGAAAACAGCCATTGTAATGGTCTGTGATCTGTGAAAATTGAAAATTTTCTTCCAAAAAGATACGGCCGAAAATATTTTGTTGCCTAATGTATCGCTAAAAGTTCTTTCTCGATCGTGGAATAATTAATTTCTGTTTCGTTAAGCGTTCTGCTAGCGTATGCGATTGGCAGGTCACTGCCTATCTTACCTTGTGATAAGGAGGCACCGAGTGTCAAGATAAATTCTTTGTCAAAGTCTGGGTATTGTAGTATCGATTCGTTAGTTAGTAATAGTTTACATGTCTCAAAGCATTGTTTATATTCTGAATTATTAATGTCAATGATCGCGTCTTTTTTTAGAAATTTTGTCATGGGTTTGGTAATTTTTGCGAAGTCTTTTATGAACTTCCTATAATATCCAATAAGTCCTAAAAATCCCTTAATTTGTTTTGTCGTAGTAGGTAATGGGTAATTTATAATAGACGAAATTTTATCTGGGTTTGGTTTAACGCCATGAGGGGTTACAATGTGTCCGAGATACGCAACTTCTTTTTTTTTAAATTCCGACATGTCTAATTGAATTTTTAAGTTTGCTTCTTTTAATCGGTCGAATACTAGTTTTAAATTGAATATGTGTTCGTCTAGGCTTATGCTAAAAATAATTATATCGCCGAGATATACTAAGCAAATTTTGTTAGTTAACCCTCTCAAAACATTGTCCATGACACGTTGAAAAGTCGCGGGTGCATTCTTTAGCCCGAAAGGCATTCGTAAGAACTCGTAATGTCCGTCTTCCGTGCAGAAAGCTGTCTTAGGTATGTCATTCTTGTCCATTTCAATTTGGTGGTAACCCGACGCGAGGTCCAGGGTGGTAAAATATAGACATCGTCCGAGTTTGTCCAGCAAGTCAGTAATGTTAGGTATGGGATATTTATCTCTGATGGTATTTTCATTTAGTTTGCGATAGTCAATGACTACTCGCCATTTTTGTTTGCCCGATGCGTCCAGATTTTTGGGGACGACCCAAATCGGGGAGGACCATGGTGAATTAGAAGGGCGAATTATTTTTTGGTTAAGCATTTTATTTCATATTATACAATTAAAACACTTGGTATATTTCACATAAATTTTTTTATTTATGATACTCTCAAGAAAGACCCTACAAGTAAATTCCAAAGTGACGTCATATCTTTGTTGAATGAGTGTAAAAATATATTCAGTGATAGTGACACCTATTTTTTGAAGAATATGAACCCTAAGTCCCCAAAATTGTACATTCTCCCTAAATTACATAAAATAGATTGTCCGATGCGACCTGTTGTGTCTTATGTCAATGCACCAGCTTATAAAATATGTGAAAAACTGAACTCAATTCTCCCAAACTTAATTAATTTCAAACCTACACACTCTATTAAAAATTCTTTTGAATTGATAGAAAAATTAAAAGACGTCAAACTAGATACAAGTTGTAAATTAATTTCTTTCGATGTAAAAAGTCTGTTTACATCTATTCCAATTCCTGAATTGAAAACTATTATATTAGAACATTTGTTCAACAGCCAAATCTCGAACCTTAAAGCCCAACAATTATTAACAGTTATAGATTTATGTCTCAACCAAAATTATTTTGAATTTAATGGAAATTGTTATAAACAAATTAATGGTCTACCCATGGGATCCCCAATGTCACCACTATTCGCTGAAATCATTATGGATTGGTTTGAACAAAAGCTCTTAAATTCACATACAACTTTAACAAACAAAATTAAATTTTGGGCACGGTACGTAGACGATGTTTTTTGTATATGGACTGGTACCTACAGAGATTCTTCATATTGAGCCGAAAGGCGTTAAGCTTAACTTACTGGAAAATTTAGAAATTCGAAGGCGGTTAATTCGAAGAAAAATATAGTCAATGACCAATTGGACGTAAGTTCCTCCCCTCTTCTTAATATTAATTTTAGCATATAAGTGTTTTATTTTTGTAAACCATTGTATTATTACCTGATGAAGACTGAAAAGTCGAAACGCGGATAAATAAAAAATTGATGTGGAATATACCAAGTGTTTTAATTTTATAATTTAAAATGTTTCATCAAGTGCCAACCACACAAACAATTAATATAAGCATTTTATTTACTTGGGACCTAACTTCCTCTCTGTGAATATGAGGGTATCGGAATGATTTCGTATAAATGAGTACTTCATCTTTTGTTCTGATTTTATGCTTTACTTGATTACTAAAAGATAGATTTTGATTTTCTAAATAAAAAATATTCGAGTATTGTTTAATTAATTTTGAAATTGCAATTTCTTTTTCTTTATTCAAATGATCAGTTCTAATTTTTGATTCATTGAATTTAATTTTTTCTGTTTGTGTGAGGTTTAAATTTGAGTCTGCATCCAATGTATAAATTTCGTAATTGTCTAACGCTTCTACTATAATTGGAATTTTAATCTGATATTAAACTTCGCTCTCTGACAAGTTAATAATTGTACACATAGCTTTATGGTTTTTTGCTACAGTAGCACATTCAGGAATTAATAAATTTTTCGTTCTGATATTTGGAACTAGAATATAACTTTTATTTTAATGATTCTTCCAGGCATTGGTTCTATTATGCCATTATTACGATATTTTTGATTTACTGTTAAATTATTTGTGTCGGGGGTAGCTTTAAATTTATGGTAATGAATTTTTATTTTACTGTGTGGAGTAATTATCATATCGTTTACTGTGACGATTGAAATTTTAATTTAGTCATATTTTCCATGCCAAGTTGTAAATCAAATTAATTATGATATTTAAAAAGATAATATTTTAACGCTGGTTTTGGATTGTCTTTGAAATTAAACACGTTTGAGATAGGAATTTGTGCACTGTATTTCTCGGTAGATGAACCGTGTGTAGTTGTAATTTGAAACGGGTCTTCACGGATAGCGTGTTTGTAGTGTTTGAATGCAATGTCGGGATTTACAATTAATTTCGTGCTTCCAGTGTCTATTAAAATTTTTAAATTATTTTCTGGAATTACAATGAATGGTAGCTTGCTTTGGTTATTTGTTAAGTTCATTAATTGGAAGTATGAAGTATTTGATCCGAGGCCATTTCGTTTAAAAAAGAATGTTCGTTTTGATCTGATGCGTTTGTTTCATTTGTAATTTCTGGGTTATCATCGAGTGGGTATTCATTCATCGTATAATCTTGTGTGTCTGGTTGATCTACAATATTGTGTTCGTCTGTGTATTTTATTATTTTTGATTGATCTATGTTACAGAGTTCTTCCGCGATATTTTTTGGAAAGAATTGTCTGTTTTGACTTATGAAATTTTGTCTTTGAGTGGAAGATCCGGGTCTTGGAGCATTGAATTGTGTTTCGTGTGGATATGCTCATTGGTGTAGATCTGGGGAGTGGTTGTTTAGTATTTCTAATTATTGTAGGAAAGTTAGTTCTACGCTGCGCTGTTTGTTGGTTATTAAAATATGTCGGCGGTTTATAAAAACGTGTAGTTAGTGTTTTGTGGTACACTTGTTAGTTGAAATGATTTTCGAATAGGCATTACATTTTTAGATGGTTTGGAATGATTTTCGAATTGAAAGTCATTAGTAAGAATACTCAGAGCAGCGTTTAGGTCAGCGGGTTTCTTTGCTTTCATGAGTTGCCCTATTGGCTCTTTTAATCCTTTTAATAAAATTCTAAGGGCGTAATTTCTAAAGAAATCGGTCATTATTGCTGCAGTAACCGGGTGATTTGTTACTACATACGATACTTGTAAATTTAAAATATGTTGTATTTTATTGTAAAATTCGAATACCGTATCGTTCGCGCCTTGTTTTAGTTCGGTCATTTCTATTGTTAATGTGAAACAATCTCTTTTGTCCGCATATGTATCTATTTGTGAAGTTTTTAAGTTTTCCCATGTTTTGACGGAACTAGAAATATTTATCGCTGCTTCGCTTTTTATTTTAGCAAATATTGTACTCATTAAATATTCATTTTGAAAATCTTGTGGATCTGCTCGATTATAAAATCGTTTAACTAATTTTTCACAGATTTCGATAAATCTTGGTAAAAGTTCTCTTTCACCGAAGAATTCTGGCACCATACCCAAATATTCTTTTTTTAGGACTGGGGTTGCCATGTTTAATATAGGTTGTCTTAGTATAATTGAAGGATTATTTAAGGTGTTTGGATTTAAATTAAGATCGTCAGGATCTGAGTCAGATTCAGAATTTGAGCTTTCGCTTGAATTTATTATTACGTTTAGACCTCGAAATGACATGTGGTACTTACAGTAGCAGTATCAGTGACGGTTTCATATTCGTTGAAATCGCTTGATGAGTTGCTCGAACTGTAATCTTGTCTAGGTCGGGCGCAGGTGCCTGTGGAATCGGAGATGCCGTCCAGCTGGTCGACGCTGCAAGTTTGACGTTCTCGTTGACTGATTTGCGCTCAGCACAGTGAGGACGCTCAGGAACTTTAGTTAATTTGTTTTATGTTAGTCTTTTAAGATGCGTGTTAGTTAGTTATATACGTTAACTCACTACGCGCACGAAGTGTAATTTTCGTTAACACAAAAAGACTGTTCGTTGGCCAAATAAATCACATGGTGAATCAAATTATTTTCACTAATTTTTTAAGGCCTATCCTACCGACTGCGACAATCTGTACGTGTATATAGATGTTCGTCATGAAAAATTTTATGAATTTTGTAAATATGTGTGAGTTTTTTTACCACCCGCCATAAATCTACAGATGTCAGTGAAAGATTATTGTCTCTGAAATAGTATAATTCTTGCGTACTGGAATTGGCAGAACTTATATTTTTTCATGTTTTTAGTTCAAATGTATTCTTTCAATAACATTCAAATATAATGCTAGAAAAAGAAAAATAACTAATATACATAATATGAATAATGTATAAAGTTCTGGTATTAAGAAATAATTAAATATTTGGTTCATATAAAATATACCTAAACATTGTAATTGAAAAATAACTACATAGAACTGAGTCCATAGCTATGAAATTTATCCAGCTTATTGTTCTCATATTGTTCAATTTTCAAGATACGCACGGTAATTGGATTATTTGTGATATATCATGTTTGTTGTCATAGTGATATTCAATTTTCAAGATTAAAGCAAAAACAAAAAACAAAAACAATAATCATGACTTTCATTCCAGTTCGAATATTTGTAATTATTTGTAGATTTGTAAAATTATCATCATGAAATGCAATTTAATTACAATAATGTAAAACGGGGAAAGAGTCTGTGCTTAGAATACAGTTTTAATATAATTATTTATTTTATTTGGGATTAAATTTAACATCTCAAAAATCACAAATTGCACATCAAAGAGATTGTCTACTAGAACATTTTGCACCACTAATGCTGAAATAATTGAAAATGATTGAAAAGATATTGTAATAAATATTTGCAGATTTGCAGACTACAAGCTTGTTAATAATACTTCACATACAAAAATATATCTCCTATCAAAATGTACTACGGTTATACCAGGATTAACAGTTTTTATAATTATTTTAATTTTTTCCCAGAAACATCTACCCTTTTATTTAATTATGATGCTCTCGCGTTGCAAAGATCAAATCTCTGTTATGGGCATTATCGTACACAAACTACGTTTCGGAAAATTTGTCCGGGCTTTGGCCTATTTCGCGAGATTTCTGAGCTTCAGCTGTGATATATTGAAGTAAGCGGATAGAATTTCCTTCTGTATCCCAAGTGTGAAAAACAGGAAATTATAACCTTCATAAAAAGTTATAACTGGTAAAATAAATTGTTCTAATAACAACAAATAGTTGGTTTGTTTTTGGTATTAGTATAAAATCACAAAAAAAGATGAGAACAATTATTGACAAGTTTTGTCTAATTTAACCGAAGTCGTAGCTTTTATAGTTTTCGAGATCCCAATGGTGACCCGGTTAAAAAAAAATACGCCCTGTATATTAGAGATGGATAGTTCGTGACCGATCCGTTCAGTTGAAACGGTTCAGTACCGTGGACGAAGTGAACCAGACCGCTAAATAGATAAGATCCACGTCGCGGCTCAGTGACTGATGCAGCCCTGCGCCGTTCGATTGCTAGATGCTCCTAGTGAGTCCGTACGTCGTAAAACTCGGTCAATCTACAATAATATATGGACGAATCGGATTTGACTAAGAATACCACATAGTGATTGGCACTGTTAAAAATTATCACAGATTGTAAATTGTAAAATGTAGGTACCTTTGTCAAAATAAATCAAATAAGTTTTGCAGAATTTTTAAATTTTCTATTTTGCAAGTTGTATACAGTATAATGTTTTGTTTTATAATGTCTATTAAGATTGAGCCATTTTTAATCCATTGCACAGCGTGCAATATGTTATTGCGTGTAATAAAAGTGTTATTGTTAATAACACTTTTATCTCATGCTTCTAATACCAATTATACGATAAAATAGTTTCTACGAAAGAAAATTGGCTGTAAAAATAATAATGTATGTAACTTGTGTTAAAAATATCTTGTATTGCTCGCATGCAGCTCGTACTGTAAGCTTCCTACTGGTGTAATAAAGTGACAATTTTAACACTAGTTGCACTATAGCACAGAATACATCTAGGGAAAGAAATATATAATTTTTATTAGGTGTAAGCACTGAGGACAAAATATCAGGCTCTGCTGAGGTGTGTATACTATTTTTGTCACGTAAGATTAGAAACGATAATAAAATAGATTTAAATCCTAATTTATTAATATATTTGTTGACATTTATAAATCTTAAAATTTATTGTAGTTTTGCAAAAAAAATATATTTCTTGACAACCACAAAATTTGATGTAAACAAATTTCTTCATGTCAAATTACATGACAACTCTAGATAGAATCCCAAAAATTTGTTAAACTTATTATTAACGAAGTTGTATGATGTATTTTATAACTAGGTACCTACTTAAAAGAATGGTCTGCCGAATAAAAAGCAAGGACTTATACGGAAAACATAGACAATTATGACTTATTTTAATAAAACATTTAACAATTAGTTCAGGGCTCAATACTCCATGGTAAGAACATGCCTTGTGGTCCAGCGGTTCTTAATCTTTTTGTCATCGCGGAACTCCAAATTTTACAAATACTTTTCGGTTCTTACTCTTACTATAATAAATTATGATTCTTGCAATAATTGAAATTTCTAGCAAATAATAATTATATATTTTTTATTATATAATCATAAAAAAAAAAAAAAAGGTATAAATAACATTTCGCTAGCTAGCACTAAAATACAAGTATCTGCAACTAAATCGGATTCAACTGAAAAATTTATTACGGCAAAAATAATATATAATAAAATTACAGACAAAAATGCTAGTAGTTAGAATTACAGTTAAAACTTGAGATAACTTTTAAGTTTCGCGGACTCTTTGAGATCTCTTCACGCTTCCCTACGGATCCCCAGACCTCCGTTTAAAAATCACAGTTTTAGTCAACTACTACATTGACATAAGCAAGTATTCGATTAATATTAATTTTAATAACTGTCCTGTTATATTTTTTACTATAAATGTAAATAAATAAGTTCTTTGATTTTTATTTGTTTCATTGTACTCTATTGTATTTTACTGATATTAGACAAGTAAACTGTCCAGTGGCGTACCTAGTTTATGTGTCGCCCGTGTGCGAGAATAGTTTCGCGATCCCCTCCCGCTGTTGTTTCTGAAATATATTTACTTTAAATAAAGCACAGACAGAAAATTTTAAAAATATATATTTTACTTATTAAAATCATTAATTGATACATTAATACATACAATAACAAAAACATACAATAACAAAATATAAAGAAAATAAAGTACATATACAGTGATACAATAATACAAAGCAAATACATAAACTAAATACATAGATAAGTACTCCTACACATACTAAATATACAAAAGGTTTTAAAAAACTGTTTTTCTTGCCTTTTTTAAAAGCGAACTATGATATAATATCTGATATATCGATATCTTCAGAAATGTCCTTTTCTATACTAATGATAGATAAGTCTGAAAGCCATTCTGGCCCCATTGTAGATCTTAAATATAAATTAATTATTTTATGTTTTGAAAAGCTTCTCTCGCAGATAGCAACTGTCACAGGTAATGTGAATATTTTTATGGCAATCGCTAAATTTGGAAGCAGATAGATAAGGTTATTTTAAAATATGTATTGAATCACATATAATGCGTTCATTTCAGGGGAAATATAGAGTGTGATGTTTTCAATTTCTTCACGAAACGTTGCGTAGCGTAGTTCTGTAGATAGCATAGTTTTTAAGTAAATTATAAATATAGTATTAGCAGAATAATTTTTTATTAATTATTTCACTAGTAAATTAGATAGAGATAGTAGTTAGTAGACAATTGTTATTTATAATGCTCTTTATAATATTCTGAAAAAAAAAATAAATGTAGGGCCCCTTTGGCTTATGGGGCTGTATGCCCTGCACGCCTTGCACCTACGAGTCGAAATGGCCCAGGAACTGGCAAAATAATATCGACATCTAGGAATAAAATATACCTTTGTCCCGATTTTTGTATCATCGTCACGGTCAAAACTTCCGATCGTAAAAAAATAATTATTGCCTACGATTATTCAAAAAGTAAGTCATTATGTATTCATTTTCCGTATAAAAATGGTGTTTTATTGCACAACGTACAATAAAATGGTTATAAGACAAAGATACTTATGTAATCTACAAAAATTCATGTTTTTGGCGTTTAAAATATCATTAGGAAAATTGGGATAATTAGTTTGTTTTTTTGGTATGTATCTGAAACATATCTAAATATACTAAACCAGGTTGTTATTTTTTAATGACATGGATATGTTTGACAAACAAGAATTGATCCCTCAAATGTACATGAGACCTCTTATTTAACCGAATTTGTAGCTGTTATAATATTCGACATTTCAATGATAACCTTAGAATTAGAACATACTCTACAAGTAAAAACGATTGCAATATCAACGACTGTAATTTAAAATTACCATTAACAATGTTTTAGAAACATAATCCAAAAGGGATATGAATATTGTACCGGCATATTATTATTTTTGTTATTATTGTACCGGCATAATAGTTACTAATTATTTCATAAAGTATTTGTTTCTTGATTTTATATCTACATCAACGCGAACGGAAGCATTAACGCCATGAGACGCAAAAGCCGTAAATGAAAACATTAATATCTTCATCATTTATCTGACAGATTTTCGCCGTTGGGGTAGATGGTAGACAGAGATGAGAGAAGAACGATAATAACTAAAGAACGAGAGAATTATGTGCAACAAGTTGAAGTGGTAATGGAAATATGCCAAAATATATCAGCTTAGTAAATTTATAACTTATATTTAAGAGTTTAATAATTCGTTGCGGTTGTAGAGCGTGTGTATTCCGTTAAATGCCTTAAATAATTTTTCTTTTAAAATTAACTCCTATGTTAACTTAGGATATCGAACAATATAGTCTAATTGAGTTTGCCTCTAAGTTCGTCATATTTCATTGTTTTCCTGTTGATCTACTATTCTTTTCTTTATTTAAGGCATATCTAAGTTATATGAATTTATATTCATAATTCAAATATAACACAAAAATAAACTGCCATGTATTTAATATATATGTGCTTACTTTTATATTTTTGTATTTTTTTTGTTCCTGTCCAATTAATTGGGTTCTCCTGTCTGGACAGTGTATTGTAATAATAATAATAATAATAATAATAATAATATGCCGTATATACTGACAATAAGACATTTTAATTTGTAAATGTATTTCTATAAACGGGAGACCAGTGGCGTGCGGTCAGAGTTAGAGGAAGGGAAGTGGAATGCTTATTTAATAAAAATAAATTTACGTTTTATTGAGTTAACTGATTTTTTATTATTATTGATTTTTTTTATTTTTTATTGTTATAAGCTGTAAATTGACAACCGTTGGAATATTTCTTATTATTTTATAAATCAAAATATTCAAGCGATAAATTAAAATCAGAATACTAATTATTATTCAATAATAAAAATAAGTCCCATATTAATTTTAATTACTAAAATACAGGAAAAGTATTCTTATTTCATTAATGTATTTATGTAACGATGTACAACAGGAACTTTATCCCAATTACAATACAGGGATCGGAATCATCGTTTGAGTCCGATTCGAACTCGGGATCTCCGGATTCGAATTCCGTAACGCTATGCACACCACTGTACCACCGGTTAGTTAATAACAAAATCAAAACAATTCCAAAATTAATTTCAATCAGGATTCATCAATGATAACTAAACTAAACACTATTTAATAATTTAATTTAACGAGTTATAAAGAACCTAAAACACCTTGCCAGATACAATTCAATTGGTATTCCTAGTGTACTTGAGCTGTATAATACTTTATGCGCCTGCGTCAACTGCTATGTACCTATCAAAATATAGGGTATTATGTAAGTGTACCGCCAACTGCTAAGTCAAAAGAGCAAAAGAAACAGTAATTCACTATTGTTTTTTATGCAGTCTTTCGTTTTACTGCAGTTTTATTCATCCAATTAAATAACTACTTTTATTTATTTTTTAATCATGAATCAAATTACATGTTTATGATTACGTTTACCATGCACTGACAAGTTACTTAACTGTCAAGTCACTAAGCGATAACTCTTAACTGCGCGTTGTTTACCTCACGTTTTTTAAAGTCATTTACACACAGCGTGCATAATCTATTTTTACCAGATAAGGATATATTTAATACTAGCAGCATTTTTCTAAAATAACTTCACATGGAATCAAACATAAATTTGTGTGTCAAAAGTGACAGCGACAGTTTTTTAAAAATTGTTTGTATTTTGAAAGAAACATGAATACGAAACATAAGTTTATGTTGATTGCACTTGCTAAGTATTACAATTAACTTCATTACAATATGTTACGGTTACGAATAATACGTGCTTTTAAGGAACAGCAGTGGCTAGGAAATTGTCAAAATAAATGAGAAACCTGTCAGAATTGCTTCAAGTTAATATATTTTAAATAGTTAATTGGAATAATTCATTCTTATTATTAATTCTAAAGTTCATAGGGGTGAAATACCTAATTTTAATAATTATTATATAACAACTTGTTTATATTTTTAAAATAGTAATATTTATATGAATTCTTGTGCACCATGTATAACTTAATATACTCATTGGCAATTGTATATCTTGTCAAATTTGAAGTTGGGATCAGGGATGTAACAAAACATGTTAAGGAAAACATTTATTAAAAAATTAACCCTAAGTTACAACAGATGTTCAAACTGATCACCTGACTGCTGTGAAAATATCAACATTGTCTTTAATTCATTCGAGGCTACCTCAATTCTATTCCACAAATTATTAGTGTTAGGCGCAGGCGTGCTGTAGACAATGGATTGAGATATGAATTGCGAGGTGGCCGCAAAATAGGACCATTTATGCCAATTCAACACTGGTAAAATTGACCAGATTATGTTGTATATGAGAAGGAGCAATCTTGCATCAACCACATATTTAATCTAGTTGATGTACGAAAAATTTAGATAAATCTGAGCAATTAATCTGTGTGGTAAAATTACTTTACCAACTAACTAACTCCTAAAGATGCCAGCCCGGACTTAAGAGAAAATTAGAGTATGGAGTTACTACGTACGGATTGATTACAACTCAGAAATTTAAATTTCTCAAATTCACAAATCTATTTCGTGAAAATGTTGTTTCGTCTGTAAATATTATTGTAAACAAGAATTCTGATTTTTCCTCAAATTTTTGTAAGAACCAGTTACAGAAATTTAACTCGTCGAAGATAGTGTTCCGGTAATAAGACAGATACTGAGACGATACACTAATTATGCTTTATTATAACTTTTCATGTTTAACAATAATCCAAGCATATTAAAACTTTTTGGAATAACAAAGTAAAAGCATATATTAACAGCTAATTTTTTAAAACAATTATTAGAGCGCCGTAACTAATCGGGTGGTTTAAAATGTAAACAAAACAAAAGCTTGACTATAATGAATTAATATAAACGACCAAGGTTTGAAAGACGCTACCCAACACTTGGGATTGTCGCAGTCCAAGTGTCAAGTGCCTAGGAGGGTAGTTAACAGGGCCGTACCAATAAATTTAGGTTTCCCAAACTAAAATCAACACACTAGATTAATACTCTTACCATATCAAGAAGAACGCGATAAACTAAAAGAATCAATTTAGTTGAAGCATCGCATGCCCTCAGAAACATTTAGATTGACAGTACATCGACTGCCCATTAGGATAACGGGAAACCTACCCTGATTGAACTTGGGTTGCAAAGACGATACATGACGTAAAGTTCTATCACATTTTCGTTCAAGTAGGTCTCGCGTTGATTTAATTCATATTATTGTGATTAGTGTATCTTGAAGAAATTACATTCGCGAGGAAACATTTGATAAAAATAGAAGTGGGTTTAGAAATAAGAAAATTTAAGACGTCTGTGTTCCGTCTCTTTCTCACCCACTATAGCTGTCTCTATCGCATTGAAAAACGAACCTGAGCACTCGACGTACCACCAACAAGGGTGAGAATTCCTACAAGAATCCAACGAACGAATAAAAATGCAGGACTTTAACCCCGTCAAGTCACTCTGAGTATTTGGGAAGTGCTCGCGACAAATAAGAAGAAGCTAAACGAGACTAAGTACATTGTTAGCTCACTCTGACATATACAAAAACTGATCTTTTGACCTCGATCATGCCAAGGCGATGCTAACAAATAAGAGTAACATAAACAACTGATTTCCCCGAATTATTTTGTGATTTCTATTTTAGCTTAGGAACATGTCTTCTTCGATCGCAGTTCAATCAAGGATCGAGGGCCGGTGCTTACCTGTATAAAACGCGACGTTTTATCCAAGAACGGCTTCTTAGTTTTGCTCATTTTGTAGGTCTTATTCTCAAAGTTCAATTGCGATTTTACTATTTTTGGTTGTTGCACGTTCTGCGAGCAAATTATTTTATATCACATCGATTCCTGCGGTTCAGATGCGCCTTGACTACTCTTGGTCTTATACTCTTACAGTCCAGTTGCGACTTGACTAGCCTTGGTTGTTGCACGCTCTGTGAAATCATCATTGATATCATCATCTATCCCCACAGTTCAGTTGCGACATAACTATTCTTGGTTGTTGCATGTTTTGTGAGAGGGCACCGTATTATTTTAACAGACTCTTTGAGCACATATCACACGGGCGAAGATTCACAATCTTCCAACTTGTAATACTAATAATATTTGGGGACTATTTACCCAGAATTAATTGAGATAATAGCTTTTTGATCAAAGAAATAATTGAGTGAAGGACTATTCCTTCATTGACATATCTTGCCTCCGACCGTTCCCGTTTCGCTACCATGGTCTACTGCGGGCCGCTGTCCACCATCCGCGTTAGCCTAGCTAGCTCACCAGCCGTCACCAAGGGGTTCCCGGTTTACTGCCACGGCCTCACAAGTAGACTCCTCCCTGTCGTACGCGCGATTTCTCGAAAGCCGCAGTAGGACTCACACGACACCATTATCGTAACTACTACTTCACATTCTTGATTTCCATTTTATATGTTTGTGTCATGTTATCATGTTATGTACGAATTATCTTTTACTGATTAGAATTCCTCTGCCTGTGTGTTTTCTGTGGTTTCCCTCAGGTGTTAGGTGAATACCAGAGGAGTTTATATCTCCACAGCCGAAATAAATAACATTTAAACACTTGAAATATTTAATTTCTCTACTTTCTCATAACCTTCCACTTTCGCGGCTTCAAATTAAAGAATCTGGTAATTAGAAAAATCAAATAAACTTAACGTCAATTAATGGGTCCCAAATAATATGAAATAATACATTTTGATATTAGACGATTGCAGCGTCACAATAAGAATGATGATTTCCTTTTTTCAACAAATTCCACACTTTATAGGCAGATATATCTAATTGATGGGCAATCAGGTAATTACTGAAAGTTTAATTATTTTCGAAATATCTTCATCTTGATATACAGCATTATCTGCTGGTTTGTTCATATCAAAAATATTTCTTTTTACATTGCCAAAATCTTTCAACATTTTCGAATATCGTCCTGCATGGGACTTGTCTGTTAGGAAATCTTTCTCTGTATAGTTTGACGGCTTATCTGCCATTTCCGCGTGCTTTGCCATAAATTAAATGCATACCTACATATTCGCCAAAAGTAAATCTTTCTACATACATTCTTTTAATTTATAAAAAAAACTTTAAAAAATTGGACGCCACTGCTTTAAAAAGACATAATTGACATTGACAACTGAACTGGCAATAAAACATTTACTACTTAATTTAAACTTTTTAATGAATTTATCAATGAGCTGCGGTTGGTCTATTTAATAATTCTTTTGCGGATTCATGAAACCTCAGAGGAGAATACAAAATATATTTTAATACTCTTTCAATCCGCTTTATTTATCTTGTAAGCGTTGATAATGCACTTTCATAATATTCTGTATAATAGTAGAAACGATATTCAAGCAGCTACAAATTCGCAATCTCATCTTTCGGTTGAACTGGGTTATGTCAGGCGAGCAAAAACAGAAAACAAATAGAATCGCAACTTTCTGAATTTATTTACATCGGAGTAAATATCGAGGAGAAATACATTCACTATAAAGAAAAATTAAAAGTAAATTGATTTCACAATTCTATAGGCAGTGCTGCTTCCAATGCTTTCATGAACTGCAAAGCCACTCAAGGATTCAGTTTTGGTTTAATAATCTCGCTCTCTCACTCTTTACAAAACCTTAGATGGTTTGAAATGACTATATCGTACATCTATTTAAGTTTGCGCATGCATTATTACATTCACGATTTTCTTCCAGAAAATTTATAATGACTTGTACAATCCATCATGTGGTTTCATGTTACAATACTTATGTTTGTTTTATTTTTGACGCGTATTTACTCGAAATAGGTACATTTTATACTAAGATAATTTACAACACAAATTATTGTAAGAAAATTGTTGATTGTGTTGTCTTAATAAATTATATATAAAGCTGACTTGAATAAACAACTCGAAACGTTCTTTTATGTAAACAAAAACTCTATTAAATGCGAGTTTGAATATCTGTAGCCTCCAAATTCCTATGACAAGGAAACAATTTATTTAGAACTATAAAATGTTGATCAACTACATACATTTAAATAAATAGTTCTTTTTAATATATGCCTTTTATTGTTTTTGGATAATAAAATAAGTCACGTATCATTTCATACATATGAATTACAAGTACATGCAATTAATAAATACCGCATAATTAACAACCAAAATGGAATCAGTGAATACAGCTATTAATCAAGTACTCGTATTAAATACGGTTCGCTGGTTCTAGTAAAATTAAGCGTGCAAGAATTCATTACTGCACGTAATTTAATCCGTAATCGACAAACACTAAAAGTTTTCTGAAATTTTATGGCTCATTGAATATAAATTATAATATCTTTGTAAGATTCTATTAAAATATATAAATAAAAAGATATACAGTATATTCAAAGAAACCCAGTATACAGGAGTTTAATATGGGTTTTTAAATACGTGCGGTTATTGTAACAGTGTACCGCCCTTCTGTAAAGATAAAAACAAATCAACAATATTACCATATCTGGCCGTGACACTACTTATAGCATACTCAATTATTATTTATGGACCAAACTTACATAATTATACTTTACCTTGTTTTTAAATAAATATAACCCTCAAAAGTATGTAATACGGTGTAGCTGTCAATGGGAAGGGAATTCGGGAAAGGTTGCGTTGAATAACTTATATTCAAACGACATTACAATAACGTAATATTTTATGCATTTATTGAAATTAACGAAATTTAATTATTCTGCGAATTTAGAACGCTGAGAGTGATTCTAGCATAAAGTTTTGCCGTGAAATAAATAGTAAATTAGCTCTTTGATACTTACCTTACGCAAGAGGGAAAATACGACAAAAAGAAACCCAAGGAGAGAGATAAAACCTATCATCAAATCAATTAGAATGTTTCTGGTACAAAAATAAATTTATGAGGAAGGTGACTAGCTGCCATGGTAAAGCCAGAAACGCTTAGTTATAAGGCTCGATTACGACAAATCTTGCAATTTAAATACGCTAGTTGCCCTCTTGTTCTTCCACTCCGAGGGCCTACGATTGGTTCATCCTTTTCTCCTCTTCATCGAAGTTGCCTGAGTTATCCTCGGCACCCCGGCTCTGAAGATGGCGTGGTTTCTCTTCCCAACACGTCTCAATTGTCGTGCACTGTTTAATATCTTTTACATACAACAAAGAAGAACCACGCATACCCATATCCCGCACGGATCTCAAAAACCACAAACTAAATTCCAATTGACTATGATTTCATATCAGTCGCGTACGTAAATTTCTTATCCGGTCATATTGTTACAACCAAAATAAAATCTAATTGTAAATCTATTGTTAAATCCGTGGTCTAGGTTTTTCAAATAATCTCTGCAGTTAGCTCACCTAGTAATTTTGATAGTCATGAATAATTAACAATAAAAGAATAGAATAACATCTTCATTTTAACTGTGACTACGCCAATGCAACTCTAGCCTTAAGGTTAGTTGAAATCCTTAAAAATACTAACCAAAGTTCGCATCCCGAGGTGTCGGTCCGCCGACCCGTCAAATTTAGTCAACTCTAGTATTTCATCGAAAAGTACCACAAATGTACAAGCGATGAAATTTATACATTCCTGCTTATTATGTTATAATGACACAAAATCAAAATTATAGACCAGACCGTCACAATATTGGCATTCCTGCACAAAAGAGGAAGAATAAAATGTTGTTTTAAATGAAACTTTAGTCCAGCTTGTTGGCTACGCGGATAGAGGGATTTGACGGCTGGTAACCGCACTTCATGCGAAAAAATATATAAATTATCGAAATCTGCTACGGCAGAGTGCCACACCCAGTAATGGCTAAAAGGCGTGATGATATATTTATTTATTTTATATATATATATATATATATATAAATATATACCGGGTGTAACCCGAAAAGTGAAACATAGGCGTTTAACATGGCAAATCAGTTTTTCCGTGCGCATTGCATCCCTAATTATTTTAGGAAAAAATATTTCAAATAAATGTTGTAAAGCATAAAATTCTACATCCGAATCAATAAACAAAATTCATTTTTACTACTTCATAACTGCAGAAATTAAATTTGAAAATTCACGTAATTTCAATTTAATTGTAATAGCCATGGAATTAAAAACAAGAGATGAACAAATGCGTAACGTTTTATACGTCAATGTCAGAATAAATTGTCAAAATCATTTTTACGTGCTAAATATTTATTTTCTAAATAAAAATTTAATAATAATAAGGCAAAATATTTTTTAGATTTAGTATTTAAGAATAAAAATAATAAACTCGATAAAATATTTAAGGTAGGTTGTTATTAAATATTTAACAAATTAATTAATGTAACATAAATTAAATTCAATAAAAACATCAAAAAACTAAATATTCTTAAATTGTTAAATTACATGTTCAAATAGTCCACCGTTTTGAGCTAAACAATAACCTAATATGTTGTAGAAGCTTTCTCGAGCATTCCTTAATTGTCGATTATTTATTTTCTGGCATTCTTGTAATATAGCATTTTTATGTTCTTCTAAATTCTGGTATCTTTTTTTATAAACATAAGATTTTAAATGGCTCCATAAAAAAATCGCACGGATTTAAATCTGGCGACCGTGCTGGCCATTTAACTGGTCCATTTCGTCCTATCCAGCTTTCAGGAAATACATGGTTTAGATATTCCACAACTTCTCTAGTGCGATATGCGGGGCAGCCATCATGCTGGAACCACACATTTTCTTTGTTTGTTTCAACAATTTGTGGTCCAACAGAATGAATTAATAAATGTAAATATGATGCTGAATTTATTCGTTGAATGAAGAATGGGCCAATGATTTTATCACCAAAAATTCCTGCCCACACATTGACAAAATGACGATATTGTGTCCTCGATTCTACAATATTATGTGGATTATTTTGTGACCAGTACAGATAATTATGACAGTTTGGTTCGCTATTCATGGTAAATATGCATTCATCTGCGAATAAAATACTACTTAAAAATTCCCTATTACAATTTCATTTCTCCATCATTATTTCCAGAATGAGGCACGCAGTTCAAAATCTCGTTCCAAAATATTTTGGTGGTTTTGAAATTTAAAAGGAATGAATGCATTTATGTTTTTTGAGAATTCTATGCACTGTCATAAAATTTAAATTTAGTTCACTGGAAATATCCCGCACACTCATTGTTGGCTCCAATTCTATTAAAGCAAGAATATTTTCTTCATTGTTATAAATTCTTTCATTTATTTCTTTCTTGAAATTTAGTGTTCCTGTCTTTTCAAACTTTACTATTACCCTCTGAAAAGTTGCCGTACTAGGAATATCATGATGCTGCCAAATAGCGCTAATATGGTCACGAATTAGTCGTAAACTATGGCCAGAAAAATGCCATTTAATTATTTGCAACTTTTCTTCATCTGAATAATTATTCATTTTTGATAATAATAAACCCTAATATTGATTTAATATCACAGTTTGTCAAAATAAATACTAATAATTTGAGGTATAAAACGTTACGCATTTGTTCATCTCTTGTTTTTAATTCCATGGCTATTACTATTAAATTGAAATTACGTAAATTTTCAAATTTAATTTCTGCAGTTATGAACGAGTCAAAATGAATTTTGTTTATTGATTCGGATGTAGAATTTTATGCTTTACAACATTTATTTGAAACATTTTTTCCTAAAATAATTAGGGAAGCAATGCGCACGGAAAAACTGATTTGCCATGTTAAACGCCTATGTTTCACTTTTCGTGTTACACCCGGTATAAATAAAATAAAATTTTAATTCTAAAATAATGAAACAGATAACAATGTGCATATAATAAACTAGCAAATAAATAGTACAAATTACAAAAGGAGAAGCACTAATAATAATTTCTAATATTGCATCCCTTTTATATATAGGGCAGATATGACATACCAACGGGACGCTGTAATACGAATTGGCTTTTCCAGTAATTGTATGCTCATAATTATTTTCCACTTTGTTAAATAATAAGCCCCTAAAGGTATCTTGTATCTTTTGCAAATAACGTTGAAAATTGTGTTCCGGGGTTAATTCGTAACATTCGAACTAATATATAATATTAGGATAATACAAGGATAATAGGCAATATTTACGTAATATGTAGTTATTTATTGACATGTTGAATTTAAATTTTTCTTCTAAACCTACCCTGGGCATTGGAAGTATAGATAAATTTACAACACTTTGCGATATAAGTGTTGAAAGATTATTTTGTAATTTTATATTAGAAGGGCTTGTAATCGTTTCATTGCATTTCCTCGGGTTTTCGTGCATTGAACAATATGGTTCGTTAGGTACGTGAATCCTGGTAGATATATCAGGATACAGGTTTGGTTTGTTTTCCAAGCGAATAAAGTAAATAAATCACGCCTTTTACCCATTACTGGGTATGGCAGTCTGCCTAAGCAGATCTCGGTAAATGATATATTTTTCGCATGAAGTGCGGTTACCAGCCGTCAAATTACGGCCCCCAAGGATATTAGTGGACGGGGAGCCACAAGGGTAGATTTAAATTGGGGAAAATTGTTTGTCGACTGTGAGGATCGAACCAGGGTTCTCAAGATCCACAGGCCGACTCAATATCACTGAGCCACCTACCCGAATAAAGTGATATTAACAAAACCTGTGTTTGTAAGAATTGAAATAATTACACTGTAGAATTATAGTGGTGATCTTATAACTACAAGATTTTCAGAGTAATTAACATACAAAAAAAATTATGCGTGGAAATAAATAGTTACATTGTTGTAATACGAGCTTGAAAAAACCATTTTAGCAATTTACTAATATACTACTAGATTAAATGGTTAAAAGCACGTCATTCTCTTTTAATATAGCCAAGCTTTATTATATTTACAGCATTACGGCGAAACTTTAATTAATATGAGTAATTAAAATGATTTCATAACGCAAAATATCGTAGTTACCACCATTAGAAAATAACCACTTTAAAATAATTTATGGAAAACACAATCTTGGACGAGAAGCTCCAACTAAATTATTAAAACCTGGAATATATATATATATATATATATATATATAGGGAATTCTTTTTCAAATCGGCCACCCCCTCTGCCCATTTCAATTTTGGGGGAAAAATTTTTTTGACCACACAAAAACATTCGTCAAGAAGTTTAGTTTTTGATACCGTTAGGTGTTTAAAAAAGAAAAAAAATATAACCCCAAAAAAACTATCTAAAGGGAGGTATCTCGCAATAAAAAGCCATTTTTTAGTCAAAAATGATCGAAAAAATGATAATTCCTTAATAATTTTGACCAAATTACTCATTAAAAGTATTTTGGGGGTCGCTGAACAAGAATCCGATATCAGAATTCAAATTCAAAATGGCGGACATTACTTATTTATCATCGAATTTATTCAAATTAACCGGCTTAAAATTCGAATTTCTCGAAATTATTTCGGGAAATATTTTTTTCTTACATTTTCTGACTCCTTTAAATTTTTCCCCCAAAATTGAAATGGGCAGATGGGGTGGCCGATTTAAAAAAGAATTCCCCATATATATATATATATATATATATATATAAGTTAGATTTATTGATTTGCAATAAATGTTTTAAAAAAAAATTATTTTGAGTGTTTTACAACATTAGATATTTTTTAGCTTCAGAACTCAAAAGTTAGATACAGATTTGTTTACAAGTATGTGTTGATCGTACTGGAGTGAGAATCTGACTGCGTTCAGTCTTACACGATCCTACCCAGGATGTTACATGATTCTAAGATATGATATTACACTATTCTGGAATCGTATTGCTGGAGAGTCAGCGGTTTCTGTGGGAACACCGTTTCCTAACTCCTCCTTCGCTAGAATTGGGCTTCATCGGGGAGCTGGTGGACCGTTGTAGGGGCTGAAGTTCTCGGTTGAAGTTCAATGCCTTCTCTGGACTTCAGTCTTGTCAGCGAGCGTCTGTGGAACTTTCTCTTTAAAAAGATTACAAGCAGGATGATAGCACCTGTAATCAAAATTATATAGAGTATTAGGGTTGAATAATTGATGATATTGTTGACATCGTGCTGGTCGAAGAAATAGTCGTCAATGGATTCTTCGAGTTTGTTCATTGGTTTCAGCTCGTTGATGGTATTCAGTTCAATTGACATTTTTGGAATTTGTGATTTGTTGAAGTCAAATTTGTAGTTTTCGATTACTACTGGTTTGCCAAAGGTTCCGTGTTTAAATAATAAATTTTGGTTCTTGTATTCCAACAGGCAATCGTCTTCTTTTACCAGGAATATTCCTTGGAGCGTTTTTATAGTGTCGCCTTGTTTACATTTGATTTTAATTTCTTCGTGGTCGGGGAATATTATTAAATGTTGATTGATGTCAGTTAAATATTCGATATGATTCTGTCTGATATTTAATTTTAGAAATTGACAATTTTCAATGTTGTTGTGTGATATGAAGTTCTTCTCGCAAGAGTTTTCGGTCAGTTCACTTATCTCGTTGGGACACTGGTATGTGTTTTCCTTATTGTAGGTACATACGTCATATAGAGATTTAATTTGTCCATTATTTGATCTTAAGAAGTATTCTTGATTAGGGATAACAGTTACATATTCAGTATTGTGTTTAGTAGGAATCGGGATTAGGTGAATTAACTCAAATTGCGTTTCGTAATTTATAGGAATTTCAATAAAATACGTAATTTTGTTAGATGATAATTTGCAATTTACAAAGAGCATTTTTTCTAGTTCTAGAATATTTTCTGAATTTATATTAATTGGTAACTGATTATTATAAAATTTTGAAATTTTATTTAATTCTGTGAGTAGATCGTGTGACTTTATAATACTTGGATGTATAGTGTGTAATTTACAAAACGTCAAAGAATTTTCGACATCTTGGAGAATATTAAAGTTAAAGTATATAAAGTGTTTAATTGATGAAAAATATCTTTTATAAAGAGTTTATCTTGATCTCTAGTTCCACCGACAACAATGTGGAGTAGTTGTTCAATTTTTGATTTTAATAAGTTTTCATTTTCTCTGATTGTGTCAACAGTCCTATTAAAATAGTCTATCATTTGTTGATTGACGGAATATTGGTATTTAATTTGGTGATTTAAATTATTTTGATTCTCCTTTAAGTGATTTAAAATTTGTGTATAACGTTTATCGTCGTCTGCATCTAAATTTCCTGTTATTGATTTGATAACTGTTCCGAGGCCGTTGATTAAGCCTCTTTTAACTCGTTGACTTTCTGTTTGTTTTGTTAAATGATTAATTTTTTCGTTACTGTTATTACGAATATAATCAATTATGTTATTATTATTGTCAAATTTAGGAGAAATTGTCTTGTCATTATTAAGGATTCGTTTAAGGTTTTCATATTGTTTGTTTAAATTTTCATATTGTGTCCAAAGTGGTTGTAAGTCGTAATAGTGTATGAATGTGTGTGTGGATTTTTGGAGTTTTGCGGTCCCGAGATTTATTGTCAGTAGTCCTGGATTATGTGTTATGTCTTTCATACTTAGTCCGTGGGAGTATGAGAGGTAGAGGGACCTGGAATATCCGAATTTTTGTTAGAAATTTTTCGGGGTCTTCTTATATTGGAAAGGTGTATTTTAGGCTGCTTTTTGTCATTGGGATTAGTTTCTATTTCCGCTGTTTTCAGGGGTTTATTTAATTTTTTATCTTTTCTTTCTTAAATTTAGGCAATTTCGTTTTATTTACTTTTTGTTTGTTTTGAACATAAACTGTTTCAGGGATGTCTGGGAGTTCTTCTCTTGTTTCATTAATTTTAGTTATTAATTTAGATTTTTCATCTTGCAATTTTTGATTAATATTTCGATACATTAGCTTAGTTCTATCTTTGTGTTTTTGTATATAGTCGTGGGTAACTTGTTTATCAAGTTCGATATCGAGAGGGGAATTTACTTCTAAATGACCGTTAATAATTTTAATCGGTTTTAAATTTGTCGAACTATGATTTGTATTATTATATGCTAAAATTGCATATGATATTTTATCTTTTATCGACTCAGTCTTGAAATTGTCTTGCATATTGAATAAACCAATATGTTCTATTAAAGTTGAGTGAAAACGTTCAACTAAACCATTCGAGTTTGGATTTTGTGAGCAAGTAAAATGAATTTCAATTTTATGCAAGGATAATAATTCTTTAACAACTGTATTTTTAAATTCGAGTCCGTTGTCGGATACAATTAATTTTGGTATACCATGATGGGAAAAGAATTTAGTTAATTTATTTGTAATTTCTATAGCGTTAATTGACGTTACTTTATAGGCTTGCGCGTATTTTGAAAATGCGTCAATTAATGTTAGAAATTTGGAATTTTCGAGACTTAATGTGTCTACGTGTATAATGTCTAATGGTTTGTTGGGGGTCGGAGTTATATTTAATTTAGGTTTTACAGGATTTCTTTCGTATTTGGCTGCTAAACATATCTCGCATTGATTGATATAATCTGTGATGGTTTTATGTTGGTTAGGCCAATAATATCTCTTTTTTATTTGATTATAAACTTCATTAATGCCACGGTGATTTGTTTTGCTTTCATGATTATTTTTAATTGTTTGTAAAATTTCATCTGGGTCTTCTACATCTATTAATTTAGTATTACACTTAATAAATTTAATTTCAGAGTTTTTGAAATACTTTTGCAATACGTTGCTAAATTGTTCGTATAAGGGTTGCTCGAAATATAGGTAATATTTTACTATTTTATTTCAACAGCGATTCGTGCTAGAGCAATAATTTCTCCGCCTAGCAGTAATATCGGTTCTTAGTAATCAATTAGTAAAATACGTTTTCAAATAAAATTTACAGTGTCGCTAACATTCCGCGATAAATCGTGACAAGAGAAATGCGCGTGGCATTTACATACCTAGCAGGCCCGTCTTAAGCATATTCTGCGCAGGGGTGCCGGGTGGTCAGCCTGCACCCCAGCTCTTATCAACCAAAAAAACGGAATTCTAATTTTTAATGTTTCATTTATTTATTTCTCAAAATTCCTAAATTATACAAATAAAACAATAAATTATACAAATTAAAAATAATATTTTTCAATTTGAAAGCCCGGAAAAAATACATCAGTAATGTTTTATTTTATATTATTATTTAATAAGTACCAATTTATTCTGATTATTATTTTTTATAATATATATTTTTAAAAGGATTCAATTATATAATATATTAAATAATATATTTATTTGTAGACGTTTCGAGCAAAAATATTAGCTCATCATCAGCACCTTAAAATATAAATACAATAATTATAATATAAAACTAGTAAATTAATCAAAATATTAATATAGGCACCAATATTAAATTAGTTTATTAAACACACCTCATACCGCTTTCGGCACTTGTTATACCGCTCACAATGTACAAGTTAAAATAGCTCTTCTTACTACACACCTAAAAATTACCGAAACTGCTCGTCCACGTCCCCGAAACAGACATTTTAATTACGAGGCTATAGATGAGCCCATTTTAGACACATGAAAAAATTTAAAATAAATTTTTATTTTATTTACTTCACACGGATATCTCCAAATTAAATGAGAGATTCGAGTTGCTAATGAATCAGAATAATAATAATAATAATCTATTAAATACAGAAAAGGCTTCAGAATCCAATGTTTTTATAAAATATTTATTTGTGAACGTTTCGAGCAAAAATATTAGCTCATCATCAGCTCCTTAAAATATAAATACAATAATTATAATATAAAACTAGCATTAATCAAAATGTCAAACCTTAAAAAAAAGCAAAAATATACAACATTATTTGTAAAATATTAATAATAACAAAAATGAAAGAAGATACATATGAAAAATAAAAATTGAAAAAAATAATAAATAATTAAAATAAATAAAAACTAAATTGTTAAATTCCCTACAAAAGTTTTGAGCACATTTTAAATCATTATACGCATCAGTTTGATAATTAATCGAGGTACCATGGTGTAAATTTTTATGTAACGTTTCTAAAATAAGTCTATGCTTTTATTTTCCATAACATCAATAATTTTGGCTGCAGAAAAGTTTAAAATATGTCCAGTCTCCAGGTTTGAATTTTACAATTGAGCATGAATTTAATATTTCTATTAATTTTCTGGATGTCACTTTATTTAAATCTAATAATAAAATTTATACGAATTGGTTTAGAAAAAATACTGCATCTGGTAGATATCTCAATTTTCAGTCTTATATTGATATACGATACAAGAAGAGTGTTGTAATTGCTTTAGTTGACCGTTGTTTTAAGCTATCTGAATCACTAACTTCACTAATATTAATTCGCTTTATACACAAACTAAGGACCAAATTGAAAAATCTAAATATAAAAATATTGTATTCAAAATTCCATGTGGGTCTTGTGGAAAATGTTACATTTGAGAGACTTTGTTGGAGATACTTTACGAGCCAACCTGATCTAGCACGTGTCCACGTGCATTACCATGGTGATTTGAAGTCTGTCAATCAATCAAATAAATATTGAGTACATCTGTCAGTTACGTTTTTCTATTTCTAATAAATCATTGTATTTACGTGTTGTCTCTTATTCTACATTGTATACCCAAACTTTGCTAACAGGTTATGGGCCCAGATCATTGCAGAAACAAAAGAGATTGTTGAGTGTACAGAGTTTCTTCAAAGTCGGTACTTTTCGAAAAGGTTCATAATGATGAACGCGACTGGTGTGAAATTCGAAGTTCTCAACAAAGATAACTACGATACGTGGAAGCTTCAAATGCGTGCAGTTCTGATAAAAAACGACGCGTGGGGCTACGTAAGTGGTGACAACGTAAAACCGGAAGAGATAGAAAATGACGTGGCGTCGGCCGCAGCGGCGAGACAATGGCGGCAGGCTGATTTGAAAGCACAGTCTGACATAATTCTCGCAATAAATCCGACCGAAATCAAGCAGATCAAGGGCTGCGATACCGCGCGACAAATTTGGACCAAATTGGAAAAGATATATCAGTCCAAGGGTCCGGCGCGAAAAGCAGCGTTACTTAATTCTCTCATTTCCCTCAAAATGCAAGATGGTGAAGATGCGCGCACACATTCTCGGCGCTTCTCGGATATGGTTGACAAGTTGGCTGAACTGGACGTCGAAATCAATCAGGATTTATTAGTCGTCATGCTTCTGCGTAGTCTACCTGAAGATTTCGAGAATTTTAGGTGCGCGATATCATCGAGGGACGAACTACCTGATTTGGAAATTCTTCAAATCAAGATCGCGGAGGAATTCGATGCGCGAAAAGAGGTTAGACGTAGTTCGACGCAAAATGCAATGTTCGCAGGTAACAAGTGGAAACACAATAAGAAGAAGCGAGATGAAAAATTTGAGAAAAGTAGTTCGGTAAATAAAGACGCAAAACTCAAGTGTTACAAATGTAACGCGATCGGGCATCGGGCGAAAAATTGTAAAACACGGGAAAAATCCAAAGAACAATTCGCGAATAACTCCGAAAATGTAAGCTTATTTACGGCAAATAATACTTTCGGATCGGGAATTGACGCGGATAGTCATGCTTGGTGTTTTGACAGCGGATGCACGTCTCATATGTGCAAAGACGTCAAAATGTTCGTTAAAATTGATTCAAAGAATAATTGCGAGTCATTGAATCTAGCCGATAGCTCCTGTACGGACATTGCGGGAAAGGGTAAAGCGTTGGTCGCGACACGCGTGAACGGTAAAATTAAAATCGTTGATTTCGAGGACGCTTTACATGTGCCGAATCTACGAACGAATCTTGTTTCGGTCAGTAAAGTTACAGATAAAGGTTATAAGGTAATCTTTTCAAAATCGAAGGGAGAGATTGTCGATTCGAAAGGCAATGTACTACTCGAGGCGAAACGTAGCGGCGGACTATATTATTTTCGAGATTTTAGCAACGTCGAACGGAATGAGACTCTTGGAGCACCGAAGGCGATGACGGCACTGCATAAAAACACCATCGAAGTTTGGCACGGCCGGATGGGGCATTTAAATATCCAGGATTTTCGACAAGCCGTCAGGTCGGGAGCCATTCAAGGTGTCAACGTTGAAGAGATCAATGGCAATTTCGAGTGCGAAGATTGCGTCCAGGGGAAGATGTGCAGAATTCCTTTTCCCAGAGTTTCGGAGAGAATGACAACTTTGGGTGAACTTATTCACTCGGACGTGTGTGGTCCGATGCGCGTCGCTTCGATTGGAAAGAGTCGCTACTATGTGACATTTATAGATGATTTTTCCGGCTGGTGTGAAGTGAGATTCATAAACCAGAAGAGTCAAGTATTAAATGAATTCGAGAAGTACAGGGCTTTTATCAGCACACAACAGGAAAAGAATATCAAGCAACTCCAATCAGACAATGGGTGTGAGTATGTTAACAAAGATTTTGATACATTTTTGCAGAAACACGGAATCACTCGGCGTCTGACGGTTCCTCGTAACCCAGAACAAAACGGAGTTGCGGAACGACGGAACAGAACGCTTGTAGACATGGCTAGGTGCCTACTAATCGATTCGGGCTTACCCCCGATGTTCTGGGCCGAGGCGGTTAATACAGCGAATTTTATTCGGAATCGATCTCCCACAAGCAAACTTAACGGAAGAACCCCGTATGCAGCATGGTTCGGTGAACCTCCGAACGTGTCAAGTTTTAAACGTTTCGGCAGCAAAGTTTTTATCATGGACCGGACACCAGGCAAAGGAAAACTTGAGCCAAGATCGAGACGAGGGATTTTCGTAGGTTACAGTTTGGAATCGAAGGGTTGGAGGATATGGTTACCGGATGAAAGAAAAATAGAAGTGTCCAGGGACGTGAAGTTCATGGAGGCGACCCAGATCGAATCTAAAAACAGGTATGTAGATTTCTACTCGGAAGATAGAAATAATTGTTCTAGAGAGTCCTCGAGGCCAGCAGACGGTGAACGCGACAAACATCATCAAACGCTGACCATTGATGTTGATCTTCATCGTTCTCAAGTTTTGGACGGTCAGATGAACAACGTTATCGGAGAAGGCGACGAGGAATCCGACCATGAAGATTTCCCTCCAATGCGTCAAATCACTCCAGAGAGAAGAGGACGCGGCAGACCTCGCCTGAATCGTACTGGACAACCCGGAAGACCTCGAAAGATCTATGCGACGGCGAGCTACGCCGACATACAAGATCTGCATTTTGCGTTTTCAACGGAAATTCCTGTCACTCGTGCTTTAGCTAGTGAAGAATCGAGTGAATGGATAAAGGCAATGGCAAGAGAAGTCAGATCAATTCTAGAAAAGGACACATGGGTATTGATGGATAGATCTTAAGCATCACAGGTAATTGGCAGTCGTTTTGTGCTATGCAATAAATATGGTGCAAATGGAGTTTTGGAAAAGCGTAAGGCCAGAATAGTGGCCAAGGGTTATGCTCAGCAATACGGAAAGGACTTCCATGAAACGTACGCACCGGTCGCACGATTGGGATCAATACCTACGACGATTGCTTTGGCTGCACAAAAAGAAATGCATATGAGACAATACGACGTGGAAACTGCTTATCTCAATGGCGACCTGGATGAGGAAATATTCATGGAGCTTCCGGATGGTTTCGTTGAGGTCTTGGAACATATTGTAGAACATGAGAAGACCAACGAACCATACTTTAGGAAAGCTAAAGTCATGTTGGACGAGCTTGGAAGCGGTGATAAGGTATGCCAAATGAAAAAGGCTTTATACGGCCTGAAGCAGGCTGGTCGAGCTTGGAATAAGCGATTCGATAAGGAACTGCGAAACCTGGGAGCTAGGGCGACAAAAGGAGATCCGTGCGTATACTTAAAAGGTGCGGGAGACAGCTTCACGATTATCGTCATTTATGTGGATGACATACTAGTGATGTCTCGAGATCCTGATGCGATCCTGGACTTTGGTAGCAAGTTGGCTCAGGTTTTCGAATTCAAAAATATCGGTAAGCTCAAACGATGTTTGGGGATGGATTTTTTTAGAAACAGCGATGGTATTGTTGTCAACCAAGAAACATACATCACGGATATTCTCAAACGTTTTGGCATGCAGAATTGTAATCCGGTGTCGACTCCTTTTGACATTGGAACTAAACTGGCAAAAGGCAAAGGATGGTGCGAGCTGGACGGCGAAAAACCACCTTACCGGGAGCTGGTGGGATGCCTTCTCTACTTATCAGTAGCCACCCGGCCAGATATCGCGCACGCAACTAGCTTGTTGAGTCAATTCAACGATAACTTCAACAAGACACACTGGAGCGCAGCCAAGAGGGTCCTCAGATACCTAAAAGGAACGCACAATATGGGAATCTTCTACAAGTGTGGTGGAGATTCGTTGACAGGTTTCGTAGACGCAGATTGGGGAGCCTCCATCGACGACAGAAGATCGTACACGGGGTACGTTTTCAAATTGAGTGGCGGCGCAGTCATTTGGGATTCGAGAAAGCAGCGTACAGTGGCCCTTTCAACCACAGAGGCCGAGTACATGGCTTTAAGCGAAGCGGCCAAAGAGGCGGTACATATACGACGTTTCTTGCGTGAACTCGGAATAGAAGGATGCGATTCCGTTAAATTAAACAACGACAATTTCGGAGCGCAAAAATTGGTAACTAATCCGATATTCCACGCGCGTACGAAACACATCGACATACGACACCATTTCGTACGCGATATTATAGACTCAGGAGAAGTCACATTAGAACATCTGAAGTCAGAAGATATGCCAGCCGACATATTGACTAAAGGATTGTCAAGAGTCAAGCACGATCGATGCATTAACCTCCTGGGGCTACAGACAAAATCAACCGAAGATGCGACGGTTGTCTCGAGGGAAGTGTTGGAGATACTTTACGAGCCAACCTGATCTAGCACGTGTCCACGTGCATTACCATGGTGATTTGAAGTCTGTCAATCAATCAAATAAATATTGAGTACATCTGTCAGTTACGTTTTTCTATTTCTAATAAATCATTGTATTTACGTGTTGTCTCTTATTCTACATTGCATACCCAAACTTTGCTAACAGACTTCATAACCGTTAGAAAAAAGATTCAACATAATTATTATTGCAAGCTTCTTATTCCAAATCATAGTGCTTTAACTCGTCACCATCAGGAGACTGGGCGTATTTTTAATTTTTCTGAAGCCAAAATTATTGATGTTATGGATAATAAAAAACATAGACTTATTTTAGAAACGTTACATATAAATTTACACCATGATACCTCGATTAATTATGAAACTGATGCGTATAATAATTTAAAATATGCTCAAATTTTAGTAGTTAATTTAACAATTTAATTTTATATATTTTATTTAATTATTTATTTTTTTTTTATTTTTATTTTTCATATGTATCGTTTTTCTTTTTTGTTGTTATTAACATTTTACAAATATCGTTTTATAATTTTAAGTTTGTTAGAGGTTTGACATTTTTATTATTATAATTATTGTATTTATATTTTAAGGTGCTGATGATGAGCTAATATTTTTGCTCGAAACGTCCACAAATAAATCCTTTTCAAAAACATTTATTTCTGAAGCCTTTTATTTATTTAATAGATTATTATTATTATTATTCTGATCCATTAGCAACTCGAATCTCTTATTTAATTTCGAGATAGCCATGTCAAGTAAATTAAAAAAAAAATATTTAAAATTTTTACATTGGGTCTAAAATGGACTGATCTGT
This sequence comes from Pterostichus niger, assembly GCA_947425015.1. Taxonomy (NCBI): domain Eukaryota; kingdom Metazoa; phylum Arthropoda; class Insecta; order Coleoptera; family Carabidae; genus Pterostichus; species Pterostichus niger. Next base: position 3,437,590 of record OX380347.1, read on the forward strand.
AGACTTGTAATTAAAATGTCATTTTCGGGGACGTGGACGAGCAGTTTCGGTAATTGTTAGGTGTGTAGTAAGAAGACCTATTTTAACTTGTACATTGTGAGTGGTATAACAAGTGCCGAAAGCGGTATGAGGTGTGTTTAATAAAATAATTTATAATTAGTGCATGCATTTGACTTAACAAAGTGTACGAAACGGTGCAATGACGTTGTTATTGAATGACTTAGGGTTTAATAAAATATCGAAATTTTTAGCGCTCGGCTTGTGTGAGCCCCTAGGACTCTGCGCCCGAGTGCACCCGTAACCTTTAACCCCCGGGTAAACACGGGCCTGATACCTAGCCACCAGCGTATTTTTATGAATTCATTTGAATAGATGTTGAATGTATCACATGCTGAAATATTATCGGCAATTCGAACAAACGACGGTTCTTAATGCACTCATATTATTATAGTTTAATTTAGTTTACTTATTTAAAAGTATGTTTGCTCATTGTGTAATGGAATAGTTATTTACATACCAAGTGCGGGAACGACTGGTGCCATACAACGAATCCGGGAACCTAGTTCACGCAAGAGGTTTGTACAATATTTCTTGTACGAAAAGTGTAAAACTATATAATTATAAGTTATTTTTGTACAAATAATTTTATTTAATAAGACAATATATCATAACATTACACAAATACACTGTTTTGTAGCTAATATCAGAGTAATGTGTCATAAATTTCACTTGTTTTATTGTTTATTTTTATTTAATGAAAATGAATAGTATTAATCCTACAAATATGAGTGATACAGAATATAGTTCTACGCCTCCCGAAGTACGCGAAGTTGCTAAGGAAACATCGGATAATTTACTTCCTAAAAAATCTAAAGAGCGGTACGAATCAGCTTATTTAAAATTTATTAATTGGAGTAAAATGAAAAAAGTAACACGCTATTCTGAGAATGTGTTATTGGCGTATTTTCAAGAATTCTCACATAAAAAATCATTGTGGTCAACATATTCAATGTTAAAATCTTGTTTACTTATACATAATAATATAAATATTGCAAGATATTCAAAACTTATCGCTTTTCTGAAACGCGAAACAGCAGACCAAAAGCCTAAAAAATCTAGAGTTTTAGATGATAATCAGATAAATCAATTTATAAATGAAGCACCAGATGATACTTTTCTTTTAATGAAGGTAAATGTACTTGTATATACACAATATGCATGTGTAAATACACTTAATTTTTCCATATTTATTACAAACTTGACTTTTAGGCTGTTTTAATAATTGGTGTATCTGGAGCTTGTCGCCGTGAAGAACTCTGCAAAATGTTGATAAATCATCTAGAATTTAAGAACGACATAGTGGCAGTTGCAATACCTGACAGCAAAACTAATATTTCCCGTAATTTTGTAATAATTCAATCTAATTGGATTAATTTGCTAAAAAAATATATAGATATAAGAGCTAGAGTTCTACCAAAAAATTACAGATTATTTTAGGCTTACCGCAATGGTAAATGTATAAATTCACCAGTTGGTCTTAATACAATTGGCAAAGTACCATCTCAAATTGCTATATATCTTAAGCTAGATAGTCCAAATGAGTTTACTGGCCACTGCTTTCGCAGAACATCAGCAACTATACTAGCAAATAATGGCGGCGATTTAGTATCAGGTAAAAGACTTGGTGGTTGGAAGTCATCAGTAGTAGCGGAAGGTTATATTGAGGAATCCTTGTTCAGTCGCGTAGCAATTGCACGAAAATTAACTGAAGGTGTACCATCATGTGCAAGTACATCAACAGCAACTGCTGCTGCAGCTATAGATGTTCATGTGCAGCCAGATATACAATCCAATCAAAGAAACGAAGTTGTGCCAGGAGTTAGCATTTCTAATTGCCAAAATTGTTCTATAAATATAAACGTTTACAATAACATCCCACAAAACAATAATTAAGTTAAACAATAATATACCCATAACACTGCTTTGTAACAATTTTGTCAAATTTCAATTGATTTAATCTTTATTTCAATGTAATGAAAATAAAGAGTTTATACTATTTGCTAATTTTATTTGTAGTACACAGTAAATTTAATAAACTTGTTTAATTTCATATCTATGTTGTTATAATTTACCTTACGTTTGAAGGTTATGTGTTTCCACTGCTGTCGAGTGGTTATTTCGTTGCCAACATTGTGAACTAAATACACTAAATTTATCATTTTAAAATTAAATTTCATTTAATATTCCATCATTTTCTTTTATTATTATTACGCAAAAGGGTGTTTGAGATACTATACTTTTTTATTATAAATATAGATTTTTAATAAGTGCTTTAGAAATTGGAGTGTTTTTTCCAAAATTTCCCGAACGAGTGCGGGAAATTGACGTTTCGGTCGTTGCGTAGGCAACGCGAAACAACACATTTTAATGTATGAGTACAAAATAGTTATTTACATACCAAGTGCGGGAACCTAGTTCACGCAAGAGGTTTGTACAATATTTTTTGTACGAAAAGTGTAAAACTGTATAATCATCATCATGTGCAAGTACTTCAACAGAAACTGCTGCTGCTGATATAAATGTTCATGTGCCGCCAGCTTAACAATCCATTCAAAGAAACGAAGTTGTGCCAGGAGTTAGTATTTCAAATTGCCAAAGTTGTACTATAAATATAAACATTCATAATAACATTCCACGAAACAATAATTAACATAAACAATAATATAATATATACACATAACACTGCTTTGTAACCATTTTATAACTAAGTTAACAGTAATGTCAAATTTCAATTGATTTAATTTTAATGTAATGAAAATAGAGACTTATATTATTTACTAATTTCATTTGTAGTATACAGTAAATTTCATACACTTGTTTAATTTCATATCTATGTTGTTACAATTTACCTTACGTTTGTAGGTTATGTGTTTCCACTGTTGTCGGCGCTGTCATTTCGTTGCCAACATTGTGAACCAAATGCACTAAATTTATAATTTTAAAATTAAATTTCATTCAATATTTAATCATTTTCTTTTAGTATTATTACGCAAAAGGGTGTTTGAGATACTATACTTTTTTATTATAAATATAGTTTTTTAATAAGTGCTTTAGAAATTGGAGTGTTTTTTCCAAAATTTCCCGAACGAGTGCGGGAAATTGACGTTTCGGTCGTTGCGTAGGCAACGCGAAACAACACATTTTAATGTATGAGTACAAAAAGATTATTACAATTTAGTTATATAAAGGAAAATAAAATAAAAGCACCATGAATCTAAGCATTAATAGTTACATATTATGATATTAATAATTTGGCTTCATTCATTCTACGTTCACAATTTTCTTTGCCTGGGCTCTCAAATGAAAAGTATGTAGCTTTACTCGTATATTTTATATTCGTTTATTTTCTATTTAGATGTCCAACAAATATGTATAACGCAGTTAATTTACATTTACAGGGGATCAAATACATAACATAATAAAGTATATAAATTTTTAATATCACAGGTGTAGCTAATTAAATTTTATTTTTCGTTTTTACTTCCTTGTTCGAAGTAAAGGAAGTATTGTAATCGCGAAAATTTTCGGTTCGCAGATTTCAACGGTATTTTGGCCCTCCCTGAATCCATTTTGACTAATTTCGTAATGCCGTCTGTACGTACGTATGTACGTACGTACGTATGTATCTCGCATAACTCAAAAACGGTAAGCCGTAGAAAACTGAAACTTTATATTTAGGACTATTATAACATCTAGTTGTGCACCTCCCGTTTTGGTCATTATTCAACTACCGGAAGTGGTACTTTACTTGAAGCCTATAATAGATTTTCATGAAAATCTATATTCAAATATAATTTAAAACTTTCCAAATTTGGTATATAAGACTACAATATCAAAAGAAATAACTTAATAGGTTTTGGTTAAAATAGACTAACCGGATGTGATACTTTACATGAAGCTGCTAACATTTTTCTTGAAAAAAATGGTATTATTTTAATTTTAGAAATAAATGCTGCAAATAAAAGTTTTAGAGAATTAAATTCTGCGTCCAGCACATTAAGAATTTTTAAATTAGCCTTTTGCATAAGCGAGATATCTAAATTTAAATATTATATATGTTTTTTGTTTTTTTTTTAAATTAAGTTTGCTATGGTTTAGAACAAAAAATAAAAAAATAAAAGATTTACTGTCAAATACGTGCAATTAAAAAAATATCTATAGTTTAATACGCATACAAGTAAGTCATGTAGTGTCCACATCAGATTTTTTATTTTTTAAATCTACTCCTAATTGCACAGCAATGCATTTGTTATAAAACAATACATGCAGAGGATGAAGAATATATAAATAAAAATAAAACACAAATATATCATCACGCCTTTTATCCATATCTGGTTGTGACACCCCTTCGTAGCAGATCACGGTTAGTGATGTATTTTTGCGCATGAAGTGCGGTTACCAGTCGTCAAATCATTGTTTGCTGACTGTAGGAATCGAACCCAGGTTCTCAAATTCACAGACCAACTCGATATCACTGAGCCACCTACCCCATAATAATTAACGAAAAAGAAAAAAATATTTTACACTTTGCTTTCTGTAATTTTTTTAATCTCACCGCAGAGTACTACGAGAAAGACGCGTTGCCCCATTTTTCTTATCACATACCATGGGTTTAAGAGCATTTAATTCAATTTATTTTATTTAATATGTACTATGTATTTTGTAGCAAATATGATTTTACATAGCAAAAATTAGAATGTTTGCATTCAATTTAGAGAAGTTTACAAAAGATAAAGTCGTGAATGGTATATTAATATTAATGAGAAATTGCAATTAGATGAATAAACATTTACTAACTTAAATTAGTGTCCAATAGTATCAATACTTGCCCCTTGTCGCAGGATCTGTACGATGGGCATTCGAATTCAAAGATACCAATTTCGAATCCTATGCAAGCTAAAAATTTATGAACTACCTCACTGTGGCTCCGTGAGTCCGGATCCTGTATCGTAATTGTGATTAAGTACCTATTAGCATAAATAAATAAAGTGAGAGACTTTTTAGAAGCTGCTAATTTTTTTGAAAACAACCGCAATTGTCCTGCTTGAAAACGATGAAAAAAATGTATTTATTGAAAATAATCGAGCGTTAGTAAAGTTTAAATACTAACTTCTTAACTTACATCTGCAAAGTATATATATATATATATATATATATATATATATATATATATATATATATATATATATATATATATATATATATATAATTTAAATAAATAAAATTATTATTTGTTTTTGTAATTTTTTTTGTATTTTGTTAATTATTCTGTGTTGCCCGATTTTCAAATCCGGTATTCGGCAGGATAATAGTAAAGTGATTGGGTAATCAGATATACGTTGCATCTCTAATTTATACTTTCAATGATTTCTACTTATGCTTCTTATACGTAACTTACCTAAGCAACTCGAGGGCGTATACGTACAACAAAATATATTGTCCAAAAAAAAATTGCAGTATCAGAGGAGTAATTTCAGAAAATACAAATTTATACATGAATTAGTGTCATTTTACAAATCTACCCTTATTAACATGCGTTTATAACAGAACAATATTTACAGGGGTTGAGAAACATACCACAATGAAATATAATATTTTTATTTAGCACTACAATTACTTACTTCCCACTACTGTCATTCATTTATATTTATCGTAAACTGTCCAACGAAAATTTACAATTATTCATAAAATTGGTTCAAATCTTTAGCAAGAAGCAAACTGCAACGAGACAAAATAATAAACTGTTAATTAACTTTTTTGTCTTGCTGTGGCTATGCATACCCTAACATAGATTTTAGTTTGTTTTCTGTCTAACTATGACTGTGATTTCCCTAACGCAATTTGTCATACTATATTTCCGTCTTGCTATAATTGTGCTTGATCTAACACAATTTATAGTTTCCAGAATGCTGCTTGTCGCGACTCAGGCTTGAGATTCTATCACAACTGTTTGTATTTGTTTATATTGCTTGGTTTATTCAATATTTATGTATTTAATTAGTGGCGCAACTAAAGGTGGCAGGATTGGTAAAATTTCAGAGGCACTCAAGCTCAGACGGCTCCAAGGCAGATTAAAATAAATTAGGTACAATGAGGTAGGTAGCTCAGTGGTATCGAGTCAGCATATGGATTTGTGAACCCGGGTTCGATTTCCACAGCCGAAAAATATTTTTCTCCAAATGAAAACTACCCCTCTAGCTCTCCCAACACTAACATCAATAGGAGCCGTGATTTGACGTCTGGTAACCGTATTTCACGTAAAGAAATATATTACTTACGAAGACCTACTACAGGAAAGTGCCACACTCAGTAATGGGTAAAAGACGTGATGATATATTTGCGAGTATTTATTTTATTTATGTACAAGATTCATCTTCCGGCAAAAGTATCTATTTATTAACTTCGAATTTACCAAAACTATTTAATTAATATTTATTAGTGGAAATCAAATTAAATTATAAAGAGAAAAATTGGGATACCACCAGGATTTGAACATGGGATCTATGAACTCCATTCATTTACTTTAAACCACCTAAGCCACGGTCGTCTGTGATTGAAATATGATTTAATCTAAGAATAACAGTGAATGAACCTACTAGAACTACTGCAACCTGAGCCACTTGTATTGACAACATTATAATATCAAATAATTTAAAGAACAAAAACATAATTATTAACTCCGGTTTATCTGACCACTATGCGATCTCATGTTCGTTACTAAATATACTAGTAAGATCTGATAGCTCAGATCAATATACAATTACTAGATCATTCTCAGAAGAAAATATCAATCGCTTTAAATGTATGTTAGCAATGGAGACTTGGGACTGTTTAAAAAATAATATAAATGTTGAAAAACTTACTCAAGAATTCTATACTCAGTTTAACACGCACTTTGATGAAGCATTCCCAGTAAAAAGAGTTAAACAGAGATATTTCAGAAGTAAAAACTGGATTACAGCAGGAATACGCACATCATGCAAAAGAAAACGTAAATTGCACCAGAAATTAAATAAAAAATACTCACCTGAACTTCTTATTTACTACAAAACCTATTGTAAAATCTTAAAACAAGTCATACGACATGCCAAAATAAATAGCATAGCAACTACCATCGCAAATTCTAACAACAAAATAAAATCTACCTGGAAGCTAGTAAAACAAGAAACCAATACTATTTCAAATAATATTCAAGTAAGTGGCGAACCACTAGATGTAGCTAATCAATATAATGAATACTTCCTTAGTATAGGAAATGATTCACAAAAAGAACGATATGAATTCCTAGAGCAAGCATGTTACAACTCATTTTTCTTATATCCAGCAACTGAGGCTGAAGTCGAAACTACAATAGGAACACTGAAGAACAGTATGTCCTCTGGTGTTGACTGTATTCCCTCCGCACTGATCAAAAAATGTGGAGCACTGATTTCCTCTCCGTTATGTTTAATTTTCAATCAGTCTCTTGAAACTGGCACATTCCCATCACTGTTTAAAAAATCTATTGTGATTCCTATTTTCAAAAAAGGTGATCACGAAATCATTGAAAATTATAGGCTGATATCCCTACTGTCAGTATTTTCCAAAATTTTTGAAAAATTAATTTATACTAGACTACTTCAACATCTTAATAACAACAATATAATTTCAAAGTGTCAACATGGGTTTATTAAAAATAAATCGACAACAACTGCTACAAACACTATCGTCCAACAAATTCTAAGTGACCTTGACAATAATTTATGTGTGTGCGGAATCTCAAGTGACTTATCAAAAGCTTTTGACAGTGTAAACCATTCTATATTGTTACAAAAACTTGAACATTACGGCGTACGCGGTATCCCTCTTCAATGGTTCCATTCTTATTTAAGTGATCGGTCCCAAGCAGTTAAAGTATTGTGCATTAAATACAACACGAACGTAGATGTCATATCTCAGTGGGGTCCAATAATATCAGGAGTACCACAGGGTTCTGTGCTAGGCCCTCTTCTATTCCTTATCTATATCAACGATTTGTCAAATTATGTTCATTATGCCGAAATTGTCCTCTATGCTGATGATGCATATTTTTTACTCAAAAGCACTAAAACTGATTTATGTAATATGAATGTACTTGTCAATAATACTCTCGAGGATATTCAAACATGGTGCAACAAAAATAATCTTATACTAAATGTTTCAAAAACTAACGTTATCCAATTTTACTTTAATACTAGCAGTAAAATCGAAATGAATATCCAAAATAATCAAATAGCTCTATGTGATTCTATAAAATGTTTAGGTTTCTACCTTGATTATGACTTAAAAGGAGTTAGTCATGTTAATAATTTGATAATTAAACTAAGTAAAGCTTGTTATTGCCTTAGAGTGCTATCGCAGAAGGTTAATCTGGATGTTTTATTGTTAATATATTATGGTTATTTCTATTCTGTCATGAATTACGGTATAATTATCTGGGGCTCTTCAACTCGATCAAATGAGGTTTTCCTCATTCAGAAACGTGCTCTTCGTATATTGCATAAACTCAACCCAAGAAGCTCATGTCGTGGTAAATTCAAGTCTCTCAATTTGTTAACGTTCCACTGTCTTTATATAAATGAACTAATAAAATATGTTTATAACAATATGCAATATTTCACACTAGCAAATTCAACGTACAGTACTCGTCAATCTAATCGTACTTTGCTAATACCGATACATAGAACTTTTGCACAAGAAAGAAGTGTGCATTATATGGGAATTAAATTGTATAATTCACTTCCCCGATACATTAAAGACATGGCAAAAAATAGAGCTCTATCCGTAATCAAGAGAATTCTAATTGAGAAAGAGTATTACTGTATTGATGACTTCCTAAATGATTGTGTTAGTAATAACTTCAAATGATCTAAAATTATTATATAAATATATTTGTACATTAAATATACTAACTGTATTTATAATGAAGTCAACTGATATAATTTAGTTTTTAGTATTTTAATTGTTTTTTACATTTAATCATTATGTACAATGAAACTATCTATATCACTCACTTTCAAGTGTATTTATTGTTCATTGTACCTGTCAACAGATATTTTTGTTGTTGTTGTATCTTTAATTATTCTGTATTATGAAACCTACTTATATTTACTCTCATGTATATTTGTTTCTACTCTAATAACTGTCAACAGTTTTTAATTACTTTAATTACTATTTTTAATTGTTTTGTATTATTTTGTATAGCTGGGTGGAAGATCAGCTGTTTGCTGAACCTCGCTAATTTGATCTTGAATCAATAAAGTATTATTATTATTATTATTATTATTATTATTGCAATTTTTCTTTCTATTTTTTATTAAATAGAAATAAAATTACATTTGAATCACAGGTGACCGTAGGATAGTTGGTTTATAGAATATGACCGGAGTTCATAGGTCCCAGGTTCAAATCCTAGCGTTTTCATAAAGCTTAGTCACAAAGCTTCATATCACTCTGGTATTATAAACATATAAATAATGTATACTATCAAAAATAATATATACTATCAAAGTGTGAATATTCTTAGGTATGCGGCATGCACTTATTCATGGCCGGTCACAATTCACTGTCACTGTCTACTTGTAGTAATCCGATCCGATGTATGAAGCCACCAAAAAAATCACTTTTCATACGGGACACGGGAAATCTCCGCGTTTTACGTTTCATATTATATCACGAAAATATATAAGACGCGTATACTAATTACATTATTATTTGATATATTATAGTCCTTGTTATTACATAAAATTATTTTTTATCGTAGTCTTGTTTTAAGCTTTGTTGTTCTAAATTGTGACAAATGCAAAACAGATTGAGCGATGAAGTTTTAATTCGAGATTTTGATTTATCTAGGTCAGCTATGATAAACTTACATATTTAAACATTCACAATCTTTATGACGTAGTATATCAGTTTATTGCCACACGCTTAACCATAACAAACACTTTTCTATAAATGTATAGCAAACTATAATTATATCAAATCATAATAATAAATACTCATACAGCGATTTAACAATCATTAATCAAACATATCGATGCACTAACAAATTATTGTAGCAAATGCGAAGTACAAATTTTGTTATTTAAAATGTGATTAATAAATATTTGTAAATTTCTGTGGAACAATCAAATTCTCTAATTAAAATTGATTATATTTAGTTTTATCTTTCTGTAAACTATTAATTTCATGACATATATTTATGTTTAAATCACTTTGTTAATTTTTGTTATGATATATAAACAACAACGAGTATTATATGCACAATCTTGTGTATTCATAAATATTTATTCATTGAATGTTTATTTTAATTTATGGCCTTCTTTATATCTCTCACTTAATTACGAATAGAAATAAAATATCGGATCATTTATAAAATCAAATTTTGGCCAACCAAACACTACGTAAACTGTCATAAAATAATAATAAGCAGAATAATTTCGTTATGTTGCAGTAAAGTACGTATTTATATTTCTCCCCAAGCTCGATTTAATATCGTACGCTTTATGAATAATGAATGAGACGGTATAGGTCTATATTCATTTTATTCATTATACTTACTATACAATATATTCTTTGTTTTGTTCTAAATAAACTGCCCAGTATAATGTATTGATAATAACTACAGTAGTTTAGATGTATATTTGTTCCAGATTCTTGGTTATCAAATATCATCGAAATGCCGCCTCATAACCCGAGCGCCAACATCACCGGGCGAGAGAAAATGAAGGTGAAGTCTAAGGTTTCCTAAACGATTTACGATTTATTTCAGTCAAAGAGATTCTCTAGAGTCTCTACTCTGAATTTAGGTCAGTATATTAAGAAGTCCTCCTTTTTCATCTTGCAGCTATGGCATGGCCAGGCACGGTTAAAGCCATCCTCCCTCATCATACTGCTATGGCTAGGCCAGGTAAGGGTGGAACTATCTTTTTCCCATTTTGCTGTTGAGGCGAAACCAGACACGGAATAACAAAAATTTAACTTAATTGTTATATAAGCCAAAGTAGCAATGCATTTTAATATAAAATTATTATGGATACTTCCATTGAATTCTATATATTATTTAATATAAAAAGGTAGTTACAATGATATAAATACATGTAATTATCACAATTACATTCTGATCAAGAATTTGTTTTTAATTCTTTATATAAAACGATGCAACACATTGGTTATCTACGAAAAAACAAAACAAAAACCTTCATCGTTAATCTACAAATAAAATCTGCCAAATAGGAAACTCTCTAGAAATTAAAATTGGTTACCTATAAAACAAATTTAAAAACCCTCCATTCGAGAAGGCGTTAAAAGATTTTTGCCAAATTTATTTAATTTAACAAATCATCCTACTACAATATTATTACAAAATTTATACATTCTATAATTTATATAGTAAATATATTTTATTTATTATATTTTGCTAAGTTGATATTCACGTGAGAGGACACCGAGAAAGATATTATTATGGATCAAAATGTAGACTGTCTCAGAAATGATTTAACTATATTTAGAAATCAAAAAAGTTATCGAGTCTTGGCAAAATCAAGTTTAAAATTAGATAGAGAACATATGATGTAACTATCCTACCTTATGGATGAGGTGCTGGCTTCTCAGTGGAGAAGGGGGGGGGTTGTAAGTTTTTGAGAGGGCGCCACACATTTAGAGCAGTTGCTCTCACCCAAACCAAATTGTGATGGTGGCTAGGACGTGTCGGCTTAACCTTCGACGGAAATTCTGTGCGAGAGTGAGAGATCGGGAAAGTGCAGGGTACGTAATGACTCGAAATAATCTTAACTACTGACTTATTATTAGAAAAGATAATACACATAAATGCAAGTAAAATATAAATACTAAATTGTGACAAATAAAACACCGTAAATAAATAGTTACTGCACTTGACGTAAGGTCATTCACGAGGTGTACAAAAACAGTAAAGTAAAATGGGTGTACACAGCGTGCACGAACTTTATATGACATAAGACAGTTATATGACTCAAAATACCCACTTTGAACCGTTCGCAGCGCGACAACCTACGCACCGACACCCAACGCACACCTAGCGTTTCGACTACGCGATCTAAAGGTTGATCAACCGGAGAGCGCGAGACAGATATGGGGAATCAGGGGTATACGCGGAAACAGTGCAACGCGGATGGTACCAACGTCGTACCAAATAAATGAAATCCAAGATAAAGTCCTGAATACCTATGTTCCCTTACAACAAAATAACGAAACTAGTGAATGGCGCAGTAAGCTAACTAAATGTTCGAAACAATAAAAATAATAAATATACAGTTCTTTTACAGAGTACAATAAAAAGCACTTATCTGCGGTCTCTTTCTCGCACTCGACGCTGGAACGAGGGATGGTAGCCTGGTGACCTGGATACCGGAATGGGTTGAACCGGAAGTCCACGAGGTGACGAGTCACTCTCTGGAGCTGAAGATGGTCTCCGTTGTTGGTCTGCCCTCAGGAAGATGAAAGGCGGGGGCGGTGAGCAATGCGGCGGCCACGGGACTGAATCTGATCCCCACGTGGGAGCTCGGTAGGAGAGAAATCCTAAACTATCTCCCAAGAATCTCGCTACCAAACTTGTAGTTTCGAGGTAAGTAATCCCCAAACTGGGTAGTATCGACCGATACTCGAATTTACTCAAAACTACTACTCTGCACGTAATCACTTTCTACTCAACCACGTTTTTCTTTACAACGACCAACAATCAACCGTCTCAACTTAAGTCACGGATCTAAGTAAAAAGGAAATTCAACTCGCAACCGGATATTCAGTAATTGAGGACAAAGACCGAGACAGACCGATAGGTGAAGAAATGAGAAAGATAAAGATAATAAACAATCTGGTGGTAATAATTCCAAATCGGAAGAGAATTTAGAAGGAATGTAGAAGAGAAAGGTCGATGCCTTTGAAGAAAGAGAAGAAAGAAAGATAATAAAGCAGGCAGAAGAAACTATGAAGACCAAGGACTTGTGTACGAACGACCATCTGGGATAAGCAAATTTAGGGCTAAGGAAAAACAAATGTATAGGAAATTATGTAAATGAAATAAATTAATAAATGACTACTCGAGTTTTAATATAAAATAAAATAAACTAATTCGCAATCCGCTTAACGCCGCACTGTAAACAAGCCTTTACAAAAATAAATCGCGCGCGTGAACCGACAGCGGCAAAACAATAAGTTACGCTAATTAAAGACTGTCAATAAATAATTTCACAATTAATAATGAAAAAGGAGAACGCTAAATTAAATATAGAATAGGAAGGATGAATTTAAATAGGAGAAAACAAAAGTTAAGTATATATCTAATTTAATGAAATAACGAGTGAAGCTAAATTACAAGAAAAATAAATTATGTTTTAGGTTAGTGGAATGGGAAAGGTAATAAAAAAACAAAGGATCAGATTGGAACGTAACAAACAATTCTACAATTATGTATATTTCAATTTTGTAAATTTTTTTAATGAAACGCATCATCGAGCATACTTCTACCATTAAATGTTCAATGTTCTGAATGATTTCAAGAAAAAAAAAGTATTGCATTAATTGTAGTTTATCATAATAAAAATGTACCAAATTATTAACTTGGACATAAAACAAACTCTAGCAACTGTGTTAAATTTTGTTAGTTTTTAGCATTCTTAACTAGCAATGGGATTGATTTTTCCGATCCTCAGCTAGGCTCTACGGACCCTGAAGAAAAGCATGTCTTGAGACTTGTTACTTTATACTCCACCTAGTCCAGTATTGATATGAAAAATTACAGTTTACTAATTTGTAGAAAATGATTGGCTTTTTTTTCTGGACATCTCTCCTTAAAACTTTTAATTTGATATAAATACGAGGAGGTTTCTAATGGCGTTTAAATTGACAATCAGTGGATGGTAATTTTAGCTAATAGTACTCAATATTCATTTCAATACATTTAGTTTGATACTAAACACGGCATGTTTCTAATAACCTTAGATAACAATAATTGATAATCAGTCGGTTATCATTTTTGACTATTTTGTTATAAATCTCGTTTTAAAATATTTCATTCGATACCAAACACGATATATTTGTAATGACTTAAATAAATAATATCAGCTCATCACAATTTTTAATAATTCTTTTCGAAAGGGTTCTTAAATTATTTAGTTTGATGCTAAACATGATAGATTTATAATGACATTTAGGAAAAACAATTGACAATCAATCGATTATAATTTGTAATTATTCTGCTCGAAGTGTCTTCAAAACATTTAATTTGATACGAAATACGCTGTTTCAAATGACTTTTAGAAAAAACAAATGACAATCAGAAGATCACAATTTCTAAATGACTTTTGGGAAGGACAATTAATGATCACTCGATTATAATTTGTAATTATGCTAAGCAAAATTTCTCTTGAAAACATTTAATTTGATAATAATAAAAAATATAAACACTTGATTATTCGACAATATTGATCTATTAACTTGTTACGATCGTATCGCCCTTTCGGACATTATCAAACAATATATTTAGAGTAAAAAGATGGTACTTATATGTTCAAAACATATAAATACTGCCTTCTTATTGTAAATATATTATATGATGATGTCCGAAAAGACAAAATGATATTAGCTAGTTTATAAATCAATATTGTAGAATAAACAAGTATTTATATTTTTTATTATTATTAAAAGTTAAAATGTCCAATCAAGTGCCGACTACGCTAATCCTTTCTGTCATTTAATTTGATACCAAACACAATATGTTTCTAAATTTAAAAAAAATTACAATCAATTGATCACAATTTTAAATAATGCTGTTCCAAATCTCTTCTTCAAACCCGTTAGCATGATACAAAATACGATATGTTTCTAATAACTTTAAAAAAATTACAATCAATTGAACGCAATTTTTAATAATTCTATTCGAAATCTCTCTGCAAATCCTTTAGTATGATATCAAACACGATAAATTTCTAATGACTTTTAAGAAAATTAATCGACAATTAGTCGAACATTATGATAATAGTTGCTTACTATTTTTAATTCTAATTCTAGCGACTATCAATCTATTAGAACTTTTCATTATGAACAAAATTAACTTGATTTTGCTGTAAAAATACGCAGCCAAGCTGATGGTGTAACAACTATTTCTGTCTATTTTATATATATATATATATATATATATATATATATATATATATATATATATATGTGGCCCTTATTTTGAGTAAGTTCGAATTTTGTCAGTCTGCACCCGAAATCTGGTTTAAAATCACAAAAAAGTAATAAATAATTTTTTTGAGATTTTACAAATAATTTTGACTCGTGCCTCTAGGCCACTTTCACTTTTGCCTTCAGCTCCCAAATCACTGCATCAGTGAATTTATTCATAATGCAATAACCTTTTAGTTTTTCAATATTTTGACACAATTCCAAGCGGGCACCAAACTAGATCGGATAACGAATAGATCGATTACAATAAACAATAATTTTATATGATTGTTTATTGCTAAACGGGTTGGTAAAAACTAATGAAAATTTAGTTTCTTTAAATACGCAAAAAGTGATTCACAGTACTGATTCTTTTGCAACAATTTTGTTTTATAAACTATTTTTGATTATTTTAAACTGTTTTTGAATAATATTCATATTGAATATAACATTTTTATCATATTGAATATAACATTTTTATCATATTTTTAATATACTGTTTATTTGTAAATATGTATAACTTATTTGTGTTAAAATCAACTTTTAGGTATATAACAAGTCGTTTTTATTCATGTCTTAATAATAGGTTGTAGTAGTAAGTCTTAGTAATAGGTTGTTTGCAAAAAAGTTTATTGTACTAAATTAATTAACAGTTTTACCAACCCGTTAAGCAATAAACAATCATATAAAATTATTGTTTATTGTAATCGATCTATTCGTTATCCGATCTAGTTTAATGCCCGCTTAAAATTGTGTCAAAATATTGAAAAACAAAAAAGTTATTGTATTTTGAATAAAGTCACTGCTCCGCAGTGATTTGGGAGCTGAAGGCAAAAGTGAAAGTGGCCTAGAAGCCGTAAAATATACAATTTCAGCTTCAAATAGCAACAAACAGAAAATAGTTATGATAACCATTAGGATTTAAATAAAATAAAATGAACTATATTAGACGATTCAAAATAGTTCGGCCACTATTTTAATATTGCGTAACGCCTCCTTTATTGACTACAACGGCTTTGATTCTATTTGGCATTGTATTAACTAACTTTGCACACTCATCAGGGTCAGTATTATATCATACTTGTTGTAATTTTATTTTCAATTCGTTTATTGTGCGTGCTGGGTTCTTACACAGTTCCTTCTTCATTTTATGCCAAAGGGACTCAATTGGCGACAAATCCGGGTACTGGAAATCCAGGTTTTAACTGTTTTTGGCACGGGGCACCGTCCTGCTGGAAAACATAGCTCCCTTCGTCAGACTGACATAAAGGAATCTTTGAGTATTTTTTATATTTATTGGCGTTAACAGTGCCGTTTATAAAATGTAGCTTTCCCACCCCCCTCGCAGACAAACAACCACAAACCATAACGTATGCAGGAAACTTAACTTTTTTAACCAAACAGTCTGTCTGGTATGTCTCGGTAGAAGTACGCAATACGCGTTTTCTACAATCTCCTACGCATACTTCAAATTTGGACTCATCGCTCCAAATAACGCTATGCCATTGTTTTTTAGTCTAACTTTTATGCTCTTTAGCCCATTCCATCCTATTACGCTGTTGCGATTTTGTAAGCAAAGATTTTTCTTTGGCTTATTAAAAAATTCAATAAACTAATCATTCTTTTTAACAGAGATATCGAAAAAATAAATTACCTTATAAAACTTGTATCCTATTTGTTTAATTTTTCTTATAGTGGTAGATACAGAAATTTATTTTCCGATCATTTTCCGCCATGGTACGGTAATATCTCGAGCATTTAATCGGCGATTTTGTTTCACAATATTCCTTAACGTTAAACGATACCCAATTTTAATTTGTTTCTGGCTAGAGGTGAGCGCTGTTGTCAGCTCTAATGAATGACTTTAAACTAAGTTGATATAGAAGTTAGCTGTGTATGTATGATATAGCCATCTATTGGCAAGATGACAACTGTCATTTTTTTTCCTCGGACACAAACCTAAGGGAATTATAACCGAACGAATACATTGTAATAATCCGACAAATGTAATAAAATTTACGTTGAAAATAAATACTATTGTAGGAAATAAAGTTTCTATAGGATCCACTACATATAATTATATAATAAAATAGAGGCTTCAGAATCCGCTTTTTTAATATATTATATATAAATATGAAAATACAAATGCGGGACGTTTCGAGTGTACAAGTCACTCTTCTTCAGCTATAATACAATATAAAGTAAAAAAATCTGATGTGGACACCACATGACTTCCTTGTACGCGTATTAAACTATAGATATTTTTTTAATTGCACATATTTGACATTAAATCTTTTATTTTTTGTTCTAATCCATAGCAAACTTAAATTTTTTTTAAAATAAAAAAATTCATATATTTAAATTTGATATCTCGTTTATGCAAAAAGCTAATTTAAAAATTCTTAATGTGCTAGACGCAGAATTTAATTCTCTAAAACTTTTATTTGCAGCATTTATTTCTAAAATTAAAATAATACCATTTTTTTCAAGGAAAACTGTTAGCAGCTTCATGTAATGTGCCACTTCCGGTTAGTCTATTTTAACCAAAATCTATTATGTTATTTCCATTGATATAGTAGTCTTATATATCAAATTTGGAAAGTTTTGTAATTATATTTGAATATAGTTTTTCATGAAAATCTATTATAGGCTTCAAGTAAAGTACTACTTCCGGTAGTTGCATAATGACCAAAAAGGGAGGTGCACAACGAGATGTTATAACAGTCCTAAATATGAAGTTTCAATTTTCTACGGCTTACCGTTTTTGAGTTATGCGAGATACATACGTACGTACGTACAAACGGCACGACGAAATTAGTCAAAATGGATTCAGAGAGGGCCAAAATACCTATTTCCGTTGAAATCTGAGAACCGAAAATTTTCGCGATTACAATACTTCCTTTAGTTCGTACAAAGAAGTAAAAAACAACATATAAATAAAATAGTAAAACAAACCTTATATAAAATACAAATGTCATCGAAATGCCCGTCTTCGATAACTCCTGTAACTGTAACTATATTCTATGTTTTGACATATATTTTTTTAAATGTAATTATACAGGATCTTCAGTAAAGCGAATCAAATTTATCCCACTTCAAATGATTATAACTCGTCATTTTCAAATGGAACACTCTATATTTTATTATTCTGTTGTGTGTCTTTTTGTATAACCTTTCATATTTATTACGGGTTACGGGTATCCTATGCCTAAAACCAATAATTTCGGAGTTGTTAACCATTTTTCACTAAATTTATTTATTCAATTAAAATTTAAATCTAGTATACCTTGGATATTGTTTGTTTTAATTTATAGTTTATTGTTTTGTTTTAATTTACAACAGATTTTCAATGTAACCGCCATTATAGGCAAATTTGATGGTCGGCGATTCGAAAATATTGAAGAATTAAAAGAAAGTATTCGAGTAGAATGCAATAAAATATCAGCCTATCAATTATCAAATGTTAGACAGCAATTTTATGACAGATTAGGATACTGTTTAGCAGTAAATTGAAATATTTTGGAAAATTTATTATAATTGTTATTTATTATTGTACAATATTAAATGAAATATTGATTATTTTCTGCTTTACTATGAATGTTTATTATAAAATGTCAAATGTATTTAATTGTAAGTATGTATTTGGTTTTTGTTTATTTCATGGCACTAGTAATTTGATTAAAATTAACATTTTTATTAAATTCATTTTTCCTGTTCCGGATAAAAGGAAATTATGAGTAAGGATATTATTGGATGCAGAATTTTTTTCTCAACAAAAAACTATTTGAACATTTCAAAATTAACATTGAAATCCCTATGGTGCGTTTTCCGACGCAACACCCTGTATATATATATATAACTGCGCATCAAATCAAAAAAGTGGATTCTGCCTTTATTTTATTACATAATTATTGAAGGAAATTGTATAGTCACATGTAATTTTTTCACTAATTGTATTATTTTCGACCAGTTTTTCAGTCAATAAATTTTATAAATTTAAGGAACAAAACATTGGAAATATTTTTGACTTCCATATATAACACTGCTATTTATTGAGTAATTTTTTACATTGTCAAACAAATTTTAACGTACAGAGCATACAAAATTGACTATTTATTGAGTTATGCAGAATTTGATACCATAAAATTTATATTTCAAGGTTTTTCCGAAAATTATTGGAGAAGTAAAACATTATAAAAGTTTGTTTGAAAGTTGTAGACAAAATTAAAGATGAATATACATAACACAACGTTTCGATTGTTATAATCTTCAATCGTTATCAAGTGAATACTATTATTATTATATATTGATTATTGATTATTATTTAGTATTCACTGGATAACTATTGAAGATTATATTAATTGAAATGTTGTGTTATATATATTTCTAAAATATAAATACAATGAAAGTTCGAAATTTATCTTTTATTAATTATGAAAGTGTTATACCTAATTTGAAAATACGTAGGTATAAATATTGCATATTTTGCGATATACTTGCATTATATTTTGCGTTATTTGGATGTGAAAATTTAATATCAAGAATATTATTTGGGATATAGGATGAAATCATAAATTATCTTCTTGCAGTCAACCTCTTTAATATAAAATTTAAATATTCTAAGTAAAATAGTACAAAGAAATTTTAAAATTACTAAATCTATATTTTTTTTTCTTTCAAGACAAATATATTTTTTTATTTTTTCCTATGGGTAATGTGGATTGTATTCCGCATGTCTGACGTAAAATTCCAGACTTCTAGTCATATTTTCTAATGCAAAATTAGATCAGGATAATTGGTCAGCTTAACATACAAAATTAAAAATATATATAATTTTAAAAATCAAAATAAAATATATTTTGATTTAAAATAATATTTCCACCTGCATACGGCGCACGAGTATAGGAGATTGAATCGCTTTGAGCGCGTGGCGTAAGCACAGCGATATAGTATGCGATGTGTCGCGTCATATCGGTGGGGCAAGAGACGCAAACATAACCGAGTCGTGGAAGTAGTACATAATTTACCCACAGCTACTCATGTCGCTTGTTGTCAATAAACGAATTGTAAAATTTCCAGTAAGTTTCATTATTTTTTTACGGTTCTTACAACCTATTGTCTTGCCAAAAAAATAGTAAGTAATATATTAATATATTAATACTTTATTATAAAAATTATATTTGTGAAATATAATTTATCTGTTTGAAGTAAAAAATTAAAATTACATTAAAATTACTTGTTTTATTATTATCTTGAAAGTTCAAAAATCAAATGGCATAATTTTTTTTTTTCGAAAAGATATTAATATTCTCCAGAACATATAAAAAAATTAAAAAAATAAAAAGGTCAGTTTTTGAAATATAAATTTTTGAAAATTTAGAGAGGCATTTTCAGACAGTTGTAAATATGTAAAAATTTTGAAAAAAATACAGCATATTTAGTATATCATTAAGATTGTATATCAATTATAAAAATAATAAAAAGAGAAAAAAAAAATTCAAAAAATTTTTGAATTATTTTTTCTACTTTTTTTACAAGTTCAAATTTTGATTTTTGTACACGTATGTGTGGGGAATATAAATGTGTATAAAATATAAAAAAATAAAAAAAATAAAAGGAACAGATTTTGAGTTATTTGGATTTGAATTATATTTTACTTCATATTTCCGTTGTTTTGCATGAATTTTTAAAATTTAGACTTAAAATAATAAATACTTATCAATTACTTAATTATTATTTTAAAATAAGTGCATATTTATACTGCTTAAATGTATAATTTGTTCATTGAAAATTTCTTATTCTGCATGCGTTTCAACGCGCGGCACGTTTAACGTTAAAGCTCGATGATCAGCAATAGAAGTTGATGATGGGCGACCAGTTTTTGTACCTTCCATGACATTTCCATTTTCCTTAAACAAATTAATAATATCTTGAACAGTAGATCGCGGAATCGAATGTGAAATCGAAATTTTTCTTATACGCATTAATTATGGACATTCTTAAATCTTGACTAAGTGCTTTACCTCGAGCCATTTTAATGTAAAAATTTATCACTTACAACAAATGACAAGTATCTTGTTGATTTTAACAATGTATCAATTGTTATGTCAACAGTTGAATCAAACACCGACAACTTTATGCAATATGTATAAGTGGCCGAACTATTCTGAATCGTCTTTTATAGTTTCATTTATTTTATTTAAAACCTAATTGTTATTAAAACTATATAATTTTTGGTGCTACTTAAAGTTAAAATTATATATTTTAAGGTAGTAATATAATTTTTGTAAGGATAAAATATTTATTGGGTTTTTTGTAATAAATGAAATGTCAATAAGGGAAAATTTTGTGCCGGCCGAACTATTATGATTTTGGGCTCGTATATATATATATATATATATATATATATATATATATATATATATATATATATATATATATATATATATATATATATATATATATATATATATATATATATATATATATCTGCGTGTTCAAAAAGTTCCAGGGCGGTGGAATATCTCGAGAAATACACATTGAATAAAAAAAACACGTGTTTAATATTTTTCAAAGACCTATCTTATGTCACCAAGCACGATTCCCAACCACCACTCCCTGGGGGGTGGAGTGGAGGTCACTTTGACATCTTAAATGGAAATTAGGACAATAGTTATTTTTCTGAATACAGCGCCATCTATCGCGAATCGGAAAACGTTTAATACAAAACATACTTTTGTCGTACTATCCGAATGTACAATAAAAAATTATGGTTCCCAGGGGGTGGCGGTGGGGATCGTGCTTGGTGACATAAGATAGGTTTTTGAGAAATATGAAACATGTTTTTGTTTTTTGATTCGATGTGTATTTCCTGATATATTTCACCGTCCCGGAACTTTTTGATCAGGCTGTATATACACAGTAAAAAATATATTTTATTCTGTGTTAATTTTTTTTGTGTTAATCAAAATTTGTTAAAAGAACTAATAACTTTTGGTTAATATAACAAATATTCAAATTGTTAATTGATAATTACACCCTATTTTGCTAAATTAACAAATAATAATTGTTGATTTTATTTGATTAATACATTATGTTATTATTCTCTCGTGTTAGTGTTAATTTAACATATTTATTAGTTACTTTAGACAGTTATAATAACAAAATTATTAGTGAAATTAACTTCGTTCTGTGTTAAACGAACACAGGCTAGTTGCTAGTAGGATTGCTGGGATTCACACTTTTGCCTGTTCAGTCTTGTTCATGCGTTTACACGTAGGGCTCGTATGTATTGTACATCGCAGTTTAGTGGTGTGGTGTGTAGTTCTATTAGTATGGTGTTGGTTGGTCTTCGTATTTAGGTACGTATTACACGTGTTGTGCAAAGATCAGTTTGTGCTGTATGTTATATTAGAAGATTAGAACTTAAACGAATATGGATGATTTATACAACAGTGTTGCACAAGTAAACACTGACAATAATATTTGGACAATAAAACAATATTACGTCATTCTAAAATTCAATGGCAAATCTAAATGGGCCAAAGTAACATCATCTTTAACGGATGTAATAAAAGTTTGTAAGTAAATGTTACATATTTTACTATAATTGTATACTAAATTGGCATTAATGAGTACAATAACAATATGTAGAATCTGTATTGGTATATGAAATTATAATATAAAAAGAAAACTAAATACAAATACTATTAAAATAAACTTTGTTGTTATACGCAGAATTTATGTAGTTGCTAAATATATTTGTTAAAGTGACAAATTAAATTTGTGAAATATATTCTTCTCCACAAATGTGGTGAATTTGACTAACTTGGTCTACTATACACACAAATTTTTGTTAATATTATTTGTAGGTCGAAGTAAGTTTCCTGATTTAAGTAATGAAGAGGTTATTACATTGTCCGACTCTTCAGGAGCTGTTATAGACGAAGAGTTTCTAGAAGATTTCCTAGAAATAAGTGAAAAGGGTGTTTTAATTCAAATTAATGCTGAAAATTGCGGTATGTTATATATTGTATTGTATTTTTTGTCTTAATTATGGATATCTATAACTTATTTTTATTTATTCAGCACCAAGTTTACAAGAACATTCTTTAGCTTCATGCTCCACTCTATCTTTGAATAGCGATATTTCGTCTTCGTTTTTGTCATCACCTGCACACTCCTCTGCTCCATCTGAGTCGGATAACATCATTACTCCAGAGGTAAATGACCAAATACGTTGGAAATTAATTATTTAATTTTAAATATTTTAGATTTTACGAGAAATTATTAACGAAAATACTGGAGGACGAGGATTATTATCTGAATACGAAAAAACACCAACAATTTCAGACACAAACAGAAAGAAATTAGAGAATTAGTGAAAAACACATTTATATGTATGAATATTGACGAGGATGATTTACCATGTTTTGAAAAAATTATAGAATTCTTTTCATGGCAGTCTAATATTTATGTATTGACCAATCCATGGAATACATTATCATTCGACGAATATTTGCATGCCTACCAAGTCAAAGAAGACTCGATATATGATTTAAATATTATTTGTCTTAAATCAGTTGAGAAACATATTATACCATATGAATTGTATCAACTTTATGACTTTGATGAAAATTACATAGTGTTGAAATACTCTATTATTTTATAATACATTTCTTTGTATAATACAGTTTAACTTTATGTATATTATATTATAATTTTTGTATTTTGTTTTATAAAATAAATATTACTGCAAAGTTCATATAATTTGTAATTTTTATTAGTAATTATTATTAACAAATAGATTAGTTAAAATTAACTTTATAGTATTGTTAAATGTAACACAACATTGTGTCAAATAATCAACAAATTTCATTTGTTAATTTAACTATACTAACGGTAGAAGTTACCACAAGTTATTCATTAAATTTTAACAAAACAAGTTAGTTACTTTGTGAAAATATTGTAGTTAAATTATTCATACCTGTAGTGTTAAAGTAACAAACTGTTAAGTTAATTAACACTATAATATAGTTACACTACCAAAATGAATGGTTAAATATAAACAAAAAATTGTGTTAATTTAACAATCAGTTTTAGTCATTTGTGTGTTAATTTATTGACACTTTAAGGTAGTAAACATTTAACAATAACGAATATTGTTAAATTAAGTAAAAAATATTAGTGGACCTCCTGGAACCATTTAGTGTGTTAAATCTGTGTTAATTTTTTTTACTGTGTATATATAACTTAACTTTCTCAAACCACCAACTTAGTTTTTGAAAAAGATTTATTTAAGTATTACAATTACATGTGTTTCTACTTCTAAGTCTGAATCTGAACTGACTAACATTATTACATCTACATACAAAATAACTTTACATATTACTAATGTCACGTTCGGGGGAAGGTGTCTATGTCAGCAGTTTGGTGATGAGTGGAACACTATAACTCCTCCCTCCTTAGAATTGAGCTCCCCCTGGAAGTTGAAGTTCGATGTCCTCTGGCTGAATTTCGGGTGGTGTCCTTCTTGAGCAGGATCGTGCAGCTCTTTTTGTTCTTATCCATTTTATAGAAAAGTAGCCGGCGGTGATTGCAATCATGATATACAGCAACAGAGACCAAATACTGGGAATATGAATGTTGATGGATTCTTCTTTTATAGGGACCATTGGGTTAAAGGAGATATCATTGAGTTTTAATGGATTTAGGTTAATGGAGAAGTTTGTAATATGTTGTGTTTGAATTTTGAAGTTTAATTTAGGTATTAGTAATGGTCGTCCTTGAATTTTATTTGAAAATACCAATTTTTGTTCTTTAAAGTAAATTTCACAATTATCCTCATTGTTTATTAAGTAGATTCCCACTAATGGTTTGATGCTAGTTTCTTGTAGGCATTTAATTACTACATTTTCTTCCTTAGGAAAGACGGCTAGGTATTTGTTGAGTTCTGGAATCACTTCAATGTGGTTTTTTAGTAAATTTATTTTTGTGTAATAGCAGTGGCTCTTCGAATATTTCTTCCTCGCAGGTTGAAGAAAAGTGGGCATGATATTTATTAGGACATTGGAATATTTTTGCTCGTACACACATGTCACTTAAAGGAATAATTTCCTTATCCGATTTTAGAAGATATTTTGTATTTGGAATGATTGTAACAAAATCTGAACCATATTTTGTTGGAATAGGATATAAATAAAATAATTCGAAATTTTTGCAAAGTTGATTGGGGTGGAAATAAAATAAATTATTTGTGTAGGTTTCACCTTACAGTTAATTTTTAATAAGGATTCAAAATCAAGTAAATTTTCTTGTCTAGGTTCGAATGGCAGTTGTGCATGATAGAATTTAGATATTTTATTAAGTTCTGACAATAATTCAAGAGGATGTATTATACTCGGGTGTAGGGTTCTTAATTTACAGAAGGTAATAGAGTTCTCAACATCTTGTAGGATATTGAGCACCGAGTTATATAGTATAATTAGTTGGTCGTAAATATTTTTGGCATAAAGAATGTCTTGGATATGCATATTATTTATTATTTCTGAAAGTTGTAAAATTTTAGATTTTAATATTTCTTCATTATGTTGAATGTCAATAACTGTTTTATTAAAATTTGTGATAATTTGGTGGTTTACTGAATACGCTTGTTTAATTTGATTTTCTAAATTATGCTCATTTTCTTGCATATGTGCTAACATGTCATTATATCTTTTACCGTCTTCGGCGTCCAAATTTCCGGTTAAGGATTTGAAAATAGTTCCCAATCCATCTATGAGGCCACGTTTATTTCGGTGACTAGCGTGTAATCCGATGTTTGTAATTTTAGTGTCTATGCTGGTTCGGATGAATTCTAATATTTTATCGTAATTATTGAGTTCATGGAGATACTGCGTGTTGTTGGAAATTGTTGATTTTAGTGTTTTGTATTGTGTGTTTAAACTATCATACTGATCTAGAAGAGGTTTGAGATTATAGTAGTGTATGAATGTGTGTGTAGTTTTTTCAAGCTTGGCAGGACCTAGGTTGATGGGAAGGATTCCAATGTTTTCTGTTATGTTTCTTATGATTGTTCCTCGCCCGCATGCGAACAGCCTGGAAGTGATTCAAATTGATAAGTTTTGTGTCGAGGTCGTTTTATGTTAGAAAGATGTATTTTTTCTACTGTATTACCATGAGTTGGCTTTAATTTGCCAGTTTTGAGTGTTTTATTTAATTTAGATAGTTTTTCGCGTTTGAATTTATTTCTGGTTTTTTGCTGTTTTTGTTTATTTTTGACATATACTGTATCCGATATCTCGGGTAAATTTTCTCTAATTTCATTAAATTTACCAATCACTTTTTCCTTGTTCTCTTTTAATTTATCGTTAATTGTTCCGTAAAGTAATTTTGTTTTATTTTTATGACTTTCTATATAATTATTTATAAGCTGTTTATTTAAGTCGATATTAAAGGGTGATTCTGTATCTAGGTGACCGGTAATGATTTCACATGGTTTGAGTTTTGTGACTGAGTGATTTGTGTTGTTATACGCCAAAAGGGCGTAATTTACTTTGGATTCAATGGGTTCGGTTTTATATTCGTTTTGATTGTTAAACAATCGAACGTGTTCGATGAGGGTAGAATGAAAACGTTCAATCGTACCATTAGAATCAGGATGCTGCGAACTTATAAAATGGATGTCAATTTTGTGTAGTTGTAATAGTTCCTTAACGACAGAGTTTTTAAATTCTAATCCGTTGTCCGAAATGATTTGTTCTGGTATACAATGGTGTGTGAAATATTTAACTAAATTATTAACGACTTCTATACCTTGTCCGGAGTTTAATTTATAGGCTTGTGCGTATTTGGAAAATGAGTCTATTATAGTTAGGAATTTGACGTGTTCTAATGTAATGCTGTCGATATGCAAAATTTGGAAAGGTTTAGTAGCTGTGGGTGTGATGTTAAATTTTAATGGTTTTCTGTCGTACTTTGTTATTTGACACGTTTCGCAGCTATTAATAAATGTTTGTATAGATTTCCTTAATTTAGGCCAGTAGTATTGTTGTTTTATACGTTTTTCTGTTTCGTCGGTTCCCCGGTGATTAGTTTTACTGAGATGGTGATTTGTTATGATTTGTATGATTTCTTCTTCGTCGATTACGTCAGTTAGATATTGAGTGCATTTAACAAGTTTTATCTCAGAATTTTTAAAGTAATTTTGAAGTGTTAAGCTTAGTTTTACATATAATTCATTTTTGAAATAAATGTGATATTTTACCTTAGGAACAATGTATTCTGTAAGAAATGTTATCATTTCGTTTTTGCAATTGTTTTTTGAAAATTCAACTAGAATACTTTGTTTTGTTTGATTATATAATTTAAGTATTTTAGGGGGTTTAGGGTTATATTCGACTTCTGATATTATTATTTGATTTTTCCCATAATTAACTGGGCATTCTACAATCGGGATTCCGATAATGGGGTTTTCTCTGTTAGAGTGTACTGTGATATCACTCTCGCTTGGCGTGTCGTCATCGCTTATCTGAGTAGATTGCGCGTCACCTACTTCTACTGCTAGGGATTGTGCATCGTCATCGTTATTCCTATCTTTAGTCTTTTCTAATTCCTTATAAAATTTTTCCATATATTTGTTTAATTGTTCAATGTTATCTGATTCATTTATATTTAATTGAATTCGAGAAATTTCAGGAAGTTCGAAAACTGTTATCATTATATCAGTATTTTGGAAAATGTACTCTATCATTGATTTAACTTCATGCCAATTTAATTCGTCCAAGCCACAAGCAATTTTAGGAATGCTCAAATTTTTTATTTTTTATTTAGACAGAATTCTTTTAATTTTAAAAGTGTATAAAATAAACCTTGTTTAGTAGGTTTGTTAAAATATCTTTCTTTTGTTATTAAATAAATTAAATATCTATTTTGATATTTTAAATAGACTAGATTATGAAGTTGTGGTTTTTGTGCTTGGAGTTTATCAACGTTACTAAATTTAATTTTGAATTTTTCTGCTATTCCAGATTTCATTTGTAAGTCTTTACTTACACAATGAGCTAGACTAGAATTTGGTGCTGCATTAAATAAATCACCTGTTACTTCTATAATGATACTTTTAGAATTTTGATTTTTATTATTTAAGTAATCCTGATATATAATTAAAGGTGAATCGTTATCGAAAATTTTTGGTGTGTTTTGGGTTACGTCGTCGTCTTTTGGTGGGATGCGGCTAAGTGCATCGGCATTGGTGTTGAGTTTGCCTTTCTTATATACTATTTCATAATCGTACTCCTCAAGTTTGAGGCGCCACCGAATTAGTTTTTGACTACACTGTTTTAGTGACATTAGCCATTGTAACGGTCTATGGTCTGTGTAAATTTTGAATTTGCGTCCGAAAAGGTATGGTCTGAAGTATTGGGTCGCTCAAACAATAGCTAAAAGTTCTTTTTCTATTGTTGAGTAGTTTGTCTCGGTCTCGTTGAGTGTTCTGCTGGCGTAAGCTACAGGAAGGTCATTGCCAAGGCTGCCTTGTGATAACACGGCACCTAACGCTACGTTGCTTGCGTCAGTCGTCAGATTAAATTCTTTCTCAAAATCTGGGTATTGGAGTAAGGGTTCATTAGTCAGTAAATTTTTGCAAAGTTCAAAACATTGTCTGTATTCAGGATTGTTTATGTCAATAATTATGCCTTTTTTTAAGCACTTTGTGAGAGGTTTGGTTAATTTTGCAAAGTCTTTAATAAACTTAAAAGTCCTAAAAAACCTTTAATTTGTTTACTAGTTTTCGGTATAGGATAATTTAAGATGGCTGATATTTTATCTGGATTCGGTCTCACGCCTTCGGGTGTAACGATGTGCCCGAGATAAGCTACTTCTTTTTTAAAAAATTCCGACTTGTCAACTTGAATTTTGAAATTAGATTTTCTAAGTCGATCGAATACTAATTTTAAGTTAAGCAAATGTTCTTGAAGGCTAGTGCTAAACACAATTATGTCGTCGAGGTAAACGAGGCATTTGTCGTGTGTAAGTCCGCGTAAAATGTTGTCCATAACTCGCTGAAATGTCGCTGGTGCGTTTTTTAGACCAAACGGCATTCGCAAGAATTCGTAGTGTCCGTCTTCAGTATTAAATGCAGTTTTAGGTATGTCTTGTTTGTCCATTTCTATTTGATGGAAGCCCGATGCCAAGTCGAGTGTAGTGAAATATTGACAACGTCCGAGTTTGTCTAAGAGGTCAGTAATGTTTGGAAGTGGGTATTTGTCACCTATGGTCTTTTCGTTTAATTTTCGGTAGTCTATGACTATGCGCCATTTTCTTTTACCGGATGCATCAATCTTTTTGGGAACTACCCAAATAGGGGAGGACCACGGGGAGTTGGAAGGCTTAATGATGTTTTGTTCTAACATTTTGTTTACCTGATTTCTTACTTCTTGCCTATGTACGTTGGGGTATCGATATGATTTAGTATAAATTGGAATTTCATCTTGAGTTTTAATACTATGTTTTATTTGGTTGGTAAGAGTCAATTTTTGATCATCAGAATAAAATATGTCGGGATAGTCTTTAAGTAAATTTAACACAGCATTTCGTTCTTCAGAGTTCATATGTGCTGTTCTTATTTTCGAAAAATCAAAATTAGTTTTCTCAACGTGTGTCATGTTTAAATTTGGACCGGTATAAGTTTCATAATTATCAATTTTTTCTGCGATAATTGGTTTTCAGAGATTAAAATTTATTGCCTGGTCAGAAGTGTTAACGATTGAACATAATGCGTGGTAGTTATCTGCGACCGTAATGCACTCTGGTATTCTCAAATGTGTCGTTTTTATTTGGGGTATTAATACAGTTCCTTGTTTTATATCTACTTTAATTTTAATAATCTTTTCAGAATTTGGTTCTACAATATTCTTATTTATAACTGATATATTATTTACATTAGAATCATTTAATGATTTATGAAATTGAATTTTGATTTTTGCATTGGGTGTTATAATTAAATCGTTATGTGTATCAATTAGAATTTTTAATAATTTTAGATTATCCATGCCTAAAAGTAAGTCGAATTGTTCATGAAAGTTAACAAGATGATACTTAAGATGTGACAATTTCTTATCTTTGTTATTAAATATCTTTGAAATGGGAACTCTTGTACTGTGTAGCTCAGTGGACGTGCCGTGAGCAGTGGTAATTTGAAACGGGTCATTGCGAATGGAATTCTTGTAATATTTATGTGTTATGTCTGGTTTAATGAAGGATTTAGTACTTCCAGTGTCAACGAGAATTTTTAAATTATGCTCGGGGGTTATAATGAAAGGAAGTTTGCTTTGGTGGTTAGTAAGATTTAATAGTTCGATTGTTGGAAAGGGTCGATGTCCGAGGCTGTTTCTCCTAAAAAACAGTTAGCGGATTGATCAGGAATATTATCGTTATTTATTTCGTTTTGGTCAGTAAGTTGTTCTTGTTCGTCACAATCATAATTTTCTAAATTATTAGCTTGTTCTATGTCTTCAATATTAAATAGTTCTTCTGCTACGTACTTAGGTAAATTTGATCTGAATTGGTTTTGTCCGAAGGGCCTTTGTCCAAACTGATTTTGTCTCTGGTGAAACGGATTCGGTTGAGAACGGGATTGTTGAGTGTTTCGGGTGGATATACTCATTGGAGTAGGTTTTGGATAATTTTGGCTGGTAGATGGGCCTTGGTTATAGTGTGGAATATTATTTCGTGGTGTAATCATTTGTTGATTATTAGGACGTACTGGAGCTCTGTTATATGGGTTGGAATTATTAGGAAAAGGATTTGTATAATATGTTGGTCTAGGAGAGAAATGCTTTATGTTGTGTGTAGGTGGTTTGTGATTTGGTTTGAAATTGTTTGAGTTAATGCTCTTAGATGGTTTGGAGATATGTTCAAATTGAAAGTCGTTCGTTAACATGCCTAGCGCGGAATTTAAATCTGAAGGATTTTTTGCTCTCATAAGCTGACCGATAGGTTCCTTCAAACCGCGTAGCAATATGCGTAGAGCATAGTTTTGAAAATAATCATTCATGACAAGAGGTACGGCAGCTGTAGCATGAGTTGAAATATAAGAAATTTGTAAATTTAAAATGTGCTGCAATCTTCCGTAAAAATCGAAAACAGTTTCATTTGAATTTTGCTTAAGATCGGTCATTTCAATATTTAATGTAAACCAATCGCGTTTATCTGCGAACGCGTTCAATAATGCATCTTTCAAATCGTCCCATGTTTTGACCGTACAACTTGCAATATTAATTGCAGCGTCGCCCTTAATTTTTGTTATTATACTATTCATCAGATATTCATTTTGGAAATCTGTTGGGTCGGCGACAATATAAAATTTGTTTACAAGTTTCTCGCAAATATCAATAAAACGAGGTAATAATTCACGTTCGCCATGAAATTCAGGCAGCATATCAAGGTATTATTTTTTTAGAACTGGCACTGCCATTGTAAATTGGGGTTGTCTTATAATAAAATTTGTATTTAAATTAGTTTCAATAAAATCTTCAAGATCTGGTTCAGATTCTGAATTTGAGCTTGACTCAGAATTAATAAAAATAGTGTCTCTAAATGACATGTATGACTTACAGAAATATTAGTGTCCACTTCATGTGCCCTGAAGTCGTCCACGGGGTTAAGAATGACGGCCGAAGTTTTCTGATGTTCGTTCAGATGGTTACGGATGTCGAATCTTGACTTCTGGTGTAGTCTCGACTTGCTCTGGTTGGTGTGGTTCGGAAAGGTTTTGATTTTTCTTTTTTCTTTTTTCTTGTTCGATAGCCAATTTAATCACAATGTGAAACAAATTATATTCGTTAATTTGTATTGACTATCCTACCAGGACTGCGCCACTTAACTTTCTCAAACCACCAACTTAGTTTTTAAAAAAGATTTATTTAAGTATTACAATTACATGTGTTTCTACTTCTAAGTCTGAATCTGAACTGACTAACATTATTACATCTACATACTAAATAACTTTACATATTACTAATGTCACGTTCGGGGGAAGGTGTCTATGTCAGCAGTTTGGTGATGAGTGGAACACTATAACTTATATATATATATATAAATTATGTAGGGACACAACCCCTATTGCATCAGCATTGCACCTTTCACACGGTACTTTTCCATGACAAATTTGTAATAGGATATATTAGATAAGAAATGTTATATGTAGACAAAATGTAAGACGTAAAGTCAGTTGTTAGAAGATAGTCAAGTAGAAGAGTTCACTGTATGTACTTGTGCAGCAAAATAAAATTCTTTTTAAAAATCCAATCTTATTATTGATTGATTTAATTGGCGCAGTCCTGGTAGGATAACTGACAAGTCTGTAAATTCCGAAGAACCTCAAATTTGAGTTTCCAATTCGTTGAAGAATTTCAGTCGTCACTTTCAAGTGTTAAAATCAGTATCACGAATCAATACGTTCTCAGAGTGATTAAAATCCGAAGTCTCACTATAACTCTTGATGAGACTAATTCGTTAAAGATTTCTACACTCAAAATAAAACGTGACAACAAGTTCAAGTGCATCAGTGCCTCACAAACTGCAAACCAACATCAAAAACTACATCTTCTCTCTACAACTCCGACGAGGAAAGGCAAATCATATCGTCGTTAATTCCGAGACCGTCATCGAGTGCTGACCAGCCGCTGAAGACGCCTCACCATCATCCGTTGAGCGAAAATCAACACCCACCGCCCACCTGAGCGAACATCAGGCCTCACCTCACCAAGCTCCAAGCTTCAACCCAAGGACCATGAAATTGGCCATACTTAATTTAATCCTAATATTACTGTAAGTAATTTTATTCATCTCTGTATTGTTTGTTGATCGAATCACTGTTCCTCATTATTAACGTAACATCAATACATTTAAAATAAAACTTACACAATTATTAATCTATTCAAATTTATATACTAGACATTATTATCAAATATTAAAAACACAGCTACAAAATGTCAACACCAGTAATTCAACCCGCTACAATTAATCTCATACCTAAAGTTCCTAGTGAAATTAAAGATTTATTAGAAATAATCCCAGAATACGATGGAAGTACAGGTACTTTACCCCATTTTATAAATATTTGCAATGAAGTTCTCGATATCGTAGACAAACAAAAATTATCTAAAATTGTAGAAAGAATTATTTTACATACAATTAGAAAGAAAATTATTAAAGAAGCTAATGCAAAACTAGCTACTAAAACATATACTAACTGGGCAAGTTTAAAAAATTTGTTAATGGAAGAATATGGAGACAAAAGAAACGAAGTTCACTTCTTAACAGAATTGTCTCATTTAGAACAAAAATCTAATGAAGATATTTTCATATACTTCGATAAATATGAAGATATTTTCAACAGAATGATGAGTTTATTAAGTATAAATTTTGGCAATGGATTTGACAATTTATCAATATTTATGTCCACATATGCTTCTCATAATTTTATAATAAATTGTAAAGAACCATACCGAAGTCAACTAGCAGCTAGAAATCCTAAATCTTTAAATGATATACAAAATTTAATCAAAAATGATTTCCAGTACATTCATGCAAATATTAATAAACAAAACACAATAAAACAAAAGATAAGTACACCAACACCTGCATATAAACCACACAATCCGAACATACACACGAATCAATATCGATCACCAATGATTCGATATTCACAACAACAACAACAACAACAATCACAATTCAAAACAAAACAAAATTATCCCCAACCTATGTCTATTAGTACTAATACATTTAAACCACATTTAAAAAGACAAAGACAAGATTTACAACTTTTAGATAACCCTATCGAGTTAAATAATGAATCAGAATTAGAAAATTTTGAACATTTTGAGGAAACGCAAAATTATGAAAATAATGCTGAGATAGAAACAGAAAATGAAAATTTTTCTTTGGACCCGACAGAAAATTCGAATCCTTAGCAAATTATACTTCTAAATTACCGTTTATACAATTTAAAAACGCTAGAGTTTTAATAGATACAGGATCATCCGAAAATTTTATCAGCCAAGAATTTGTAAATGAGAATAAAAATAAATTTCAAATATTTCCTGAACATTTCGAAATTCAAACTGCCAACGCTGTTTCCCACGGAAATTACTTTACATTTGTAGAATTATTTAATAAAAAATTGAAATGTTACATTTACGAATTTCACAAAGATTTTAATATTGTAATAGGAAATTCAGGGTTAAAGTTATTAAATGCAAAAATAAATTATTCAAATGAATCCGTCATATTAGATAAACATACATTTAAATTTAATTACTTTCATCAAAACAAATTAAACTTGAATATACACGAAATATCAGACAAACTAAACCTTAGAACTGAACATCTCAATGACATAGAAAAACACGAACTAAATAAAATAATTCGAGAATTTGAAGATCTAACGATTACAGATGACCAAAACCTTTCTTGTACTAATAAAATAAAACACAAAATTAATGTAACAGACGAAACGCCTGTATACCAAAGATCATATAAATATCCAATAGTTTATAAAAATGAAGTAAATTCGCAAATAAACAAATTATTAGAGGAAAATATAATTCGCCACTCCTATTCACCTTGGAGTAGCCCAATCTGGATTGTACCGAAAAAAGCAGACGCTTCCGGTAAAGAAAAATTTCGTATGGTAGTCGATTATAGAAAACTTAATTCCAAAACGATAGATGATAAGTTCCCGATTCCAGACATTACGGATATTTTAGATAAACTGGGTAAATCGAATTATTTCACAACAATTGACCTCAAAAGTGGATTCCATCAAATTGAAATGGATCCCGATTCGATAGATAAAACAGCTTTCTCGACAGACCAAGGCCATTTTGAATTTCTCAGAATGCCTTTTGGCCTCAAAAATGCACCTAGCACTTTTCAAAGACTCATGAATTTTGTCCTAAAAGATCTTATAAACAAAATATGCTTCGTTTACCTAGACGATATCATTATTTTAGGAACGTCATTACAAGAACACATACAAAACATCAAAACTGTCTTTCACAAACTACGCGAAGCGAATCTCAAATTACAACTAGATAAGAGCGAATTTCTCAGGAAAGAAGTCGCCTATCTCGGGCATTTAATCACAACAGATGGAGTAAAACCGAATCCTGATAAAATTAAAATAATACAAAAATTTAGCATTCCGAAAACACAAAAAGAAATTAAATCATTTTTAGGTTTACTCGGTTATTATCGGAGATTTATACAGGATTTTGCAAAATTAACAAAACCACTTACCCAATGTCTAAAGAAAAACACAAAAATTAATTTCGAAGATAAAGAATACATTTCATGTTTTGAAAAATGTAAATTATTACTTTCAAACTCTCCAATTTTACAATATCCTGACTTCTCAAAACAATTTAGATTAACCACTGACGCTTCAAATTTTGCTCTCGGTGCAGTGCTTTCACAAAATATTGACGGCAAGGATCTACCCATAGCGTACGCTAGTAGAACCCTTAATGCCCACGAAATTAATTACTCCACCACCGAAAAAGAATTGTTCGCAATAATTTGGGCAATCAAGCATTTTCATCCATATCTATACGGACATAAATTCAAATTAATAACGGATCATAAACCGCTTATTTGGCTTAGCAGTTTAAAAGAACCTAATCAGAAACTCATCAGATGGAATCTAAAATTATGCGAATATAAATATGACATAGAATACCAAAAAGGTAAACAAAATTACGTTGCAGATTATCTGTCTAGAACTCCAAAACCCTTCGAAATAATTTATAAAAATTCAAATATTTTCGACCATAACGAACCAATAGTACATTGCATATCCGAAGACTTTAAAATGAGTCAAGGCTTTGCGCAGCAAATTAATGAGAAATTTCAAACAACAAATAATTTAGATAAATTATCAATAAAGGAAAATATTGCTATTCAAATGTCACCAAGACCCATAATTCATTTAATTACAAAAAAGAAATACTTCCATGAACCAAACCTAGCAAACA
Organism: Pterostichus niger; assembly: GCA_947425015.1. Lineage (NCBI taxonomy): Eukaryota > Metazoa > Arthropoda > Insecta > Coleoptera > Carabidae > Pterostichus > Pterostichus niger. The sequence continues at coordinate 3,473,910 of OX380347.1, forward strand.
TAGCAAACTGTTTAAAACAACTACGCGATTATTTAATACAAAATAATATTAATTCAATTAACATGCCTAAAATAGCTTCTGGCTTAGACCAAAAAAATTGGTTTGAAATAGAAAATTTACTAAAGCAAACATTTGAAAACACAAATATTCAAATAAACGTATTTACTATAAATAATATTCAAAACTACGCTAACTCTGTTAACGCTGAAAAAGACACTGATAGTTGCACACAACATTCAGATGATGAAGCACCAGTAAACAGTCTTTCTTATATTGAAAATCCAATTAACTATGGAAAAAATCAAATAATATTTAAAGAAACAAACTCAAAAAATACATTTGAATTAATTAAACTATTTGGAAATGATAAACAAAGAATGTATATGCATGTCAATAAAGTAAATTCCAAAGACACATTATTAAAATTTATTAAAAGTTATTTAGTACCAGGAATTAAATATTACTGCTTAGTACCCGATTCTCTGAAATTAATGCTAAATTCTATTTTACAAGTATACTTTCAACCTGGCACTTATATATTAGTTAGTTGTAAAAACCTACTAACAGACATAGAATCATCGGAAGAACAACTGAAATTAATTCAAAACTATCATCTTGGTAAAACGAATCACCGAGGCATAGTAGAAACATATAAAAAATTAAAACTAAAACACTACTGGCCTAACATGCAACAAACTGTCTCTAAATTTATAAACAATTGCGACGTATGTCAGGAAAACAAATACGAGCGAAATCCAGTTAAAATTCCCATAATAAAAACACCCACAGCATCAAAACCTCTCGAAATCATTCACATTGATATATTATCATTGAAGAAAAATAAATTCCTAACAATAATCGACAGTTTCTCTAAACACGCACAAATATATCACTTACCAGAAACCAATACAATAACTGTAGTTCAAAAATTAATCAAATACTTTTCAATATTCGGACAACCGAAATTAGTTATATCAGATAACGGTCTACAATTTAATAACCAATTAATTTATAATTTCTTATCAACAAAAAACATTCGTATACATTTAATCAGTGTGAATAATCCCAAAAGTAACGGCAATATAGAAAGATTCCACTCTACCATTATCGAACATGTTAGAATATTAGAACAGAATAAAGATTTTAATGATTTAAACACAAGTAATAAAGCCCGATACGCAGTTCAAGCATACAATCAAACTATTCATTCTGCAACTAAAAGAACACCAAATGAGGTACTTTTTGGCCATTATAACGAATCAACCGAAGAAATCTCAACCGAAATTATAACTGATAATTATATCCAAATTCATAAAGACATTATGAACAAAATTTACGAAGAAAATAAAATTTTATTAGAAAAAAATAAAACAAAATACGCAACCTCACAAGTAGCTAGCTGTAAATTACAAAAGAAAGTGTATGAAGAACAAGCTAAACGAAATACCGGTAAAGTAGAGAAACCGCGCTATAAACAACAAGTGGTAAAAACATACATTCGAGACAGAGCACAAATAACTACCGATAAAGACAAAAAAAATACAAATTGATAAGCTAAAACCTTATCGTAAATTCACAGAATCATGCGAGCTAGCACAACCATCAACCTCGAAGATGCTAGAACCAACCCCGGAATCAACGTCCTAAAGCTAGGAGAAGCTCTAATCTCCACTAATAATAAGTATCTTTACGTAAATATTAACCTTTATAAAATTAAGGAATTATATAATAATCTAACTATTCATTTTAATAATATTAAGTTAGAAATAAATAATAATTATAGTAACGATAGAAATAGTAAATTCACACAAAGTCTAAATAATAACTTTATAATGCTAGAAAACTTCCTAGATATAATAAGTAATAAAATACAAATCACTTTATACGACAATACTAGAAATAAACGAGGACTTATAAATGGTTTAGGCTCCATTATAAAAAGCATAACAGGAAATTTAGATGCAACAGATCAAGAAAGATACGATAATGCTTTAAAATTAATAAATGATAATGAAAACATTCTTAAAGATAACATGAAACAAATTATTATTTTTAACAAAAATATATCAAATCACTTTAATAATCAAATAGAAAAAATTAATAAGAATAATAAAGCAATTAAAGATAAAATTAGTGAAATAGGAAAAACAATTGGGAAAATTATAGATTATAACGATATAATATATTTAGAAAATATTATCACTCAATTGACATTTATGGCCACAAATTTAATTAGCATTATTAACGAAATCGAGACTACCTTCGCTTTTTGCGAAATAAACACTCTTTATTTTGGAATACTGTCTAGAGATGACATCAAATTAGAAATTGATAAACTTTTGCCAGATAGTTTCAAAAATCTCATAATAAAAAATTGGCAAAATCAACAATTAATCAAAACTTATTGCAAATTCGAAAAACTCTCATTAAATATCATAATAGACATTCCCATTCCTCTCGTACAAACAGAACTCTTACAAATTACACCTATACCCACTATACACAATGAAACCTTTGTTACTCTAAATGTACAACAAGGATATTATTCAAAATCTAACACACAAATTAGTTATTTAAACAAATGTACCCTCGTAGAAGATAAACTTTATATTTGTAGTCAAGGAAACTCAATTCCTGACAGATGTTTAGAAAATATGTACTTTTATAGAAATAATAATAATTGTAATTATATAAATTTACTTGATCATAACGAAATCATTATAGTTCCAAACTCTAATATTGTATACCTTTATTTACCTCATAAGGAATTAATAAATATTGAATGTGGTCACGAAATAGAAGAAAAAGTAATTTCTGGTATCTATTGTATAAAAGATTGTTTAATTAATAAACAAAGACATTATAAAAATATTAATTATGACAAAATAATTAATTTAGATATTGATAATAGTAAAGAAAAATTAATATTTAATAAAACCTTGAATATTAAAAACTTAGAAACTATTAAAATTCCAAGTCAAAAGATAATTCATTTAAATCAAAATAGTAGTTCTGAATCACATTCTATATTTTACGATGTATTATTGTACACGACAATCGTGACCGTTGCAATGCTCTTACTGATAAAAATCTATTCGGCACTTGCTAGAAAATTGTTAAACTTAAAACAAAAACAAAATCAAACTTGCGAAACAATACCTGCTGAAAATACCATAGGTATTCTTTCGTCTAACAGGGGAGGAATTATGTAGGGACACAACCCCTATTGCATCAGCATTGCACCTTTCACACGGTACTTTTCCATGACATATTTGTAATAGGATATATTAGATAAGAAATGTTATATGTAGACAAAATGTAAGACGTAAAGTCAGTTGTTAGAAGATAGTCAAGTAGAAGAGTTCACTGTATGTACTTGTGCAGCAAAATAAAATTCTTTTTAAAAATCCAATCTTATTATTGATTGATTTAATATATATATATATATATATATATATATATATATATATATATATATATATATATATATATATATATATATATATATATATATATATATTAAGAACCAGGAAAATAAAACAATAGTAAAACAGAATAAAAATAATCGCTATACATGCACTTCAAACCTTGCTAGGTTATAAATGTAGCGCTTAAATGGCATTCCCATGTGTGGAATTCTCATTTGCAGTAATTTAAATTTAAACTTTTTACGAGATGCAAAAAATACGAGCAACATTAGACCGCTACGACTAACACTAACAACTTTACTAATCGAATAATATATACCATTATTTTAATTCAGATGTCATCTTTTATTGTTATTGATACAAATACAAAAAAATATTATAGAGTTTTTATTTAAGAATAAAACAGATCTGTCGTTAATTCAAGTGTGAAACAATAAGAAGATTTCAGAAGTATTTACACGATTTAATTATGATGGCAAATAGAAGTTATCAGAAAATCTTTCTTGTGTTCACACTTCACTGGTCACATATTTCCTTTTCCCTTTGTAGTCGCTTAATGCTATATATTCAATTTAGTTTGCATTATTACATTTCACATTTCTTTTAAATAGTTATTCTAATGAGCTCTTGCACGAATAATTTTTCTTTATTTTAAACGAAATATTTAAAAAAATATATTTGTTCTATTTTTTTTTTCGTTTATTATTATGAAGTAGGTGGCTCACTAGTATTGAGTTGACCTAGGTTAAAATTTCCCCTGTGACTTCCCCACCTCTAACATCTTTGGTGGAGAGGTGTGATTTGACCGTACTTGTCGCGCATAAATATATCACTAACCGAAATCTGCGACGGGAGAGTGCCACATCCTGTATTAGGTAAAAAACGTGATGATATATTTTATTTTATTTTTCATGTCTCAGTTAGCTAATTTTAATTATTAAAAGTTAAACTAATCAAAAAGTGACTGAATTGCTTCCACTTCACGTTTTCTCCAGTTACGCAATAACTCTTGTATCCAATAACAACACAGCAAGCGCACGTGTATCTTCTATCTCATTTCATAACGCTGATGTTTTGTTGATATCAGATCTTTCCTTTAAAAATACATTTGATATTATAATACATAAATCAGTAATAAAAGAAAGCAGAATAAAATGAAAAGTTTCGCTGTTTGTGTAATCGTCAAAACAAATTTTTCATTGCTATTACATACATTAATATGCTATTGAATAATGTTGAAGATGCTAAATTATGTGAGAAACAAAACTTCTAAATAAATATTTTGATCATAACCTACCAACATAAATACATTTCATTATATTGTAACTTTTATTATAATTCTTCCAAAGTGTTTACTCTACATCTGGAACTAATAGTATTAATGTAAATAAAAATAATTCATATAATCAAATAATATCTCTCATCGAAGTTTCTGAGGAAGATGTGATGAATTCTATTGCTTGTCTAAAAATAACAATGTCATCTGATCCTGACATGATTCCTTCTTTTGTGATAAAAGATTGCGCCCATCCTTTAAAAGTAGCTCTATGCAACATTATTAATTTATCATTAAAAACTAACACATTCCCCGATGTCTGGAAAAAGGCAAGAGTTGTACCTGTACATAAATCTGGTGATACGTCCAGCATAATAAATTATAGACCAATATCCATTTTGTCTCACTTTAGCAAAATTTTTGAAAATATTATTTATAAAACTATTTACAAACAGGTCCACAATTTATTATCTCTTTCCCAGCATGGTTTTGTAGAACGTCGGTCTACATCTACTAATCTTTGTTATATTACCCAGTTCATTTGTAACTCTCTTGATGAGAATAAACAAGTGGATGTTATTTATACCGACTTCTCCAAAGCCTTCGATCGCATTAGTCATAACATCATACTTCAAAAATTACATATGTTTGGCATATCTGATGCTTTGATAAATCTAATTTCTTCCTACCTCACTGATCGTTCTCTGTCCGTACAATATCGTAGTCTGAATTCATTTCAGTTTGTTGCAACGTCTGGCGTCCCCCAAGGATCAAATCTTGGTCCTCTTTTGTTTCTCCTATTTATTAACGATCTGCCTTTAAATATTAGTAATAATAAACTTCTCTATGCTGATGATTTAAAAATTTTTAGATCAATTTCTAATCCTAACGATTGCCTTTCACTTCAAGAAGATTTAGATAGACTTTCATGTTGGTGCATTCCCAATGAACTTGACTTAAACATTAACAAATGTAAAATAATCTCGTTTTCCAGGAAACTAGTAACAACCGAATTTGCGTATAATATCTCTGCAGTACCTCTTACTCGTTGCTATGAATATAAAGATCTTGGTGTTATTTTTGATGCAAGACTATCTTTTAATAATCACATAAAGAATATAGTATCTCAAGCGTTTCACAACAATTGAGCCTATAATTACACTTTATTTTGCCTTTGTTCGAACCAAATTAAATTATTGCTCTGTAGTGTGGAATCCTTCATATAATAATCATATTGTACTGCTTGAAACAATTCAAAAGAAATTTCTTTGTTTTTTGTATTTTAGGAAATATCTCATATATCCTTCTTATGATATTAGTTACGAATTTTTACTGCAGTATTTTAAATTTGATAAATTATCAGTATGTAGAAATAATTCACAGCTTATACATTTATATAAAATCATCCATAATTTATTTGATGACCCATTAACACTAAACCTAATAAATTTCTGTGTTCCATCATTCCATTCTAGGAATCCTCACACTTTCCGTCCGACTGCTGCTCGTACTAATATTTTGCAACATTCTCCCGTTCATCTTATGTACTCTTTGTATAATCGTATTGAGTCACAAATTGATATTTTTAGTATTTCGTTGTCACGTTATAGGAAGTTTCTCTTTGCTAACACTAAATGATAAATTTGTATTTTGCTTAGTTTTATTTAGTGTTTATTTATTCTTTGTTTCATACTATATATGTGCTTACTTTTATATTTTTGTATTTTTTTTGTTCCTGTCCAATTAATTGGGTTCTCCTGTCTGGACAGTGTATTGTAATGATAATAATAATAATAATAATAATAATTGCGGGTTCGGTAAAGTTTATTATTAAATAAAACACGAACAATGGAAACACAATAAAAATATTTATTTAAAACGAAACTAATGGAGTACAACTAGTAAGACATATATTTATTTACAACACGTATTTATATTCACATTAAAGCATTTAGCAACGACTTGCACTGTTCACACTTCAATACAGACTGCCTGTTGGCGGTCCAAACTGTCTCTTTTATACTAAATCATGTTACTTCTACATTATTCCAGAATATTCTAGACCATTGTACACGTATTTTAACACAATGCTAATGACGCACCGCTAAAACGCGCGCTACCGTCATATATTGATGGTTTCAGAGAGAACAGGATAGTACTCATTACAGTATTCCGTACGAGACAGTGCTAAACGCGCGGCAAACTATGTCATATCGACTGTTCCAGAGAGAACAGGGCCGTACTCGTTACAGTATACTTGCATAAACGTAAATTTTATTACGTTTATTAAGCATATTACATATTTTACTACTGAGCAATCTATATTGACTGAAAAATCTAGCTGAATTGCTAGATGCACATTGGTTGTAAGAGATACTATATCAGCAACATGGAAGTTTCGGCGACATATTAACTTTCTTGAGTTTTAATTGATTTTTCTAACTAATATAAATATATTTTAAGACTTTGTATTATGTCGTATGACAATATGATGCATATATGTATGCTAGAATAAAAACTGCATGTTTTAAAAATTTGCAAGACCTCATCGTGTTTAAGTACTCGTATATACAAGTAGCATAGCAATTTTTATAAAAATTTTAATGTTATCGATACTCTTACATGGAAAGTAATAAACGAAATTACTTTTGAAATAGATGTAAATAGATTTTTAGTTCAAGAAAAAATATTCTGAACAATATTCACGTAAAACATACACGCTTGTGGCGAATTTTTTTTCGTCACTCGTAGTTTAGACTCACCGATGTCCGGAGACGTCCGAAACATCGGTGATTCGTAAACTGCTCTCGTTACTCCGGAAATAAGAGCAACCCCGGTTTTCTGTTAATAACTCCGGCTGTAAGCATCCGATCCGAATAAAGTTATACTTTCCTAGCAGCATAATTCCAGGGCTAGCGATTGGCGCTAGTATGAACGTCTTAGGGGCACGAGAAGCCCTTCAACCACAGCATGTAAGTTACCCCTATGTAAATACATGGTAGCGACCACTGACATCCCGTCCGAACCCGATTCATTAACTTTTTTGTATATAAGCCGGGATCCGCGAAGCGAAAGACACAGTTTTATCCTCATCTTAATGAGAGAGTGTCACCGTGACAATTCGAGAAGAAGCCGTCCAGCGAGATTCACCAGGGTAAGAGATACTGTCTAGTTTACCGTTTTTACCGTTCCCCGTCCGTTCCGAGCCCTTCAGGCTACCTAGTTTCAAACCAACATTGCGACTTGGAGTCCCTGACTGAGAACGCCGTCATCCTCGACTCGCAAGAGTGGAGAGTCACCCTGTTCAGGGGGTCCCAAGTCACAACGTCGGCTACTTCACCATACGCTTTCAGCACCCGCGGCTCCACAGTTGGGAGCACGATACCGTCTGCTTTGAGACCCAGAGGTACCCTCCGAGAGCGCCGCCATCCTCGAGCCCCCCCGGGCTGGAGAGAATCCTCGACTCGCAAGAGTGGAGAGCATCCTCGACTTGCAAGAGTGGAGAGTATCCTCGGCAGGGTTAATCCAGCTCACAACGCGGGTCCGCAGTAAAACACCAGCACCAGGTCCCCAACCTCCCCGCACTCCGCACCCTTCCTCCTCGAGTCTGACGACTGGAGAGAACAACCCGTCTTCATCCTTTCCGTATCTCTGCCACCATCCTCGAGGTAGTGAACTCGAGAGCACCAGGTCGTATAACACAGAGCCGCCCACCGTGACGTCACCCATTGTGACGTCAGCCTCGCGTTTTACGACGTTCCGTCCGAACGACGCTACACACACCGGAACCGAGACCGCCACCGACATCGGGACACTCTCCCAACGAACATACTCGAAATCAGTCGTCGATTTTGAGTTTGCACCAGGAACCCATCCTAACCACTGTCAGCAGTGGATAGAGACCGACGCCGCCGCGTCGCCGAGCGTCGTTTCCGAGTTACGGCCGTTTTTTCCACTACGCGGGAATCGGCTCCGCCATCCTCGGGAAGACCGAGAGACCCCGTAACATTGCAATGCCAAGCGTCTTTTCAGCACGAGTCACCAGAACGCGCCGCGCTTCGCAGGGTCGATTCAGGGGCCCGCCAAAGACCCGTCCGACACACCGCCGCCCAACCGACGCCGGGCGTCGATTTTCCGAACCCACCGTTTTACGTCAGGACGCCCTCAAGGGGTGTTCCGGAGACCAAGTCAGTGGCCGCTACCGCGACCAACACGAGAAAGTCAGTGTACACCAAAATCCGCGAAATAAATCTGAAATCTGAAGCCATCCGCTGTTTTATTTCTGTATCCTAAACACAACCCCGACACCGCTATCCATTACCGTTTGGCGCCCGAGCAATCCACGCCAAACTCCTTGTGCCCGACCAAACATCGTCACACGCTTTATAAGACTCCTCTTTCAAAACAAGTATTTGGAGCATTTACACTAAAATAAATTGTGTATTAATGTTCATAAATTCACAGTTTGAAAATTTAACTCGACATTAAGTGAAGTGTTTTAATATATTTCAGTAAACTTATGTTATATTCTTTTCAATTACATCAAAATAAATTTAATGAATTGCATTTGGTTTTGGGGAATAACAGTTATATAAAATTTTGTTTCTAGTGGTGGAAAATTAAAAAAATAGATATAAAATTATGATATCGTATTTCTAAACTAGATACTGGAGCGGCAGTATTTTTACTATCTCACGAAGAGCCAGATGTGAATATTAAAATAAGAATCTTTAATCGTCGGTAAATACTAAAAATTTGAAACGTGTAAGTACGATAATTAGTGCCGTAACTAGCATCTTACAAATGATTTGAGAACAAAAGTTTGTTTATTTTCAATATCCTTAGATATGTGTAGATGTACTTATTATAACAGTGGTCCTAATACAAAGGATTAGTAACTAATTGCTTATTTATGTATATAGTCAGTACGGTGGTGTGAAGAGCGATACGGAATTCGAATCCGGAGATCCCGAGTTCGAATCGCACTCAAGCTAAAAATTATATAAAAACTATCACACTGCGGCTCGGTGAGTGCGGACCCTGTACTGTAATTGGGATTAAATTCCTGTTGTACAGCGTAATATAAATAAATAAATAAATAAATAAGACAGTAGGTCGAGCTGAATTCAATGTTTGTATTGGCCTAACCAGTATCAGGGCCGTCTTTTCGTTTAGGCAAACTAGGCAAGTGCTGGGGGCCCGTGACTCTGGGGGGCCCGAATCGTTCGACTAATATGAAAAAAAATAGAAAAAAATATACACATTTTAAGTTTTAAGTCATTTTCTGACCAAAATATTTTTAATAATTACTACATTTGATATGAATTCTATTGAGGGATGGCAGCTGGTAACACAAATGCAAAATAATACAATAATTATAATGTGACACTGACACTCCCATACAATCTATTTATATACAGGTTGGTGACTCACTCAGCCGGTCATAGGACTTTAACATGGGAAATCAGTTTTGAAGCCCTAAATATTATATTGTCTAGGGCCCAGGAAATGCTTAAGACGGCTCTGACCAGTATGATAGCAATTCTATCGTTTACAGTAGTGTTATTTGTTTATTTTAGGCTGGCAATATATAAATTATTAGGATAATATAGAAATTGTACTCGTTGCTTGAAAGCAAGTCCAAATCATTTGTGATGTACTTTTATAATAAAACATAATACGAGTATAAGTTATAGATTAGTTGACAGTCGGTAGAAGGGAGACTTTTATGATAAGAGTGATAAGGGAATAGGTACATGTATTCACCAAAAATAAGAAACTCCCTTAATTAAACCTCGCCCATTCCTCGATTGTAACAAGAATCTGTAAATCTCCACAGTCTCTCTCTCTCTCTCTCTCTCTCTCTCTCTCTCTCTCTCTCTCTCACTCTCTCTCTCTCACTCACTCTCTCTCTCTCTCTCTCTCTCTCTATCTATCTATCTATATATATATATTAAATAATAAATATTTATTTTTTTGTATAACTGGAATTATAAACTTAAATTTAGCATATTTCAAAACTGCGAATTTTAAAGAAGATAAATAATATTTAAAATACAATAGTTAAAGTCATAATATTAATAACTGATGAAGTAATATTTTAATAAAAAAATAAATAATATTATCTACATGGCATATAATTGTGGATACTTTAAAATTTTGACAAGAACAAATATTTTTTATCGAAAATAATTGTTCACGGTGAATGCAAATTATATTAAATATGCAGATGCATGTGGTCTGCTCTCTAATTATTATGTATTATGAAAAATGGAGTCTTAAGATCCAATTATAACTATGATTACCACACTTAATCTAAATTAACGGCGCTTATGTCATAAAGCATACGAGTATGTCTATGGCTACTATGTCGAAACAAGTCTACCGTAAGAATTATAATTGATGTTACATAATACTAAATTATATTTTTCTATGATTGCTATGAAAAGTTGACAATTACGCTCTCATTTGTCATCGTAAAGTTGACGTTTTCTGTGGAACAATCGAAAAATATCTTTGTCGCGCATCTCCAATAGCAATGCGCGAAAAAGATATTAAATGCGCGAATTATAATTTTCGATTTGTATTTAAGGAAAAAAATACAAATTCTTTCGTTTTGAAAATTATATTTTATTTATTTAGAATCTAATTACAACTGACGTGAATACGTTCAGCAACAGTACAAGAGTGTTCTAATCTAGTTTTTTCAAGCTTATATATCATTCTCTTATCATAACATAGTTCAAAGAAGTATGAGTCAGACAATGGAACCATTGTCTAATATAATAAAACACTTCGTCATCAAAATACAGATATCATAATCAAAATACAGATATCATAATTAAAATACAGATATCATAATTCCTCCCCTTCAAGTTTTTTATTATATTACTCGAGAGGGTGAGTCTTTATTAATTCTAAATCTTTTAAAGCAATTAATTTCAGTTTTCTTTCTTTTATATACTTATAAATCTTAAAACATATATAACTAATTATCATTATACTTATAAAGGAATATATAATAAAAAGATGATGATCGTTATTCTTTAAATTTAAATTTTGTATTTCTTCCAAATGATATTCAGTATTATTTACTTTATGCAATTCGATTAATTGTCTGCTTTTAACGTTTAACCCATTTATTTTATCAATTTTTCCTTCATAGATTAATTCTTTATAATTTTGTTCTATCTTTTCAAAATGATAATTATTTAATGTGCATTGTTGATCGTTATTAAATTTGTAAATTCCTATTATCTTTTTGTGAATTTCATTACTTTTACAATAAATTATGAAATTTTGTAAAATTGGGCTTATTATAATGATTTCATTTGTATTTGGTATTTGTTCGATATTATTTTCATTATCCATTAACAAGTAAGAACAATCATCATTTTTATATCTTATTGTTAAATCATTAATACATTTCTTTATTTCTACATTATCAGTTTTACAATAATAATTCTTATTTCTAACACAGTTATTGACAATAATATTCTTATTCATTTTATTAATATACAATATATTGGGTTCATCAAGGATATACATTTTTGTGTTATTCATAAAAGGTATTGACGTAAATTGATATAAAGGGTATACGGTGGTGCTCATAATAGGGATCTCGATAATATAGTAGATCATTTGTCCATCGTATTGACAGTGAGTTGTTATAAGTGACATAATTTCAAAGATATTTTGATTTTTGATAAAGTTCTGGAGTCTATTCATGGAAATTATAGTTGAATGTAATTTATTTAAGGAACAGAACGTAAGACTAGTTTCAATTTGTATAGCAAAATTTTGGATATTGTTCAGAATATTTATTATTAACTGGATTTTTCCTTCAGATTCTATTTTTGTTTCCCAAAGTTTATTTTTCTTCAAAATTTCTTTTATAAAGGTTAGTTCCTTTTTCATTTCTTTTTCGTTTATTTTAATATTTTCTAATTGTATATTAAATTGTTCCGTTACTTCTTTTAAGTTTTTAAATAATTTATTCTCATTATTACTTAAAATTTTTTCGTTCTTTTTTATAGTCTCAAATAATTTATCATATCGTTCACCATCTGAACTGTCCAAGTTACCGGAAATTGATTTTATAACACTTCCTAAACCGTTTATTAAGCCTCTTTTCCTTCTTTTGTTAAGTTTTAATTTGTTTAATTGTTCTTGTGTATTTTCAAAGGTGGAATTTAGTAATTGTATATAATTTGGGTTTATGTGTTGAACTGTGTGTATTTCGGTTAGGAGTTCGTTAATTATAGTTTCTATTCTATTAAAGTTTTCGTATAAAGGTGTTACGTTATAGTAAAAGTATGTATGTAATTTTTCCTGTTCAATGTGTGTCGATCCTAGGTTTGTCAGATGATATCCGTTGCCGTGTGTTATGTCTGTCAATTGTTGACCCTGCGCACTGGGAACAGAGATAAAGTTATAATTTTATTCTGTTGATACGTATGTTTCTAATTTTCTTTAAGGTTTTACTACGTTGTTTATATGGTTTCTCGACTTTTACAATACCTAATTTTGGGTTATATGCTAAGACTTTGCTTTTTATATACATTGGTTTTTTAAATTTTTGTATTCTCCTTACTTCTTCTTTTACGTATACGTCCTTTGGTAATGCTAACGGGTTTATGTTCTCTTGGTGACGTTTCTCTTTTTCTTGTTGTATCTTATTATTTATTATTTTGTATAATTCTTTTTGTTCTTTCAGATGTTGTTGTATCATTTCAGAGTTAGTTCGTATTTCTTTGGGGTATTTATACTCATGTGTCTCTCCAAATATTATTTCTGTTGGAGTTTTTTCGGTTATGGTGTGTTTTGAGTTATTGTAACTAAGTATGCATTTCTTTATTTTTTCATTTTGATTAAGATGTTTGAATTCTTCGTTATTTTGAATTAGTCTAAGGTGTTCTATTAATGTCGAATGAAATCTTTCGACCGCGTTACTCTTTGGATTGTTAATACAAATATAATGGGGTTTTACATTTAATGTTTTTAAATAATCTTTTAGTAATTCGTTGTTAAATTCTAGTCCATTATCCATAATGATTAATTTTGGTAGGGTATATGTCTCGAAATATTCTTTTAATGCTTTTAATACGTTTACTGAATCAACATTTATTGCTTTTATTTGTCCGAATTTGGAAAATTGGTCAAATATTGTGAGGTATTTTTGAGTATTTAATGATAGTATGTCTATGTTAATTGTCTCGAAAGGTCTTGTCGGAGTTATAGTTAAATTTTCATGAATTTTTATAGGTTTTCTATCGTATTTATTTTCTTTACATATTTTACAATTATTAATAAAATTTTGGATAGTTTGTACCATTTTTGGCCAGTAGTATTTCTTCTTCAGGTATCTGATTGTTTCCAATATTCCCCTGTGGTTTCTAAATCCGTTATGATCGTCAGCTACAATTTGTTTTTGTTCATCTATTGTAAAGATATCTTGTACAAATTTATTTACTCCGATTAATTTTAAAGAATTTGGTTCGAAATTTTTCTGTAGTTCTTGAGATATTACTTTATCCAGTTCGTCATTAAATATAGCCAGATATCTAACTTTAGGTACTAAATAGTCTTTCAGAAAATTATTTATTTCGTTTTTTAGATTATTCTTTGAGAAGGTTATATGAATTCTTTGTTTAGGTTGTACTGTTTCGAAAGGTAGTTTTTCTATTTTTAATTTTGAATATTCTCCTAATTTGAATATAATTTGGTTATCGGCAATATTCAGTCTATCTTCTTTATATTTTATACCGTTTACGATGTTTTCTGGGGAACTATGTATTGTTGCGTTTGTGTCATCGCTGGTAAGGAAGTTTTGTGGTAATGAATAGATATTCACGAGGATATTAGTTTCCGTGAAAGTTAATTTTAAATATTTTATTAAGTCTTTATAGTCCATTTGGTCTAAGCCGCAGGCAAGTTTTGGGATATTAATTTCATACAATTCATTTTTGATGCAGTAATCTCGAAGTTCCATTAATGCCTTTTTAAAGTTTTTTACAGATGGTAAGTCGTTGCATTTCTGCTTAGTAACTAAGTGTAATATAGTTTTGCCGTTTATAATTTGTGGTATTAGTTGAGAATTTTGATCTATATAATTTTGACAATATTTTTTACTATTATATGTTTGGTTTACTTGGAGTGCGAGTCCTTGACTCATAGCATAATCTCGTGATATGCAGTGTGAAAATATTGTTGTTTCAGTTACGTCTCCTATTTTTTCTACGATTTTAAATGGATTTCTTTGTCTACTAAGAAAGTCTGCAATTTTATTAGTTTTTCCCATGATGTGTTCAATTTCGAAATTGTACTCTCCGAGTTCGATCTTCCAACGCATTAATTTTTGATTACCGTTTTTCATATTAAATAACCATACTAAAGGTCTATGGTCGGTTTTTATTCTGAATTTTTGTCCGTAAAGGTAAGGTTTAAAGTTGTTTATTGACCAGACGATACTTTTTAATTCTTTCTCTATAGTAGAGTAGTTTTATTCGGCGGAGTTAAATGTTTTTGAGGCGTATGCTATAGGTTTTTCTTGGTTTTCTTGTACTTGTGACAAAACGGCTCCCATGGCGAAGTCTGAGGCGTCTGTAGTTAGTATAAATGGTTTAGAGAAATCTGGTGATATCAATATAGGTGGGTTTGATATTAATTGTTTCACGTGTTTAAAGGCTTTCTGATATTCTTCATTTTCTATTTCTATGTGTGAACCCTTTTTTAAGCTATTTGTGAAAGGTTTTATTATTTTCGCGAGATTTGGAATAAATCTTCGGTACCAAGAAAGTTTTCCTAGGAAACTTTTAATTTCTTTACTAGTTTTTGGGATGGTGATTTGATTTATTGCTTCTATTTTCTTTTGATTGGGTTTTAAACCTTCGGATGATATTACGAATCCTAAGTATTCGACTTCGTTTTGAAAAAATTCAGATTTATCAATTTGGACTTTAAGGTTTGCTTTTCTAAGTGCTTCGAATATTTTTGTGATATTTTCTATATGTTCTTGTTCAGTATATCCGAAAATGATTATGTCGTCCATGTAGACGAGACATATTTTATTTATATATTCTTTTAATATTTCGTTCATCATTCGTTGGAATGATGCCGGTGCATTTACTAAGCCGAAAGGCATTCTAGTGTATTCATAATGTCCAGATGGTGTGGAGAAAGCCGTTTTTTCCCTGTCCGATCTTTCCAAGGGTATTTGGTGAAAACCTGAGTGGAGATCTAAAGTCGTGAAGTATTTTGGTTTTACTATTTTATCCAATAAGTCGTCTATATTAGGAAGAGGGAATTTATCTTCTCTGGTTTTTTGGTTTAATTTTCGGAAGTCTATTACCAATCTAGTTTTCCGTTTCCCTGACGCATCTATTTTTTTTGGTACTATCCAAATAGGTGAGTTGTATGGTGATTTAGATTTTTGAATGATCTGTGCTTTTAATAAGTTTTTAATGTGTTCTTCTATATCTTCGTCATAACATTGGGGTAGTCTGTAGTTTTTTGTATATATGGGTGTTTCGTCTGTGGTGTGAATTTAGTGTGTGGTGACGTTAGTGGCGGAGAGTTGTTCTCCTTCTTTGGGGAACAAGTCCTCGTATTGTTTTAGTAATTTAGCAATTTTTAGTTTTTTATTAATATCTAGATTTTGATCTCTAAATTGTATATAGTTTAGTTTATTATTGAGTTTATTTTGTGTTGTAAATTTCATCTTTCTGTTTTCAAAATAGATTTCATTTGTTTTAAAATTTAGTGTTATATTTAGTTCTTTTAATATATCCATACCGAATAATAGATTACATAAATAATGAAAGTCTGTAATATAAAACTTAAATAATTTTTTATTTATTTTTAGATTAACTGAATTTGTAAGTGTTTTCTTTCCATTTGCTGTGTGAAAGGTAATTTTATCTTGATTGTTAATTTTCAGATTTCTTGATTTTGCGTAATCGGGTGATATGAAATTTATGTTTGATCCAGAGTCAATTAGAATAATGGAGTCGTGATCGTGTAATATCGGGATCGAATTTTGATAATTAGCCATTACGTATCTTCGTTTTCGACCAATGTGTCTTGAAAATCCTCGAAGGCGAATTCTGTTTCGTCTTCTTGTTGTTCATTATATTCGTTATTTGGTTCATTAGTGGTTGTTACGTCGTTTTCGATGTCTGTTTGGTAATTCTGTCTTGGTATGATTGTCTGTGTTGACATTGGGCCGGTCTGTCTAGTTTGTGTGGACATTGGGTGAGGTGTAAATGTCCTTCTTGTGTTTATGTCATTTACTATGTTTTGTCTGCCGAAGTTATTCCTACCGTGTGGTTGAAAGTGTCTTTGAATCGTGACTGGTTTTGAAGGAAACATTTGTGCCGGGAATTTCTGTGGTGGTGTATTCTTCTGTATGTTATTATGTGTTGTTTTTACTTGGTTTTCAAATCTCCTTAGGGGAGATTGATGTTGGGCGTAATTAAAATCGTTTACTAATAGCTGCTCACATTCTTCAAGAGATTTAGGATTTTTGACCGTGAAGGATCCTCGAATGAGATGAGGTAAACAATTTATGAAGTGAGATACTACGATTTTCTGATTTTCCGCGATAATTGCGTTTTTTGTTACTAATTGATGTTGTGTTAGCATGATTTTGTTCTTATATTTATTAAAATTATTAGTGATGTCTTTGAGAAACAAATCGGAATTGTTATTTTTGGTATTGTATATGATTTTTAATAATAAAGTTTCGGCTGTTGTTTTATCTTCGAAATTTAGTTGTAAGAATGATTTTAATGTTGGCCAATCAGCAAATGAATTCTCTGAGAGATATGTTTTTGCAGGTCCCTTTAATTTATTTTTTATTAATTGAAATAAAAATATTCTTTGAACGTTTGTCAATACAATTCCTGTAAAACATAATATAAATTCGTCTACAGTATTTATAAAATATGGTAGATCTTTAATATTACCGTCGTATTAAGGGATACCTTTAGAGAGCATTTGAATTTCGTTGTTTGTGGTTGTGGCCATTTTTGAGTTGAGTTGTAATTTACTGGGCGTTAATATTAAATTTCTTATAACACTAGGTGTTTGGTTTGTTTCTGAATCAGAATCTGATGGGTTTGATTCTGGTTCACTATCGCTATTGTACATATGATTTGTAATGTGTGTGGAACTGTGCCGGTTCCTCGGTGTCTTTATTACTAGTTATTACTAGAGACACCCCTTTTGTGTAATATATTTAGGTTTATAATTTGTGTTATGCCTTGTGCTGGGGCTCGTTTTGATTCTTAAAAGCGTTAGCCTTTCCTCAAAACCCTTTAGTGTATTTTGTTACATATATTTTACTTACAGTTGAAGTAAAAGGATGATTAACAAGATAATCATGTTTGTTGAGAATCAGCTAGAGATTTTCTTCTGGTTTTCTCTGGTAATCGGGATCAGCGAAGTTGTGTTGTCCTGGTTTCCCGGAGAGGTGGAGTCAGCGAGTGTGTGTTGTCCTGGTCCTCCTTGACTGCTTGCCTGGATGATGGTTAGAGATGGGTTGTTCAACCTCTGATGGGCCACTGTTTAGGCCTGAGCTGGTGTTTCGCTCATAGATTCTTGTTCGGATGCCAAATAAATCGATGGAGATCGAAAGAGATTTATTTATTTTGCTTAAAACTCTTTTGGCATCCTACCGACTGCGCCAATTATAATTTTCGATTTGTATTTAAGGAAAAAAATACAAATTCTTTCGTTTTGAAAATTATATTTTATTTATTTAGAATCTAATTACAACTGACGTGAATACGTTCAGCAACAGTACATATCATAATTCGCGCTTATTTTAGTAGTTACCAGGGATACAAACAAAACATAAACTTGTCATATTGATAATTGACAGAACGAATTTATTTTCAGTAAGTATATTTTTTTTTATAATTTAAGATGCAATCGTAGAAAAAATTATGTGTGTATCACGAGTGTAAAGTGTCTTTGTGCCTCTTACACTATTGCAGCTCGCGCCTTCGATTCGCGCTGCAATTACCGTGCTCGAGTAACAAAGAATTACTTTATGCTCTAAATACACAAATAACTATTTAGGTATTATGTTTAGCTCAGTGATAAAGTGTTAAAGGGTTTTCAATGATATATAATTATTATTTATTTTATTATGTATTATTTTAAACTTTTATATTTGCATCTTTATGTTGATATAAATATTTAATTGTTGTGAGAGAAAAATTTCGATATTTTGCCTTGCAAAATATATTTTAAGTTTTGAATGGCAAGAAGAAATATTTTATCGAATTAAAAAATAATATTAAACAGTTATAGTCTGTTTATTGAACAGATAGAGTAATAAAATTAATGGGCGTGGTCTAAACAGCGCAGTACGATGTACGCAGAAACCAGGTTTACACGCTACAAATTAAAAAACGCGTAAGATTTATTAGAAATGAATTTAGTAAAGAAATTTACAGTTAAAATAATAAAACATTATATATTTATTTATTTGTATGTAACATAATTGTATATAATTTTAAAAGAAATTTAAAGTAAAAATAAAACATATATCTATTTATTTACATATAACATAATGATATATAATATATAATATTGATTTATGTAGCACAAGACTAATAAATACAAAGATTCAATAAATAAATATAATATGTAATATTACAATATGCGTTTAAATTCAGGTACAGAAATTGAAATTTTAATGTTTGGTGACAAATTGTTGTACATCATATATAATTTTAATCTTCTGGTTCGGAGTCTGATGAAGAGGAGGACGAGTCATTTCCTACATGAATTATTAGTGGTTCCACTTGAAGCTCTGTAATAATGTCGAGCTGCCACATTTTTTCTTCCACACTTACTGTGTGCCTAATGGCGTTTCTCCAGTTATCTGGTGTTACATTTTCCGTAGCTTGGTGAAATATCGGCAAAAGATATTTCATTTTAAAAGTTTTATTGTTTCTGGCGACCTCGCCTTTTATTTGCCCCCATATCAACTCTATTGGATTTAGTTCGCAATGATATGGGGGTAATCGGAGGATAGTTCGATTTTGTTCTTTTGCCATCTCATCAATGACAAATTTTGGAGCAACACCAGCTTCCCTGACGAGAGCAAGTAGCTCGTCTTTTATCATGTCTTGTTTATAAACAATAGATTTATTATTTAGCCATGCTTGAATATCAGCTTTTCTAGTACCGCTATTTGGGATCTTCTCAAATTTTCTGCTGTGGTAGGATGCGTTGTCTAGCACTATTATGGAATTTTCATCCAACCGTCCAAGAATTTCTCTGAACCAATCCTCGAAAACATCAGCTGTCATCTCCTCGTGGTAGTCGCCTGTTTTCTTCGATTGGAAACTTAGCAAACCGCCCTCAACAAATCCATCCTCAGAACCAATGTGAAGGATAACAAGGCGGCTTCCTTTCCCTGATGGATCCTTCAAACCAGTTGTGAAAGCATTAACGAATGCTTGTCGTGGAGTGAGGATTATAGTGTCTTTCCATACTTTGCTTACAGTATGGCCAGCGTTGAGCCAAGTCTCGTCTAAAAAATATATATTTCTCCCTTCTTGCTGGTATCTCTTAATTTTCCGCAGGTAACGTCGTCTCCACACAACTATCTTGTTCTTTTCTTTTAGTACACTGTTGCGTGACCTCTTGCAGTATCTATTTCAAAACATAAAAGTAATTATTATTAAAAAATAGCTATTAAACTCTTAGTACAGCTTGTGTTTTATTCTAAACGCTAATATATTTCTAATGAGGTAAAGGACGTGTTTCAATATATATTTATTTATTTATTTACAAAATTTGTGGGAGAAATGTTCACTGCATTTTTGTCTTACTTAAATCCAATTTCTTTTAACAAGACTCTTAAAGTTGACCGTTTAAAATGAAGCATCTCTTCATCTTCATGTACGACGGCTAAAATTTTATTTAGAGTAGGAGGCTCATTTCTTTCAAAAAAAAGAATGAACCAAACGTCGAAGTTTACTCTTGGTTTCGTCATTGATGTTGTCCCCAATTGTTCTCTTTCGGTAGTATGCTTTTGGTGGATGTAATGTATGTCCATTCTTGTACTCACGTAGAACATTGTGAACACTTGCAACAGATATTCCTGTAATTAGACATTATATAAGCAACAACTCTTTATTTATGTAATGAGTTTGAATTTATACAAGAAAATCGAATAAAAATCATTGCATTACCTACTGCTTTTGCAGTAAATGCAACATTTTCTGTTTTGTTGTTCTTGGGGGTTCTGTTCAGAGCAAACTTTGAAAATGTTCAAGATTCGCTCTTTGTCGTAAATCGAAAAATGACTGGCTCGCCGTCGTTTGGATGGAGAAAAAGGCGGCTGTTGATCCATAATCAATCAGACTTAACTATTCTAATGTAAAACTGACAGACTCTTTATTAGAACAAAATCTAACGTACAATTACAAATAATTTATATAACATACCTTTTGTGTATTGAAACAATATTGTTTTATACAGTGAATGGATATTACAGATGGAAATAATAAATAATCGTATAAAAACAACAAAACAAAGCGAATAATTGTATTTCTCCATCTTCACCTTTTTATAGCATTTTATTGGCGATGTTAAGATTGAATAAATGTTTATTATTAATAATATTTATTTATTTATTAGAAGTTTGGCCACTCAACAGGATAAATCCCAATAATAGAGTGGCACTACAATTATAATAGACAATAAAGAAACAAATATGTGATACACAGATAAAATAAATATTACATAGTTGTTCAAGTGAAACATAATTTACATACCAAATTGAAATTTAAGATGCAAGTAAAATTGAAAATTATACTAAAATAATAGACATGTGACGTTTAAATGTTTGTAACGAAACAGTAAAAATATCAGGAATATTACCCATTTCACAAAGTTTGTTATATACATAAGATAGTCTATGGATGGGAGAATTTGCTGCAGAATTAGTCCTACATAAAGGAATGTCAAACATACAAGTCATTCTAGTTATATAACCAGGAACTCTGAAGGATAATTGTGATAATAAGATAGGAGAGTCCACTAAATTATTCAATAATTTATATAAAAAGCTCATATCAAACAAAGTTCGTCTCTTTTCTAGACTGTGACAATTAAAACTGAAGTTAGTAAATTTACGATTACAAAATGATAAGAATTTATTCTGTATATTCTCGAGGCGATTAATGTAAATTAAATAATGGGGGTTCCAACAAACTGAGGCAAATTCTAGTTGACTCCTAACAAGTGTAAAATATAATGTTGTAAATGTTTTGGGATTTTTGAATTTGACACAAGTACGAATCAAAAAACCTAACATCTTGTAGGATTTTTTAACAATATTATCTATATGTACATCAAATAAAAGTTTATGGTCCAATGTTACACCAAGATCTTTAACATGGCTAGTACTGTTAATAATGTTATCATGTATGGAGTACTCAGAATCAAAAGTAGTTCTGTTTCTAGTAAATTTAATAGAGTAACATTTAGAGATGTTAATTATTAATTTGTTTTTAATCGCATATTCAGCAAATTTATCAATATCATGTTGCAAGAAAAGACAGTCACGTTCAGATTTAACATAACTATAAATTTTAAGATCATCTGCATACAAGATAAAATTAGTAAAAGAAAAACATGGAGCTATGTCATTTATAAAAATGTTGAATAGCAGGGGCCCTAAGTACGACCCTTGCAGGACACCAGAAGTTACACGTACTTCATCAGAATGGAATCCATTCACCACTACACATTGCAATCTATCAGTTAGATAACAGGAAAACCAATTCAATAATGGACCACTTACACCGGCTGCAACAAGTTTTCTCATTAATATATTATGATCAATTTTATCAAATGCTTTGCTGAAGTCAGTGTAAATGGCGTCAACCTGAATTCTTTTATCCATAGCCCCCAAAATATAGTCCGTATATTCAAGTAGGTGAGTTTCAACTGATCTACCTGGAAAAGATCCGTGTTGTTGCGGAATAATAAAGTTTTTGACGCTGGAAAGTAGCTGCTTATATACAATTAATTCAAATACTTTTTCCAGAATACACAATTTCGAAATTGGCCTGTAATTTTCAACAATATTTTTGTTACCTGACTTGAATACCGGAACTACATAAGCTTTTTTCCAAATTTGCGGAAAACAGCCCTCTTGAAGAGATTTATTGAAAATAGTGGCAAGTGGATTACATAATGATGTAGCACATTTTTTTATGAAGATGCACGGTATATCATCTGGACCAGATCCTTTGTTTACATCTAATTGTGACAATATGTTACATACAATTTTATCATCAACATAAATCTTTGATAATCCGCAATTATTAACCGCAGGTTCAGTTTCTAGCGATCTTATTAAATTCTGGTCCAAAGAGCCAATACTGTACACCGATTTGAAATAGTCAGAGAAGAGATTACATGCTTCAATGCCGTTATTAGACACCCTGTTGCAGTACTTCATTTGTTGTGGAATGTTGCTTTTTTTTAGTGAAGTTACGTATGACCAAAATTTTTTGGAATTAATTAAAATTTGTTCTTCCACGTTACAGATATAATTATTAAAACACGTGTAAGTTAGAGATTTGACTCTTTTTCTCAGTAGAGAGAATATGTTATAATAAATCTGTGTTTTGAACTGTTTATATTTTTTATGCGCTTTCTCTTTCTCTTTAATTAACCTAATAAGATCACTAGAAAACCAGATTGGATATACTCTATTGTGACAGTCTTTACATGGTACATAATCATTAATAGCTTGCCACAAAATATCATAAAATTTGCTGACACAATCATTAACATTAAGATTATCGAAAAGTTCATTCCAATTTATACTTTCAAAAAAAATATTTATAATATCATAATCAGCTTTATTGAAGAAGAATACTTTTCGCGGTTTTTTATTCATATGAGAAATATTTTGAAATTTAACAACTACCTCTAAAGGCGGGTGGTGTTGAGAGTCAATTTTAGATAAAGGGCTAGAACTTTCCATAACTTCTAAATCTTCACAATTAGATAAAATTAAGTCTAATGTACGATTATTCGCATTTCTGATGCCGTTATATTGAAAAATTCCACAATATGACAACATATCCACAAAATCATTAGATTGTTTGTTATAAGTTATATTAGAAACGAGATGATTGTTTATGTGTTTATATTCCCATTGAAGGCAAGGCAAATTAGAATCACCACAGATAATACATTTGGCATTAGGTTCTTGATCAACAATGAAAGATAATTTATTTAAGAAAGTATTCAGTGCAGCATTATCATCAGGGGGAATGTAGACACAACAGACCAAAAAACGAATATTATTAAACAGAACACTTATCCAGATGTCCTCGGCACTAGTAGACCAATCATTTATTTCAATGTAAGAAAGTTTTGTATGAACAGCAATCAGTACGCCACCTCCATCGAGTTTTGTAGAAGTATCTCCGCTCCTATCGCGCCGAACGATGTTATACTTGTCACATAATATTTCCGAATCATAAACGGATGAGTTCAAAAATGTCTCAGTTAAACAAATAATATCATATCCGCACAAAATAGAGTTTACGCGAATATCATACGTTTTAGATCTAAGTCCTCTCACATTCTGATAATAAAACGAAACAGACATTGTAAAGTAAAGATTTTAATTAGCACTTTATTAATTATCAGAGCAGATTTATTAGAATTTATTTAAATCTTCAGCTGAACGTATTAAGTGGATTTGAGAGTTTTCATCTCTTCTCACAAAGATTTTGCAATTTCTTGTCCAGATGAATTTGAAGCCTTTGGGTTTTAATATTCCCCGACATGATTTAAATAGATTATTATTTATAGGGCTCAGATGATCATTTATAAATATTTTTGCTTCAGACAGTCCGGGATATAACATAGTCGTATTTAAATCTTTTTTTAACTTAGCAGAGGCCAAAAATTTATCTTTCAATAATTTGGAAGTGAATTTAACGACGATGGATCGCGATTTAGTTTTGTCAGATTGTGGGAGTCTATGCGCGGCATCAATGTTTGTATCATTGAGTTGAACTCCTATCACTTTTCCCAAATCACTAACAACTTTATTTACATTCTCATTGTTCACTACCGGTACATTATGTATTATGATATTATTTAATCTAGAATATTGTTCTAGGTCAATAACTACATTATTGAGATGTTTTATTTTATTTTTTAATTCACTATTTTCAGCTTTAATAGCATCCATTTCTTTCATTTTTTCATCAAATGTCTTTAATTTTAATTCAAAATCAGTGATCTTGTCCGAGCAAAATTCAATGGATTTAATAATAGTGTCCATTTTATTGTTAAATTCGGCAAATAGTTCTCTTTTAAGAGTAACAAAAAGGGCACGAATGTCTTGACTTACAGTGTTATCAGATTTTATTGCAGTGTTGTCATCATCAGCATCAAGGCTAGTTTTGGGTAGTGCGCGACATGATTTACACCACCATACGAAATCATCTGCCTTAAGCAGAGTCAGCTGTTGATCGCTGATACCTGCACACGTCACGTGATACGCTGTTTGACATTGAAAAAATCGACACCAGAATCATTCCTCTTGCTGACAGCTCGTTGGCACTTGCCACACAGTCTCGACATCGCCGCAACCTTGGATGACGCACAGTGAACCGACTTAACTTGTTTAATTAAATATATTGAATTTTTAACTTAAAATGAAGCGTTAAAAAAACATTAAACTGGATTACTAGTATGTGAAGAGTGTTACTAATTTTGAAGTATCACAGTACAGTAGAGTCCGAAAAACTCTACACCTTAGTATAACTTTCAAAAAATATTACTCGCAAATTCCACACAAAAACAACAATTACAAGCAGCAAGAAAAAAAACAACACTACTACTCCTACTGATATCACACTATATGATATACAAATCTAAAGATGATCTCACATCACTGTGCGTAGATACAAAAATAAAAAGAACTTTAGACTTTATAGTACAATTTTTGTGATATGAATATTTATTTTTGTTATTAGCTTTATGTTTTATTTATACTAAAAGTATAAATATTAGTGGTGGTTTTTATACTAGATAAATGTATAATAATGAATTCTTTGATCAATAAAATTTTCGTACATAAGTAAATAATAATTAAAAGAAAACTGCCTAATTAGATTGTGTTTTGACATTTTTTGGCAGTGGAAGATTTTTACGAAAAATTAATCTTTGCAGTGAAGTATTATTGTTTGTTGTGGTTGCTAGATGATGGTTATTTTACTGGTTGTAAAAAACTTTTCATCCTAGAACGAATAATTATTTGTGTATCTAGGATGTGAAATGACTGTTGGTGTGCGTTGAAGAAAAAGTTCGGCGACCGAGACTGAGAGCTGAAGCAGACTGTTTTCAAAGTGCACCAAATCATTGTAAATAGGAATATATAGTCAAAAAGATCTTTTCAGAAAAAAATTATAATTTATTTCTTTATCGGTGGCATTATGTAATTGTGTTTTTAATTGACTTAGAACAGTCCGCCAAAATAGCTAACAGCCCAATAATGAATTTTTGTCGGGTTGTTTACAAAAAACTTAAGTACAATTATGCTCTAAAACATAAACTTTTATAGTTGCGTGAAAAAGTACTGTTCGGCTGTTAAAATAATATTAGAATAAAAAAAAGAAGAAAAATAAAACTTTCTTACAATCGATTTCAAATTATTTTTATATTAAATGAATTTTTCATGCATATTTCCTTAAAATTCTGCGACATATGTGTCATTTTATGTGCATAAAACTGTCTACTTTTGTTCTAGGATGAAGAAAGCAGTATGAAATTCATAATTTACGGTATAGTATAGCGAATTACAAAATTTCAAATTAAATTGCAATCAATCTACTCGTATCTAACAAAGTTGCGATGAAAATTAATTTTATCAAATTAATATTCAACGTCAACCGTAACTTTATTTAAATTTTATCCACTTCATTACTCGATCTGTTAAAATTAATTGGTAATTTTTGTACATGTACCGAAAGACAAGAGAACAAGAAGAGCAGTTATAGTTTATATTTCAATTACAGAGAAGCTGGCCAAATATATTAAATGGTTTGTCGAAGATTCATTCGAATTTAATGTAGCGCAATAAATATTTATGTAGACGTCTTCACACAAAATATTTACAGTTAATATTACACATATTTATAAAACGCACTAGATCTTAAAGCTGGATCCAATGGTCATGTAAGGTAATATAACGTAACTTAACTTTTCCATAAAGTAGTAATTCAAGAGAAGATATTTTACAGTTCAATAAATTTATTACTTAATATTGGGAGGATCGAAAAAGAAGTACACAATTCTCAGTATAAATTACTTTTTACAATCTGTATTTATGTTTGTTTTTTAGGTTTTCGTTAATCACATTGTTTTGTGTACATTAATAATGATGTATATATATATGTATCCATTACTGGGTGTGGCACTCTGCTGTAGCAGATCTCGGTAAGTGATATATTTTTTGCGTGAAGTGCGGTTACCAGCCGTCAAATCACAGCCCCCAAAGATATTAGTGTAGGGGGAGAAACAGGAGTAGATTTAAATGGGTGAAAATTGTCTGTCGGCTGTGGGGATTGAACCAGGGTTCTCAAAATCCACAGGCCGACTCGATACCACTGAGCCACCTACCCCATATATATATATATATATATATATATATATATATATATATATATTAAAGATAAATACTATCGGTAATTTCAACTATCGATTGTTCGATGTGCTATCAGTAAACTATCGATATATCGATAGTACTATCGATATATCGATAGTACTATCGATAGTCAATTAAATGACTAAACGATAGTTTTAGTTACTAAACGATAGTTACTGATAATTACTAAACGTTACTATCGATAGTTTTTTTCTTTAAATTACTTATCGATAGTATTTTTGTTTACAAAAGTATAAATAATTTTTTTTTTAATTCAAAATTCTTTGCCTACACAGAGTTTAAAATCATTGATTAAATTCGTTCCTTTTTTGAGAGAGAGGTAAAATAAAATTTATAATTTTTTAAATGTTACCCTCATCCCCTAAAATTGAAAACTTTTGATGTTACTCTATATTAAGGGATGTTTGCTAAATAATTTGTGTGAATATGGTTTTGTTACAGTTATTATTATTTCTTTAAAATTTAGACTTAATAACAAGATTTCAGACGTAACAAATGTGAAAAATAAAAATCAAATGCAAATATGTACTTCTATCCCTAGATATATACCATTTCTTACATTAATTTATATATTTGACGAGATCAAGATATTAGAAAATCTAGTTGCAATTCGAAACACCTTTTATATTAATTTAGATCAGTGTTAGAATATTATTCACTATAGCACAAACTACAATGAACATCAGAGAACAACTGAATGTATATTATTTCGTACCTGTCACCCTGTAATAAATTTCTTAGAAATCACACTTTGCCTTTCATCCCTTTAAAGTCTTCCGACAACCAATCGAATTACAGTTAACATTTGTGTACAGTTACTGTACAATAACGATATTGAATATAATTTGAATTATATCATTTAAATGCAGATGAAATCTTTATAAGTCATACTTAACACGTTAGCTACCACGTAGTCCGCATATAACACACGTATTCGAATTGCTCCGGGAACATAAGGTAATTTGCTTGTCATTACTCACAGCCCAGCTCGTGTTATAAATTTATTATTTATTTATTTTGATTTTTAAATTATTTTATTTTAAAGATAGTTACTAAACGATAGTTACTAAACGATAATTACTAAACGATAATTACTAAACGGTAGTTACTAAACGATAGTTACTAAACGATAGTTACTAAACGATAGTTACTAAACGATAGTTACTACATGATAATTACTAAACGATAGTTACTAAACGATAATTACTAAACGATACTATCGATAGTTTTTTTCTATTAATTACTTATCGATAGTACTTCTTTTTTTTAAACTATCGATGTATCGATAGTACTATCGATAGTTTTTCATCTCTAATATATATATATATATATATCGCAAATATTTCAAAAACAAGACATTTTACGCAGAAATGACCTGAGAGAAAAATAATCGAACAGAAAAGGGGAATAAAACTGTGATTTTGGTTTTGTCACAGGTGGCGCTGTTATCGCTATAACAAGATCAAATCTTACATACATAATGGCTCAGGATTAGGAATTCTTGCCTGAACTCTTTTCTTAAGTTGATCCCATAAATGATCTAAGAGGTCCATATCCGGGCTGCGTGTTGGCCACTCCATGACTGGGATATCGGTGCGCTCGAGGTACTGAAGCACAATATGCGCGGTGTAAAAAAAACCCCTTCTTCGAGGCCCACAATTTGGTCCAACAATGAAAACATTGTCGGTTTTTCCTTCTAAAGAAATGGTGGCCCAAACCATGCAGGAACCTCCGCCGTAACCGATCCGATGTTGTAGGTAACACTGAGCAAACCGTTGTCCAGGTCAGCGGTAGATCTTTCTTCTTCTATCATTGCCATAAATACTGCTGCTGTTCGATGAGATGTCAAATTCCTTTCCCTCAGTCTTCGCCTCACTAAAAGTCACTCCGCGTACATTACGAAGCTGCTGTTGCAACAATATGACCATCATCTTGTGCCTTCGTTGCCCGTACTCTTCCCAACCCAGGCTTTTTGATAAATTTACCAGTCTGTGGAAACCTTTGACGAACCGTTGAACGGGATAAATTAAGTCGCCTCGCAACAACACGTTGGCGAAATCCTGTGCGAAGAAGGGCAACAACTTGAGCGGCTTTCGCTTCAATCCGCGTAGTGTTCAACTTTTAAATTGCGTCTACTTGTGCTTTCGGACTGGTCTATATATCTATAAAAGATAAATGAGGACCAAACAAAATATGTTGTACTCGAAACCCAAAACCCGACCCGACCCGCAGTCGGGTTTCGAGTCAGTTGTAAGTTCTTCATGTCGGGTCTGTTTCGGGTCGAGTTGGATACGGATAAGTCGAGTCTGGTTGGATATGGGTAAGTCGGGCCTGGTTCAATACGGGTAAGTACGGTCGGGTCTGGGCGGGTTGGATACGGGTAAGTCGGGTCTGGTTCATTACGGGTAAGTAAATATTTAAATTGTTGATTTTGTCCTGGATAAATAAGCGACCTTGCTTACTAGTTACGAAACTTGTCGCCACAGTCGATAACCTTATTCGTTTAAATTATTTTCAGAAGAAGTAAATATACAAGGTTGAATACATTTATGAGCTTTACTTCCATATCTATTGTGATAACAGCATAAGTTAGATTTAACGCAAGTTGAGTTTTTATTTGAGCAATTTTTTTCATTGTTAGAATGCAGAAACTTATTGAGCGTGTCACTTAATCGTTTAACCTCACTTTGTAATTGAGATATATTTTCAGTGATTGTTGTGTGGGCTACATTTTTATTATTATTTGCTGAAATATTTGTTTGATTATGTTCCCAGATTTTGTCTGCAATATTTAACAATTCTAGAATTGATTTGCCTGTTAAAGGAATGAGAGCTGTGTGTAAATATGAAGGTAACTTTTTCATCCAGAACTTAAACAACAATTCATTGTTGAACATGGGATTGTTTCCAGCTAAATTAATTATTCTGCGATGAGACACAGATGGACGTTCGGATTCTAAAATATCACTGGAGAAAATCTCATCCAAACGCCGACTTTCACTAATGGAATTACGTGAAATAAGAGCATTTTTAAGGAAAACATACTTATCTAACTGTGGTGGTGAATTTAAAATGTCAGTAATGGTCAATATACTTTCCTGTGATAAAATCGACAGGACATAATTGAATTTTGTTTCGTCTCGTGTTATTCGAGCCAAACTGAACTGTGCTTCTATGCACGTAAACCAGGCTGATGGACTTTGTTCCCAGCAATTCGGCAACTTGACCGCGAAGGCATGAACCATGTTACCCGCAGGTGGCGGGGCATCTACTAAGGAGGATCTTCCAATATTACATCAGCAGCTTGTTCTTGCGCCATTTCGGGATGTAAGATATGATGGCGGCAACTTACAACCGTAGAGCGAGCTTCGTTCGGGGTCACCAATTTACCAAATAGTATTTTATTTTTATTTATTAATATTTACAATGTATAAATAATTATCAATGATTAACACTTGTATTTTTTAACCACATGATTATGAAAAAGTCTTGTTAATAATAATTTTTGTTTTTCCGTTGGTCTGGTCACTTGTTCCGACTATTGTTGTCGGTTTCTCCGGCAACGATATCGGCACAGGTACAATAAAATAAACCTGTTAATATTAACTGTGCAAAACAACTATTTACTTGAACCTACTTCAAAATGATTTGTCAAAAGGATAAATATTTGAGTGACTATTTTAATAAACAAATATATAATGTTTATAGTTGTTACACCTTTTTGGTACAAGTTGTAGTTTTATAGCAAAGACTAAAAAAAATTCAGTAAATATCAGTGGCGTACCAAGAAAATATATTTGGAGGGGCTTTAGTTTTCTCTAAAAAATCACTATATTTATCATATATATATATATATATATATATATATATATATATATATATATATATATATATATATATATATATATATATATATATAAATATATTCTCTAAAATGACTTCTATGCAT
Organism: Pterostichus niger; assembly: GCA_947425015.1. Taxonomy (NCBI): domain Eukaryota; kingdom Metazoa; phylum Arthropoda; class Insecta; order Coleoptera; family Carabidae; genus Pterostichus; species Pterostichus niger. Next base: position 3,505,289 of record OX380347.1, read on the forward strand.
TATGCACAATGTTTTGAAAGAGAATAAGTAGCCCTTTATATTTGGTTAGCAGATAAAGATTCAATTGCTGCTTCATTTTTATTCTTCAATCCGTTTACTGTGTTTACTGGTTCATTACAAACAAAACCTTTCACGTAGCTCCATACAAAAATCAAGTGGTCATATCGGGAGAAAATGCATTGAAGAGGCTGGGAGCCATTTTGAATATTTTTTATAAAATCATTTTGTTGTTATTAAGTGTTCCTTATTCTTATTTTCTGTATTATTATGAAAAAAAAATAATTATTTCGTTTAATAATAATAAATACAATTGTTTTAGTTAAGGTTTCTTGTAGTTTTGACAAAAATGTTATTTTTAATTTTGCATCGACGAGGTATATTTGTTCTGTTTTATGTTATCATTCATCTTATAATCTGTAAGCAATATAAATACATTCTTACTTCCTTTTGTGCAATATTTAAGGTTAGAATAACAATTGTTGACTATAAACGTTAAATTAAAAACTTTGTTAAAAATATCGGTTTTTAAAACAAATAATCCATTTCAATATTACTAACTATACTGTTCTACTAATCTGCTCTGCTAAAATTGATCAAATGTTTGCAGTAAAACCTGATGTATCGTACTAATAACTTCGAATATTAGTGTAATATAATATGAAAAATAAAATAGATATATGCCAAACCACAAATTCTGAAATACTCATTCATAACATGTATATATCTACATTGTGAAATATATCATTATGAATGATAGCTGTCAATCTAGATGTTTATTTTTGCGCTGAGTGTACGACAAAGTACACATCAAGTGTGTAAAATGAGTATTTCGCAAAAAAAAAAATTCAAATTTCAAAAAAATATTTTATATACTTATTCTCATCTAAATAAAGGAACATGTAGTGCAGAATAATCTCACAACATTCTACTTTTTGATATGTACAATATAAAGAATGTGGAATTTCTATAAAACAAATAAATTTGAATTGACATGCAGCAGGTCAAGATATCAAAATTTCGAGTCTGAATTTCTCAAAAATGCCGAGTACGATTTTATTTAAAAAATTCTGTATATTTAAGAATATGGTCCTCTATAACATATACAATTTTTATCCAATTTGAATTTGTAACTATTGAAAAACTAACAAAAATATCCGAAAAAGCCTGCTTTTGGGCGTTTTTTCGCATGTTTATTTTTTTTTCTCAAAAGTTACAAATTTAAATTGGATAAAAATTGTATGTGTTATAGAGGACCATATTCTTAAATATACAAAAAAAAATTAAACAAAATCGTACTCGGCATTTTTGCGAAATTCAAGTCCATTTTTGAACCGTTTTCAATCAATTAATTGTACTTAATTTAATAATATGTATATTATTACTACGCCTTGAAGTATTAGCTTTAAAATTATGTACAATTCATCGTAAGTTTTATTCATAAGAACAAAGATACATTATTTGAAAGATATCAAGTCAGATCAAGTGTTCTGCAGCTAACTTAAGATTTAATTAAGCGGATGCTTCACCTTAATTGTTTTATTTCAAGCCACAGTCATGGCTTATTATACTTTTTCCGATTTGATGTATAATAAAGTGCCCGTCATTTTACTTTTTAATAATGTAACATATGGATTATTTTACATGATTGTAAAGCAAATTTAATGCACTTTTCAAATTTTTAATAAAATATAGTATGTTCCATTTGAAATTTCAAAGTTGACATTAATTACTAATAAACCGGAAATGATATCATAAATGTACATCCGTCATCAACTAGCTTACATATTGCTGTATAAATCATGTTATATGAAAGAAATTGCTAAGTTGATAAAAAAGCGAGATATTTAAATATATATATATATATATATATATATATATATATATATATATATATATATATATACATATATATATATATATATATATATATATATATATATATATATATATATATATATAGATATATATATATATATATTTACCTGAACCCCTCCAAATATATTTTCTGAATTTGTGAAAAATTTTATGATATTTAAATCTGCTTTCTTACTAACATTTTGCTCATTTTAGTGCTTCTTTTAGTAAAATCTTAAGCATTGTTAAGAACTTTTTCTAAAAAAAAAATTATGCTTAATCCGCTCTGATAATAACAATGGTCATATAGCAGATGTACGAGAAATAATTGATAGTCTTATTTCTACGTAACATGAAGTCTATTAACAGATAGTTCCGACTCAAACTGAAGCCTCTCGAACTTGTTCGATAATGGAGAAAATTTGTGCGAAATGAAATTTGATTATATCATACATAAAATTACTTTACGGTTCTTACGTAATGATAATGTCTAATGGTTTTTAATATTTTATATTTAACTTATAATATTTAAATATATGAATTATTATTACTTGCTACATTTATCTTCTTGCTTCTATCATCTTATTTTTCTCTGTTACTATTTTGTCATGCTATGTGATAATTAATTAGTTATATATATATATATATATATATATATATATATAACAATTTTCACCAATTTAAATCTACCCTTGTGGCTCCCCCTCTACTAATATCTTTGGAGGCCGTAATTTGATGGCACTTCACGCGAAAAAATATATCTTTTTAGACAGAGTGCCACACCCAGTAATGGGTAAAAGGCGTGATGATATATTATATTATTATATTTGTATATAATTTTCAAGCTTTATTCTGCACAACATGAATTTTATCCTAACTACGAAACAACATATTGAGAAATTTATAATCATGTTTTTCATATAAGTTAAAATCAACGAGATTTGAAAGTGCGAAAACTTATGTGATAAACGTAAGTTATATCCAGTGTGTTACAACGAAATATTTCAATGAAATCTCTTACATCACTACAAGCAGTAGTCTACGCTCTAACGCGCTCGAGCACCGTACCAACTAATCACATATAATTTGATCAGCAATTGCCAATCTTGCGGAATCAGTTAGTAGAATATATCTCGTATACTGGGTATGACGCACATCTCCAGTAACGTGTCTACATTGTTTCTCCATACTACTAGGTGTCTAGTGTTATTATCATTGCGACGGTTTATAATGTCATTAATGCATTGCAGAGAACAGTTTCACCGACAGAACAGATGTAACACGACAGTAAAGCTGAATCGGCGAATTTACTGAATTGGTGTCCGGTGTGATGTTACTATGTTTTGTTCGTGGAATTGCTTTTCCATAGTATGTTACCACCGGTATGTACTATTTGGTGGTTGTGTTCGCATATGGTTTTAAGCATTACAATATGTTTGTTTTTCATCCCGATTAATTATGAGGATACACTAAATATCTTTAATGCCCAGTGGCAGCGCCACAATTTAAATTTTAAACTAGGTTTAAATAAAAATATATAACTTTGTTTATATTAACTTCTTTGCTTTTCGTATATGTAATAAAAAGTTATGTAATCTTTGTTTGTTGCGTTTATTATAATAAATAATTTCTTAAGATATTTTATTCAACGATTTTTATTTTTTTAGAAATTTCATACTTGAAATCAGTCGGCCCGGCTTGTATTTATTTAAACTTTATTTAAACTTAGCTGTGAAAATGACCATAAGTTTATATATAATAACTTTCCTTAGATCAATTAAATTTTTAATTATATGTGTAAGACATGCATTTTAATAATGCAATCCACTGATTTGGAAGCGCTGGTGGTCATATATCTGTCAACGAAAAATATGACGATGCAGCCTGAGGCGGCTGCCAGCGCTGAGACGCTCAGTCTATGTTTCACGGGTGTGACGAACAATTCGGGGTGGAAGTGAATACGTGAAGTGAAGGACTAATACATTCATTGTTACCTGGACACTGTATTGGATTATCAGTAACTAAGGTGAGTTATCTCACTGTCTTTCTAGGTCTAGATTCAACGTATGCGGAGAACTGCAGTGATTTAACATATGTCTGTTGTTTATTAAATGCCACCTTAATTGATGATATATTGATTAGAGATCTATACTGACTTGATACGTGTCTGTTATTTATTGAATGACACGTAAATTGATGATATAATGAGTGCATTATGTTTATGTATTGGTGTGGTATTTGTTTGGGGATATATGTGACTGATCAGATGTTATATTCTATCTTATTGAGAACTGCAATGATCTATGATCAGATGTTATATTCTATCTTATTGAGAATTGCAATGATTTATGATCAGATGTTATATCCTATTTTATTGAGAACTGCAATGATTTAACATATATCTGTTGTTTATTAAATGCCACATTAATTGATGATGTATTGATTGGAGATCTGTACTGACTTGATACGTGTCTGTTGTTTATTGAATGACATGTAAATTGATGTTATAATGAGTACATTATGTTTATGTTTTGGTGTGGTATTTGTTTGGGGATATATGTGTTTGATCAAATGTTACATTCTATATTATTATGTGCTATTCTGTGTATTCACACTTTGCCTTCCTTAAGAACTCAGTACTGAAGTCCCTCCGCCAGGTTGCGGCATTTAAGAGCATACTACAATTGCTAATCAGGTGGTGGTGACATACAGGGCTGTATTGAGGGCTCTCCGCGCTGGGTCTGCGAATCCAGCTGCGCATCCGTCAATGGCTACATAATGACCACAGAGTGAAATTTACCTGTGTCTGTAATTGGAGTCCCTCCTCTTTTGTGTTTAGCGGTCTTCAGCGCATACGACAGTACTGATCCTTGATCAGGTTGGGAAGGACCTGCTACTATCGGGTCTAAATACCCGCCACGATCGGGTCTAAATACCCGCACCGATGAGGTCTGGGACCTCGTGTGGATTGGATCCACACGGATGTCTGGGACATCCACGGCCGCATCAATCGGGTCTAAATACCCGCACCGATGAGGTCTGGGACCTCGTGTGGATTGGATCCACACGGATGTCTGGGACATCCACGGCCGCATCAATCGGGTCTAAATACCTGCAACGATCGGGTCTAAATACCCGCACCGATGAGGTCTGGGACCTCGTGTGGATTGGATCCACACGGATGTCTGGGACATCCTAATTCGTACCTGTAACCTTAATCCTATAGCACTACCTAAAATGTAAATCTCAGTGACCGCTGATTGAGACTGGAATGACATGTTATATTTTGTCATGCAGGTGTGACCGGTACGAAGTGGTCCAGTTGCGGAACCATTCATCGGGGCCGTGTGACCGATGACGTCATGAACACCACCCGTTTGCTCATATATATTATCCTGAACTCTGTATGTAAAATGTATATTATATTCCCGTTAATACATGCAATGAGTTAACAAGGTTTGAAATCAATTTTATAATACATTTTCCTTGTTACTAAGTCTGTTAGTATGCCTTTTATATGTTTAAACAACTGTGGATGAATCGGCTCTAACACTAAATAATACCTTTTTTCCAAATTTCATTATGTCACTATTCAAAATTATATTAAATGATTTTAGTATAATTACTAGTGACCGGATTTATAGAAAATATGCTTATGCTTAATATTTAAGGCATGATAAATCTATTTAAAAATCAGTACGAATCAAATAAAAAGTAATAAGATAAGGACAATTTTTTTATGCTTTTTTTGCTTATTTTATATTTTCATGCCTATTATTATTTTTATGCCTATTTAAAGCTTTTTTATTTTGACGTGTTTTTTTCAAAATTTATTAAATAGAAACAAATTTTGTTGCTACGCTACTGCACACGTCAATAAATTTGTACTTTGTAATTCCCGTCGTACCGTCTAACAAGGGAGTCCCCGTTTTTATATACGTCGATTTTTAAATTCATTCATTCCGTTGTGCTGAACTTGTTCGTGTGACAGTGTAGTGTGTTCGTAGTACAACGCCAAAACAAAAATCTACCGTAGAGGAATGGATAAAAAAATAACCGGCGTGAAGTTAGCCCCGCCCATGTACAAATTAATAATTTTCATGATGTCAGTAGTTAGTGCTTCGTTAGTGCTCTTTAGTACACTAGAAAGCAACGTTAGTGCACTTCACAATTCTATAATATATTAATAAATAATGGGCCGGGCCAACTTCACACTATAATTAAGATTAATTTGAAATGTAATAATGCACTTTGTTAGTGCGTCGTTAGTGCTTCCTAATGAAATCAATAATTTCGTTAGTACTATTATCGTTACCTTGAAATAAGTAATAATCTACGGGCGGGGCTAACTTCACACTGATTTCAGGGTTATTATAATAATTATGACATCATTAGTTCGTACTTCGTTAGTGCTCTTTAGTGCACTAGAAATCAACGTGAGAGCACTTCACAATTTTATAATATATTAATATGGGCCAACTTCACACTATAATTAAGATTAATTTGAAATTTAATAATACAGTTTGTTAGTGCATCGTTAGTGCTTCCTAATGAAAGCAATAATTTTGTTAGTGCTATAACCGTTACCTTGAAATAAATAATAAACTACGGGCGGGGCTAACTTCACACCGATTTTAGGGTTAATTATAATCATAATGACATCATACGTTAGTGCGTCGTTAGTGCTCTTCAGTGGTCTGGTATCAAATTTTGTAGCACATTAAAATTACATGTGATTTAAAAAATAATATAGTCGGGCCGACTTCACAGTATAATTGAAATTAATTTGAAATGTGATAAGAGCATGTATGTGTGAATATTGGACTTAATTCAACCTAAATTTTTGTTAATTAACAATTAAAGCTGAAAAAGAATTAATTAGATTTTGGTAATAAGTTCAATTAAAATTGTATTAACTTTTAACCTACGTTCGAAGTTCTGGTTTGAAATATAACTGGTATTTGTCAATTCCCAATTTGGCTTTTGTCATACATTATTTATTATTTTTCTGTAGCAGAGGAGTGCTATTCATTTAAACAAAATTCTTAACTTCGTGTTGGAGTTTACGGCCATATAATAATAAATCTGCCCGGTTCAATAGTAAATAAAAATATAGAAGTTCCAATGCATTTTCAATTAAAAGAATTACCGGTGCCAATTATTTTACAAGGAAAAATATATTTATTACGGTGTATCTGGAATTTTATTGAACCAACAATATTAGAAGGAATGGGTTATTATACTGTTTTTTGCAGACATGCAAATGGACATTGGGAAGAATATGATGACGGCAAATCGAATTGTGTTTTAGTTAAAAGTAATAAAATTGTAAAACCGCACGCAATCATGTATACTGTTTAAATTTTATATTATTTCTTCTGCTTCCCTTACACGATCGTGTTTATTTTAATGAATGAACTTTTTTTTTAATATTTTACTGTTTTGTTACTAGCTTTATATATATATATATATATATATATATATATATATATATATATATATATATATATATATATATATATGTATATATAATTTAATTTTTTTGTTATTACATATGTAGAATAAAGAAAATAAATAATTAATAAGTTATAAATAACAAAGGCTTGATTTATTTGAAAAAATGTAATTGACAACACTGCACTAACAAATGATGTTATAATGATAATAATTAACCCCAAAAGCGGCGATTTCATTAAAAAGCACAAACGATGCACTAACAAAGTATTTTATTACATTTCAAATGAATCTCAATTATATTGTGAAGTTGACGTCGGTCATAAAATTATTTAAATCACATGTAATTTTAATGTACTACAATGTTTAATTTAAATACACTGAAGAGCACTAACGGCGCATTAACGTATGATGTCATTATGATTATAATTAATCCTAAAATCGGTGTGAAGTTAGCCGCGACTGTAGTTTATTATTTATTTCAAGGTAACAATAATAGCACTAACGAAATTATTGATTTCATTAGAAAGCACTAACGATGTACTAACAAACTGTATTATTACATTTCAAATTAATCTTAATTATAGTGTCAAGTTGGCCCGGCCCATTATTTATTGATATATTATAGAAATGTGAAGTGCACTAACGTTGCTTTCTAGTGCACTAAAAACACTTACGAAGCACTAACTAATGATGCCATATAGATTATAATTAACCCTGAAATCAGTGTGAAGTTAGCCCCGCCCGTAGTTTATTATTTATTTCAAGGTAACAGTAATAGCACTAACCAAATTATTGATTTCATTTGAAAGCACTAACGATGCACTAACAAACTGTATTATTAAATTTCAAATTAATCTTAATTATAGTGTGAAGTTGGCCCAGCCCATTACTTATTAATATATTATAGAATTGTGAAGTGCACTCACGTTGATTTCTAGTGCACTAAAGAGCACTAACGAAGCACGAACTAATGATGTCATAATTATTATAATTAACCCTGAAATCAGTGTGAAGTTAGCCCCGCCCGTAGTTTATTACTTATTTCATGGTAATGGTAATAGCACTAACGAAATTATTGATTTCCTTAGGAAGCACTATCGATGCACTAACAAAGTGCATTATTATATTTCAAATTAATCTTAATTATAGTGTGAAGTTGGCCCGGCCCATTATTTATTAATATATTATAAAATTGTGAAGTGCACTAACGTTGCTTTCTAGTGCACTAAAGAGCACTAACGAAGCACTAACTACTGACATCATGAAAATTATTAATTTGTTCATGGGCGGGGCTAACTTCACGCCGGTGGTGTCTTTATATTGCTATCTGCACGTAAGATAAGATGAAAACGAATGGAACTGTGGATTGTAATAGATGTTCGAGTGGTAAACAATGGGATGCATTATGTGTTCATTTTAAATGTATGTTTGTTTTTTGAGGTTTTTCATGTTGATATATTCAGTACACATCCAAATGCCAGGTGTAGGCAAAATAAAGAAATATAGGTATTGAGCAATACGAGATATTTCATATCTTTATATGTATTGATTGATTGTATGCTTTTACAGGAAAATATTGATCGATTGTATAGCTGGAGTGAAAATAATAATTTGCATGTTAACATTGCTAAGTGCTATGTTGTTTCTTTCACTCGTCGAATCTCACCTGTCGTTTATGTATACCACATAAATACTGAAGACATTACTCGTAAAATCATAGTTAAAGACTTAGGAGTCACTTTTAGTTCTGATCTTACTTTTTCTGAACAATATAATAATGTTTGCAATGCTGCTAGTAAATCCTTGGGGTTTATAATGAGATTTTCTAAAATGTTCAAAGATATCACTGTTTTGAAATCTTTATATTTCGCTTACGTTCTGAGTAAACTGGAATATGCATTCATAATTTGGTACCCTTTTTATTCTTCTCAGCGTGCATCCTTGGATCGTATTCATCGTAGCTTTTTAAAAAAAATTTCATATAAACTTGATCATGTATATCCAGATAGAGGAATTGACCAAAATTTCCTTCTCGAACGTCACTCGATGTCCTCTCTAGCTGCCAGAAGAGACCAATCCTACGCTAGGTTCCTGTGGATGCTGCTTCACAACAAGATGGATGTACCTTGCCTGTTATCTCGTGTGTCATTCCATGGTCCCAGATTAGCGTCCAGGCATCCGAGGACTTTTTTTCTACCAACATCCAGTACTGATGTCTTGTTGCGTTCGCCTATATTTACTACGAGTATGTGCTTAATTGCAGATAATCAGTATGTTGATATATTTTTTGTAATTTATCTATTTATTTATTTATTTATTTTTATGTTTTTATTTGTACTGTGTATTGCACAGGAGTATGTATTTATGATTAGTTTTGTTTATATATGTAGCTCTTATTATTCATTTTTTTAAATATCTTTTTGTATTTTGCCCTGTAAATGGACCTCTGTTGGGCAATAAATATATTATTATTATTATTATGTATTTACATAATATAAACCTACCTAAGAGAAAATATTATTTTTGTTCGCAAAATAATGGCTGGGAGGTCAGAATTATTAGAGAATTTCAATTGAAGTTATTTAATATACAGGTTCAATGCAAATGCATAGAAAATGACTCATTTTTTCACGGCCGCAGTGGCACCAATATCGCCGTTCACAACTTGCGTTTGAAATGCGTTTTTATTTACTTAATTGTGCATTAGAGTGCAGAACTACAATGCATTGTTTTAGATGCTTTCATTACAATAGGTATTTCAATTATTATTTAAAATTTTTAGGTCTTACAAATAATTTTGATATTTGAAATACCGTTCATACTTCGTAATTGAAATATTCTGTGACTGAACTTGGATAGTATAATTTAAACAGAGTAAATTATTAATAAGCTGAAAATTTCTTGAAGTGATCAGTAATATAGTTAAGAATTATATATATATATATATATATATATATATAAACAATACATTAATAAATATCATTAATAACTAAGTAACTTTTGACAAAGTACGAATTCGTTTAGGTCCTATAAAAGATGAAAAATATAAACAGCGTGTTTCAAAATTCTCGCAAAAATAAATAATTTAAAGATAAATATTATCCATGTATTTTTCTAGACTTACAAAAATACATTGATAATATTGCCTGTATTCCTACGTATTTTTATTTCCATTCCAAGTTCACAGTCGTCTATTTATAATACCTTTCATAAATATTATTGTATGTGCTGATTACAACGCAAAGATAATTTTTTATGAAATTTGCTAAAATAAATGCACATTACTAGAAACAAACATTGTTTGTGCTACTGGACTGACAGATTACAGTAATGTATAAAAATGAGTAAACATTAAACATTTAAAAAAACTGTTACACAATTTTAATTAAATTATGTTAATTTTAATAACCTATCAATGTGAGTAAAGTAATATGCAATTATTTTTGCGAATTTCGACAAAAATCTTTTTGCACAGAATTTAGTGTAATAAAATATATAATTATTATTCATTGCAAATATTAAAAATAATGTAATAGGGTCTATGACGGAGCTGTTGCCTAAAGTATAGATAGTTTTCGTAATATTTCTATTACGGAGGGGTAATTCAAAATAGGACATGTCCAAATATATATACAGAAAAATCTTTACACGTATCAAAAACTTTTGTAAAACGTGAACAATAGTAATAATTGCAAAACCCAATATACGAGTAATTCAATTTTGTTACAAAATGGACATGTCCTATTAAATGACATAATTTTATATGTTAAATAAAATGTTGATAGGTATATTGTCACATTCAATTTCAAAAAATAATTGTAGTATATATTTGCAAAAAAAAATTCCGTGTTAAATATATTAGTTTCTGTTCACAGAAATATTTATTTTATGTAATAGGGTGCAGATCAAAAAATTCAATTCCACTACATAAATGACGAAGTACGACCGATAAACAGCGAAGAAGAGATGAAAACAAGCGGGAAGGATTCACATCAGTACTCAACTCTAAGAACTTTCGAACAAGTTTTCGACATGGAGCATTGTCACAAAGTTTTATGATACAGAAAATTGTTGTTTTATAGTTCTACAATAGCTTTAAAGTTTGTTTTCTATATTATATTATCAGTAACGAACAAGGTATAAGTAATTTTCTATCGTCACTAAGAAAACAGCAGATATGTATATCTGGATTTATATTTTAACAGTGATATGGAGTGATAGCTTGGTGGAATCGCAGTCACTATAATTCGTATTAAAATTGCCACTGTTTCCTCTACCACTAACATCTTTGGGAACCGTGATTTGACAACTAGAAACTGCACTTTACGCACTAAATATATCACTTCCTGAGATCAGCTACGGTAGAGCGCAACACCCAGTAGTGGGTAAAAGTTTTACTTGATTTCTTTTGATAAACTATTAATCTATTGTCAGTAAAGAATAATTATTGGCATAAAATATCTTTTTAATTTTATTATTGAATTATTTAATATAACATTTTCATTCGCATATTTAACTGCATTCCTTATAGAATAACCGAAAAGATAATAAACATATGGTTTAGTTATGGAATATACTATTAATATACTACCAGGATACATTATATTTAGAATTAAAAAACAAATTGCCCAATTTAATTTCACTCCATAGTAAATAGTAAGATTGTGGCAGTCTAGCCAAATTGATACTGGCATTGAAATGCATTAAAAAATATTACTAAAACAATCATATGACCCTTCAAAAATTGATTTTAAATCTGTTTCAAATCGTACTAGTAAAATAAATAAGATAAAACAAGAAATATTGGAATCGGCAAGTTAGTAGGAGTTAAAATACAAATCTAACTAAAAGTTCAGTCAATTCTAATTAAATTACTTTACGAACAATTCCATTTTACCGAACTCTTCATGATTTTTCTGATTGAGTGGTAAAAGTTTTTTCTTTTTGGGACACGCAGTTTGTTATATTTAGACTTTTATTATTTATTGTTTTATGATTCTAATAAGTATGAATACCTCATCTATATTTAATTTATTAAACTGTTACATGTATTACTAAAACTGATGAATTAAACCTAACTGAAACTGAAAAATATGTAATCATAAAAAATTCAAAAAAAAATATATGTAATCATCTGTACAGACTACCTATGGTTATTGTGCAAGTTAGCATATGACTTTATTTGACAATTATTATGTTTAACATTTTTTAAATACCTATATAGTTATTTATGTATTAAGTACACAAAATAGTATTTTAGCGGACGAATTTGTATGTTTACGGGCGAGGTACAGAATAAGCTATAATATGAATTTAGTCCGCTATATCTATTTTGCGTAAGTGATGAAACAAAATTTTTCGTTCAAATTCTTCAATTACTCTAAATTTAAGAAAAGATATTGTAATGAATTTCTGTCATTTTAAAATTCAGTTAAACACGTTGCTATTGCCTCTTTTTATAACAACCAACAATTAGTTTAAGAACAACGCTCAATAGTGATGACAGTGGAAAAGTGGTTCAAAATTTAATTACTGAGAGACCAAAAACTAATACATTAAATTTACACCCAATGAAATCTCAACTACAATATGAGAAAGAGTATGATCTGCTTAAAGAGTGGAATGAGAAAAACGGCGTAACAATTGTGAACGAAGCCCTTATCTGCATGAAAAATTAAAAAACTTGAAAGTATCGTATCTTTGGTCAAAATATTCTATACTCAAGGCGACATTTTCTGTGAAAAACAATGTGAATATAGACAAGTTCTCGAAAGTTGTATTACAATTTTAATGTTCAGTTATCACAGTGTAGTAGCAATATTCACTTCACCTAGTGAAATAAATAATTTTAAACATTTGGTTTAGTAATTAATAAATAAAATACGACGCTCAAATGTTGTCATGACGACTTTTGCGGCCTAGGCCGGTAAAACGTAATTTTGCATCGTGTAAACAGTTTGAAAAGTTACTATTTTCAATATTGTGTACCTACTAAATAATAAATTTTAGAACTTATTTTAGGATTTTTGTAACCTAAAATAAAATAATATTTTATCTATTTGGGAACCTATTTTTACAAATTTTATGTTTGAATATCCCATCTCTAATAATTTTAATTAGTTTCTATATTATTATTCAAACAACAAAGATTTCATTGTTTCCTATTAGTAATAATTGAATATTAATATAGAAGATATATTTACAATATTTAATCACGCAATAACGAAATTAGTATTGGCAACAGTAATTGAGTCCACAATATAGGACTGTATATGTATTATAAATTCCAATAATGCATACTGGCATATTTATATTTCATACAAATTAATATTAATAGAACATATGTTTCCATATATGATAGGTAGGTTAGTGGCAACGTGTCGGACTGTGGATTTGACAACTCGAGATCTAGTATCGCAGCTTACAAATAATTTAAAGCACATAAAAAATAGCCTTGCGAATCTCACGCCTACTAATATTTTTTGGATCGGTGAAAATATATTTGTATTACTTCCGGATGTCTGCTATACCAGCAATGGGTAAAATATGTGATTATATATTTGTTTCAATGAAATTTGTTTTGATATATTCATAACCAAAATTATTAGACACTTTTATATTATTTACAATTTAAATTTTTAAAAAAGCTAAAGATCTCAAAAGTGTTGTTATTAATAATTTATTCTTTCATATTTATTAAATTGTTGAACATTGTTATTTTATTGAAATATGGACAGTTTTAGTAATGAAGAAAAATTTCATATGTTGAGCTGTTACATTCTTTGACGGAGTAATTTGCCAGATGCTGGGAGAATATACTTTGCTTTATATCCCGAGAGAAGACAACACATCATTATTTAGAAGAATTAAGAGTAATTTAATTGAGTTTGGTACATTTATGTATAGTGTCTAAATGAGATGGAAGAGAAGTTAATCATAACAAAGAAAATTCTGTTTTACAGTCTTCTATTGAAGAACTTACGAGTACAACATCATTGCGTGAAATAGAACAACAAACTGGTGTTCCAAAATCTAGTGTTCACGATATACTAACAAATATAAATATCATATTTTTCAAGGACCTATTTATTGGACAACTATATCCCCAGATTTAACACCGTTGAACCTCTTTTTTGGGGATATATGAAGGATAAAATTAATGTGAGAATTAATAAAAATGTAAAAGAACGGCTTGCGGCATTTAAGCAAGTTTTTAAAAAATCACCCACGAATAATAAGAATTACTACAAAATCCTGTTTAAAGAGAGCTGAAATTCTTATTAAACAGAAGGGAGAATTAATAGAGAGGCAATATTTGTTTCAGCAGAATACCATTTCAGAATATTTTGTTGTTTCCATATCAATATGTTATTGTTTTTCTAATGTTCTTGTATCTAAATATTAATTTATTTTTAGTATATTTTAATAAAATACGTATTTTATAAAATATTATCGTTTTTGATTAAAATATGTAAATTAAAGCAAAAATTAAATAGTTACCTATTCATCTTTTTGGAGTTATTTTAATTATAACGTACATGTATTTTATATTGTTGAAAAGCGAGAAAAATCTCTATTCAACAGTATCATTATTTACTATTAGCTTCATAAGAAAGATAATGGATAGATGGTCCATATATCTCGAAAAAAGTACAATTTTTGTGAACTTCTGGAAATTCTTCACTAAAAAGTGCCTTAAGAAAGTGCAAACTTCTTGTATCATTTCATTTGTAAAAGTAATAAACAAAATTAAAAATTGACAAAATTTACATCTTCATCGATATCTAGTGACCTATGCATTTTTATCAAGAAAAGTAAAAGTCACTAAGTTGTCTACTAATGGGGCAACTTTTGTCTAATTTAACTAATATTTTTTTCTCTTACCGTTCTCGAGATCCTTATTGATGAGCACATTAGCTTCAACGTACTGTATATTTAGAGATTATTTCTTTATTTTAAAATGTTGTTAAATGTTTTGCGTTTTCAGATCATTTAAATTTTTATTACCCTAACAACATTTGGAGCATCTCAGTGGCATACCGTTCTAGTCGAGTATTATGTAAATCTCTCGGTCACCGAGCACAACTGCGTTACTTTCGCGCCGCAATAACATTCCAGAATTTATTGGCGAAAAATTTCGTTTGCTCCATTCAAGCAAAGAATTAGATTGCATTGATACGCTTACCTAAATGCTTTAAGCGAACAAATCGATGATTTTTTCCGTGAGTTTATTTGGAATGTGTGATAGTTGGACTAACAGAAGATTGAAATAAATTGAAAAATTAAAACGAAATATAAAAAATATTATGCAAATGCCTGTGTATGTGTAAATTATCTATAATGATTGGATAAACGGCCTATTGAATATAGTTAATAATTATAAAAGAGATCAGTGCACACGCAGTTGAAAACTCGTGGGATATTTTTTTTATTATCACACGAAAACTGATTTACAGTTTTTATTTTTCCAACAAATATTGTGGTTGCTCTCTGGATTGCCTCCTCATATCTTTATTTCTTACACCAAGGGTGTCAACCTGGCGGCTCGCAGACCGCATGCGACCCTCAAAGCAATTTAATGAGGCCCAAAACGCCTCAAGGAAAAGTACAAAAAACGGTTGCTTTTTATAATAAATCAGAAATATCGATTTATTATGATTTATTCGTTTTCATACATTTATAAGTGTAATGTGGAAGCAAGGACTGCTATATACTATATTTCTATTGCAATTTCAGTAAAACAAATGTTACAATGTTGCACTGAAATAATTGAATTCTGTGACTTAATTTCTTTAGGTTGGATAGTACAATTTGTGTTAAAAATAACACGCAGCATATGCGCCTGTGCAACTTTATAATTTACCTGCACTGATTTTTGAAGTTTATAATAGTGCGACGAACATCAAACACGATTTAACGAGACGAGTGACCGGTAGCGTAATCTTCCTGTTAAGAATCTAATTAGTTCAAATTTATTTTAATCAAAAAATGTATTGCGACCCACCTCTGTGGCTACCCCTCTACTAACATATTTGGGGGCCGTGATTTGACGACTAGCAACCGCACGCGAACAAATATATCACATACTGCTACGGCAGAGTGCCACGTAAAAATAAATACACAAAATTAATTGCCGTAGCCGACAACTAATTTTCTCCACATTCAAAATTACCTCAGTGACTCTTCCTTTCATATTAAATTTTTAAACATTTTAGTCTGCTATAATTAATTTTGTGTACAACAGACCTGAGGATGGGAATTATAGTCCCGAAACCGTTCGTCCTATTTGAATAATGTTAACATAAATGAGCGAAGTTAATTTGTAGCAAAGTTTTATTTCTGTTCCGTTCTTTTTCTTATTTTGACTTAACATTATATAATCGTTAGATGGTTCTAAAAATTCATTACAAAGGCACATGGAAACTAAACATAATAATAAATAATAGAAGCAGGGATCAGGTACCATTTATATTTGTTATAACATGAGCACAACAATGTTATTTTTTTATTGCATTAAACAAATATAATATATATTACAATAAATACATTAAATACATATCCCTTTATGTAGATAGTAATTATAGAAAAAATAATGTGCATATCTACGTAGTGCGTTTTAATTTAGATACTTTTTTAACGTACGATATTTGAAATAGATTTAAATACAAAATAATTTACACGACATAATGAAATTGCTAGATTGCGTATTATTTTCGATAGTTCAGTCCATTTATTTAATATGATACGTAAGGTATTAATGTATTACTTCATTAAACATTGAACTGCTCTGTCAAATCTACATAGCATAAGTAATTATGGCAAACACATCACACTGAATTCATACATTTATATTGTATTATATATTTAAAGGTAATTATCGATATCTAACGAAAATTAATGATATCTGGATATATAGTGTATAGTAATTGTAGAATTACTTATTTACTTTCTTAAACTCTATTAATACTGTTAATTTATCGATTAAATCAAATAATCGATAATTAAAATTTTAAATGTAATTTTCTATAAAAATAACTAAGTTCAAATTTATTTATTTTCCCGGATCATTACACTTGAAATAGGTTTATTAACTTTTTTTAATAACTTTATCAAAAAAATAAGTATTAATATTAACATTGATAATTTACTTTCTAAATTATATACTGAATATAGAAATAAAAATACTAAATATTATTATAATTATTTACAATAACTAAAATGTTTTATATAAAATAATTAAATTGTGTTGATGTTAAAACAAGTATTCTTATAATAGTTCATATAAAAATATTTCTACAAAAATTCACCGCCAGCAAAATGTTACTAAAAGCACCATAAACAGGAGTCCCAGATTGAAACTTTGAACCGAAGCTGAAACAACAAAACAAAACACAATTAATAATATTTAAACAGAACAAATAGAATTTTTTTATAGAAGCAAGAATTACGTAGACTTTCGTATTTTACCTTTAAAGTTCTTTAAAAAAGTGAAAAAAAAAAGTTACTTTAATTCAATTTACATCCAGTCAGTGTAATTGGTATGTACTCAATAATCAATTCCATTCAGAAAAAATTAAATTTCTGAACAGTTTGAAAGTTATTTAATAAAAACAAAAAATTGCGATTTCAAAAAGAAAAGTAACTTCGGAATTATAAAGTATAAAAAAAAATGTTCAATATAAAAGTAACATGATTTGACAATGCAAAGTTAAAACTGATGTCAGATAAATATGGCGGTTTTCAAGATATTAATAGCAACTTTCTTATTTTAAACGGGCGACATATTGGATTTTCACATGGATCAATAGCATACGAGTATTTCTTTTCAACGATGTGTACCGACGTATGTTTTAATTAAAGTTTATTGAAGATATTCATTATTTTAAATTCAAACCAAATCAAATAGGTTTCAAAACAAATGCATTTGAATAGCTAGTAACAATAAAACAAAATTTATTACAACGGTGTTCAGATATAAAAAAACTTAGTAGATATTAGTTTGTTGAATATATTTAGTGGAGTTAAATATTATGTATTTAAAATTTGAAAATGGAAATCCAATGATAAAATATTAGAAAATTATAAAGAAATATATAGAAACATGGCTATTTAATAAAACCTGATCGTAACCTAAATATGATAGTTGAATATGAAATTGTAAATGTAAAGTTACCTTGATTTTACGACCAAATGAGCAACAACCGAAGATCAATATTTTTCAGATGGTTCATTAACCAAAAACAGTTAAATCATCGTTCTCTAAATCACATTTTATGGACTGACGAATCTTACTTTTCCAACTGTGGCTTTTTCATTGTCATAATGAGCATTATTGGACACAAGAAAATCCGCACATAGTGATTCCGTGACGAAATCAAGTTCGATTCGGCTTTAATGTTCTTTTGTGGCATATTCAGAAATCATTAAGTTGGTCCTATAATATTTGTTGGAAACTTAACTGCGCAACAGTATTTGAAAATTCTTCAAACATTTCTGGAAGATTTACTAGATGATTTACCCGAGGCACAAAATTTTTGAATATGATATCAGCAGGATGACGCTCCTACACACAATGCTAGAAATGTTATAAATTATTTAAATCATCGATTTAATAATAGAATTAGAGCAACTAATACATACATTTCATGACCAGTCAGATTACCAGACTTAACGCGTCTTGATTTTTATTTATGGGGCACTATAAAAGATGAATTACATGAAGCAGTGGTGAATACGTTCAAAAATATTAATCGAAATATATATATATATATATATATACATATTTAATATTATTATCGTATATATATACAGAGTGTTAATTAAAAATCTGGCCATAGGCGTTTAACATGGGAAATCAGTTTTTCCTTGCGCGTTGCTTCCCAATTGATTTTAGACAAAAATGCTTCAAATAAAAGTTGTAAAGCTTAAAATTCTGCATGTAAACCACTAATCAGATTTTATTTGTGGCATTTCATAACCGAGAAAATAAATTTTAAAGATTTTTGAAAATTGCTTATTTGTAGCGATAACCATGGAACTCAAACAAAACTACAAGCAATTGTATGACATTGTAACTGTCAAAATAAGTTTTTGTCTTGTGATTTTCGTTTAATAGAAGTTAAATATGTAGACAATTACATTGAATTATGGCCAGTTATACAGCCAAAAATTAAAATTTAGTTTAAATAAATAAGGGCAAATCGAATGTGTACAAAGAATTATAATTTAAATTTTTATACCTAACTCAATTGATGTACCTACGTATAAAAAAAATCTGTTTCATAAATACATTGTTTTAATTTCGGAATACCTACATAGCTCTCAACACATACAAAATAAAACAGAAATGAAGACAAGAATAATGTATTTATTTAATAAACAGAAAACAAGGATGCATATAATTTTATATTAAATGTTCGAATAACCCTCCATTTTTCGCTAAACAATACCCAAGTCTATTATAAAAGCCGTCTCTAACATTATGCAGCTGTCTGGCATTTATTTTTCTACATTCATTGGAAATTGCATCTTTAAGTTGTTCAATATTTTCAAATCTTTCTCTGTTTACAACATTTTTCAAGTGTCCCCACAAAAAAAAGTCGCACGGTGTTAAATCGGGTGACCGTGCAGGCCAATTAATTGTTCCTCCTCTGCCAATCCAACTGTTCGGGAATGTATCATTTAAATACTGTCGTACTGCATGAGCATTATGTGCAGGACATTCATCATGTTGAAACCACACATTTTCCAAATTTAAAGTAGCAATCTCTGGTCCCACCTTCTCGATAAGAAGTTCTAAGTATTTGTCAGAATAGATTTTTTCAATAAAAAACGGTTCAATTATATGGCTATCAAGTATACCAGTTCACACATTTACCCTTTGTATGTACTGAGAATTAGTTTCTAAGATGTTGTGCGGATTATGCTGTGACCAATACCGACAATTATGTAGATTTGGCTTTTTGTTTAAAGTAAACGTACATTCGTCCGTAAAACAAATATTTTTTATAAAATTTCTATTCTCATTTGCCTTTTCCATAATAATTTCGCAAAAGTTGGCACGATTTTCATAATCAATTGGAAGAAGGTCCTGATGGCAGTGGAACTTGTATGGATGGTATTTATATTTCTTAAAAATATTGTATACTGATACATGGCTAATTCCGACTTCGGTAGCGATTTCCCTTAAACTAAGGGTAGGCTTTGCTTTAATTATGGCCAAGACATTTTCTTCATTATTATAAGACACATGATTAATTTCTTGATTCTTAAAATTGAATGTTCCAGTCTTTTCAAATTTTATAATAAAAGTTTCTATTGTGGTTTTACTTGGAATTCGTCGATGTGTCCAGACTACACTTATTAAATCAGGTATTTTTCTGTAGCTTTGTCCAGAGTAGCACCATTTTCTGATCTGAAGCTTTTCTTCATGAGAAAACTGATCCATACTTTCAAAAATATTTGTTTTTAAACAAAAATCACGAAACACAAACTTATTTTGACAGTTACAATGTCATACAATTGCTTGTAATTTTGTTTGAGTTCCATGGCTATCGCTACAACTAAGCAATTTTCAAAAATCTTTAAAATTTATTTTCTCAGTTATGAAATGCCACAAATAAAATCTGATTAGTGGTTTACATGCAGAATTTTAAGCTTTACAACTTTTATTTGAAGCATTTTTGTCTAAAATCAATTGGGAAGCAACGCGCAAGGAAAAACTGATTTCCCATGTTAAACGCCTATGGCCAGATTTTTAATTAACACCCTGTATATATATATATATATATATATATATATATATATATATATACGATAATAATATTAAATATGTTTGAAAAATAAATAACGTTAAATGTATTTGAGTATAATTTTCAAAAATCAATTTGAACCCCAAACCTTTCACATACTAGGTGAATGAGCTACAAATATATAAAGTGACATGGGCTGCGTCAGTTTATTACAAACAACAACTTAGGATGCAATGGGTTATTTTCTGGTCTTTGAATCAAGTTATTTCAAAACATGTCTGATCGTAGATGTTTAGAAAATTTTGAGATTTACGGTGATTATTTGTAGCATTTATCTAGCGTGTGAAGGTTCTGGGTTTAAATCCCGAAGAAAATTTTATTTGAGTACCAGTGACTTAGTGGATATGCTGTTAGCGTAAGGAGAAGTGGTGCAAAATTTCGGATTAGCAGTGCGAATCAAACCAGTGATACTAAGAATATTCGCTGGAGTTAAAATTTGAAAATTAAAAAAAAAATTCGTTTTGTTCGATAATCAGTATATCAAATGATATATCTCATTTAAGTTTCGTGCAGAGGTATATAAACACCGTATATATATATATGATGTTCCAAATTAAGTGTCCCAAGGTGAGTACCTTGTTGTTTCTTTCATATACAATTTTATTAAAGCTGAGCATTGGTGCTTACTTTTGGCATTGAGTTCGTCTAGTTGTTGGTTCTGCTGTTGTTGATGCGTGGAGGCCTGTGGGTCAAGTCGACGCGCAACAGCGGGCAATGAAACTAGGGGCGGTGCAGGCACGTCTACCGGAGGTTTAGCAACACACACCACCCGCAAAAGGTGGTCTGGGGATGGGAAATGGCGGCGCTCAACGTGGAACCGTAGGTCGCGTGAAGCGATGACGAGGCCATGCTGATCAGGTGGCGATACGCGCTGCGGACCAGTAGCCATAAGTGCTCCGTTCAACAGCCATGCAAGCACGGGCGCCGGGTCCGCAGCAGCCGCTATACAGCTGGCCTGTACTAGGTCTCCAACCGCGTAGACGTCGAGCACACCCCGCATCTGCGGCACGGTTCGCCCAACAGCTGCCACGGTGACATTGCCGGCGCGAAAGCCTACGTGGAACTTAGGTGCTTCCGTCGATACCTCGCACTTATATGCGCCGCCGCTGTGTTGTGTGCTTAAATGTATGAGTCGTACGCTGCAATGCTGCGTGTCACACGGCATATGTTGCTGCTGCTCCAGGTGTACTCCCGCTACCGGGAATGACATGACGTGTGGCTGTTGGCGTGGCGTGTAACGGAAGAACTCTTGCTCGTCCTTGTACCACTTAACCGAATGCAGCTCCTCTCCACCCATGTCGTATGCGCAACCCAACGCAAGCGAATCCCGCGGGTCCGCGAGCGCCGGCACTGAAAGATCCATCACTTTCACTCCTAAAGTCCAATCTGCAAAAAAAAAAAACAAACAAACTACTGGTATTAAAATTGCCTATAAATAAACTATAGAGCGGTAAATTAACTCTCTTTCAGAAGACCGCTTTCGTCAAACGAGCGTTATGCACTTGCACATCGAACAATTACACTCTGATTGAATTCCAGTTTGATGTTCCGTTCGACATGATTGATGTGGGATATGGCAGAAGTAGAGTATATAGTGGTTCGGTGTAAATTCTAGGGAAAAACCGGTGGTCTATTATTGCCCGACAAAATATGATTGAAGTATTAGCATTTTTATATTAATTAACTTTTGCCGAATAATTTAGATTCTTTTCTATTTAATAACAGGGCTAGAGCTGAATAAATTTTTATGGATAAATATTCCTATAGATTTTTTGTTTTAATATATTAGTATTTAAAATTTATTTGCTAAAAGAGCATGCAATGCCTTTTTCAATTACTATTTATTATGATATAATAAGAGTAAATTGTATATTTTTCATTAATTATAACTGATATAAACGTATGATACATGCAAATTAGGTAATACAAATCGATTGATTTGTTTTTTAAAATATTTTTTTGTGACAAATAGCAAGTATATGGTTACATTTAGGAACTAACTTTATCTAATTCAATCAGTCTTTTATAACTTATCATAATCAAAGGAAATGCTGACTTTACCTGATATAAACTAACAAGGGAATGAAATAATTCGTTAGAAAACTTAATTATATATATTATATATATTATATATATATATATATATATATATATATATATATATATATATATATATATATATATATAATATATATATATATATATATATATATATATATATATATATATATATATATATATATATATATACATAACATCACGTCATAGAGCATCCACTAAAAGATGTATAAAAAATCAATTTAGGTCAACTTTCTCATCCTGACACAAGATACTCGTTTCGACCATATTAACACTTCCTCCATACGAACTCTTTCATTCCTCACAACCAAAATCTATCATCACGCAATAAATCTTCATCCATTCGCTCATGTACACCTGTTTCGTAAATCTTCACATACACCCACTTCTCTAACAACGAATCTATAAAGAAATGAAGGCAGCATCGCCTATGCTTGTTTAAAAATACATTTACCACAACTGCAGTTAGACACTGATTAGTATAAACTGAAAATAAAGAAACCTTCCTGCCTTTTTTTAAAAACTGAATTCCACACAATTGCAGTTGGACATTATAGTAATAACAGAAAATAAATCAAAAAGATCCTTAAGATCAAGCAATTATAATAAGTGCAATTAACGAAATACCGGGCAGAGAATACGTCATTGCTGTTGGATAATTAATAAAACCTGAAAACATACTATACGTATCCAGACTTTTAAACCAACGTATGTGTATAATCCTCAAAAATAAAACTCTAGTAGATGAACTTGTTACACAAAACAAAAAAAAAATACAAAACCACTCCCCCGAAATGTGAAGATACATAATACCCCAACTAAAGTAATTATATCGAATGTGTGCGCGTCTATACCGCAAGAAATAATAATACAATCTCTACATGACCTAAACATATAAACATTATCAACATTTCAAACTTGAGAGTGGGAATATTTGAACCTGGATACGAACATATTCTCATCTTCAGGCGACAGATATATATCACAGAAACAGACAAAACAAAAGTACCAGAATCCATCCTGATTAACCACGAAAACATGCAAAAACCAAGGACACACAGAAAATAAATGCAAGAATATACAAAAACATAACGCAACTGCATCATGCAATACAATATTAGAAACCACCACAAATAATAATAAACCAACTACAACTAATACCCTAAACAATCATCCAATAACGACAAACAACAATGAAAGTAATAACCCTAACACAAATAAAACATATACAATAAACAGGAATAATTCTACTACAACCAACATCCCAAACGAAAATAATATTAATAAAAACATAAACACAAAGGACACACAAACTGCAATGGACATAACCTTTCCGAGCAAGAAATCATTCAAAAACTCAACCATTAAGAACCAAAACATCTCAAAACATACCTCAACCCAAAATAAAGCCCTTAATCTAATACAAAATACTAGCACCTCAACAAAACGTACAGCATCAGAAACACAACCGAAGAAGAATAAACAGACAGTATGCTTGAATACGAAACTGAATCATGCTCATCCCAAGTTTCATCTAACACTAAACAAAACACTGAACAGAAAACAAAGAAAAGGAAAACCAAACGAATAAATAGCGAAACCAGCATTGAATATAATAAATCTCTCGAAATAGCAGAAAAGGAAATAGAAGATAACATAGAAACATACCCTATGGACTACAGTTCAAAGACTTTATAGAAAACGCTCTTGGACCAAACAACCCCCGGGAAATAATAGAAGACTATACAGACGAAGTTGAGGAAACTATAGAAATGCTGAACAAAATATATCCATAAGTAAAAGGAAAGCTGAAGAATAGAATCTCCAGAATACAAAAAAAAACTTAGAATCGAAACACTCCGCCAACCGAATCCTACTGACTCCACAGATCCGCAAGACCTACAACTACAAGAAAACTGTTAACAACAAACAAATGACAACAATTCAGTGGAACTGCACTAGTTTAAATACGCACCGAGAAAAACTACAACTAATAATCACAGAACACGACCCAGACTTTATCGCACTGCAAGAAACCAGATTACAAAAAAAAACAAACAGTGTAATATTAAAAACTATCACATGTATAGAAAAGATAGAGAAATAGAAGAACACGCAGCAGGCGGGGTAGCCATCCTAGTGAAAAACTCGGTAACAGCAGACGAAATCCAACTACAATCTGACTTAGAAGTAGTAGCTATTCAGACACAATATCCCATTCAATTCACAATATGCAACATATATAGGATGTTTTACAACTTAGAGCAAAAAATTAAAGGGTATATTCTGTACGACGTGCTGATCATGAAACAAAAAGATTTTTTTTTTAAATCGCAAAACTATTTTCCATGTTTCCCAGTCCAAAATTGTTCGTTGCCACTGCCACTGAGTGGATGATTATGTTAAAGTTTTTAATTAAATAAAATTCTATTATAAATAACTGCTATTAGTTGAATTGTGTAATTATTCTTTCGTAGTTGATACCTACTTCATTGTTTGTGTTTAATAGGAAAGCGAATCCAGTGCAGTACTACAAAATGTTTTAGGTTAACAACCCTCAATTTTTCGAATTATTTTTGTTTCATGATCAGCACGTGGTACAGAATATACCCTTTAATTTTTTGCTCTAAGTCGTGAAACAACCTGTATATATACCACCTGACAAAAACCCACAAATAGAAGAAATTACACAAATAATAGACCAACTGCCGAAACCAGTCGGAGACTTCAAAGCCCACAACATACTCTGTGGCTCCAAATTCACAAATAACAGAGGTAAAACAGTAGAAAATACTAGGGATGAAATAGTCCTACTAAATTATGAATCCAAAATCTACCTATGTACCAGGACAGGGACACAATCTACCATAGATCTATCCTTCTGCGACCCTGCTATAGCCCACAACTTCAACTGGGAAACACTACCACACCAATACGGACTAGGAGGTCATTTCCCCATTAAAATAAGCAATAAAACAATATGTAAAGGAATGACTAAAATACAACCTAACAAGGGGAAAATAGAACAAGCAAATTGGCAATTATATGCAGAAAAAATCAATAAAATACCAAATAAAAATACAGAAAACTGCAATATATCAATACAAAATCTAATAAATACAATAACACAAGTAGCAGAAAATGTAATAGGCTACAATAAGAATAAAGGAATAAATACCTACCGTGGTTGAACACCCAAATATCAACAAGCAATAAAAATGTTAAACAAGCACTTCGAGAATTCCGCCAGAATTAAACCACATGATAAACGAATCGAACTTAAAAGAAGAAAAACAATGTGCAGAAGAATATTAAAGCTAAGCAAAAAGCAATCATGGTGTTGCCATACGTCACCACAATAAACTCAAATACCCCCACTAAAGAAATATGGACCAAATTTAACAAAATCAAAGGCAAATACATCTCAACGGAAATTAAAACAATAAACCACAATAACAACATAATAACGGACCCAAAATAAATCACAGAAACCATAGCAAAAGTATTCCAAAACAATTCAAGTAATCAACAATATAACGAAGAATTTACAATAAAGAAACAAGCAGCAGAACAAGACGAAGTAGTCATAAACGAAGAACAAGAAAATCAAATAAATAAAGAATTAACAAAATTCAAACTAGAAACAGCTATAAAAGTATTAAAAAATAACTAAAGCCCTGGACCCGACAATATACCTTCTGAATTAATAAACACCTACCAGAAGAAATGCTAACCCATATAATAGATACATATAACCAAATATGTAGATCAAACACCTTCCCAGACCAGTGGAGAGAAGCTATACTAATACCGATAAATATACGGTGAACCAAAAACAAATCACTCAACTACCGACCAATTGTACTCACAAATACCCTATGCAAAATTATGGAGAAAATGGTTAACAAACGACTCATATGGTTCCTAGAGAAAAATAACATAATAACACCAGAACAAAGTGGATTTAGAAGAGGAAGGTCAACCATGGATCACCTAATTAATCTAACAGTCGGAGCAAAAAAGGCTATAAAATATAAACAACATTTAACAACAGTCCTATTTGGTATGGAGAAGGCATATGATAGAACATGGGGACATCACATAATCAAAACACTAGCAGAAAGCGGAATACAGGGCAGTATGTTACAATTTATAAAAAAAATCCTTTCAATCAGATCATTCCAAGTTAGATGCAATAACCACGTATCCGAAAAATACACATTAGACAATGGAATACCCCAGAGAGCAACAATTAGCGTTACCCTATTCTTAGCTGCAATAAATAACATAGTAAAAGACATGTCAATACTAGTTAAGACAGTTATATTTGCAGATGATCTAATAATATACTGTAGAGGAAAAGACACACAAAGCATCGCCTTACATCTACAAAGAGCAACAGACAAAATTCAAAACTGGACAAAAAATACTGGATTTAAAAAATATCACTAACAAAGACAAAATGCATCCATATATGCAAACGAAGGCATAGAAAACAACACACAAACCTAACCATTGAAAACAGGACCATTAGAAATGAAGACCAAGTAAAATTCTTAGGTATAATTTTCGACTATAGGATGACATGGAAACCACATATTGCACAACTAAAAGCAGAATGCTATAGGATAATTAATCTTATCAAAGCACTAAGACATCATAGTTGGGAGCACACAGAGATACTCTGTTAAGTATATACAGAGCAACAATAAGAGCCAAAATAGAATATGGATGCTTCATATACGGAAATTCAAACCACAAATTAAAGCTTCTAGACCCAATCCATAGTACTGCAATAAGACTAATAATAGGGGTCTTTCGCACAAGCCCAGTCTCCAGTATACTAACTGAAGCTGGAGATCCAATACTGAAAAATAGAAGAAAATATATTCTAGCCAATTAAGTAACACAAATACCCAGCCAACCAAATCACCCTACCTACAAACAAATCCTTAAAAATACTAATTCCATACAGCTAAAAGAACATCTCCCACGCCTGACACAAATACAACCACTTTTCAACAAAATAAACCAAACCTTAGTCCATCTAACACCAAACTATATCCCCACAATACCACAATGGACAATGCAACAACCATTATATAACATAGAGCTTCTAAAATATCCAAAAAAACAAACATAAAAAGAAACATATCAAAAGAAGATAGAAGAAATTATAAAGAATTCTCCCGGAACCCATATATATATAAATTATGTAGGGACACAACCCCTATTGCATCAACATTGCACCTTTCACACGGTACTTTTCCATGACAAATTTGTAATAGGATATATTAGATAAGAAATGTTATATGTAGACAAAATGTAAGACGTAGAGTCAGTTGTTAGAAGATAGTCAAGTAGAAGAGTTTACTGTATGTACTTGTGCAGCAAAATAAAATTCTTTTTAAAAATCCAATCTTATTATTGATTGATTTAATTGGCGCAGTCCTGGTAGGATAACTGACAAGTCTGTAAATTCCGAAGAACCTCAAATTTGAGTTTCCAATTCGTTGAAGAATTTCAGTCATCACTTTCAAGTGTTAAAAGCAGTATCACGAATCAATACGTTCTCAGAGTGATTAAAATCCGAAGTCTCACCATAACTCTTGATGAGACTAATTCGTTAAAGATTTCTACACTCAAAATAAAACGTGACAACAAGTTCAAGTGCATCAGTGCCTCACAAACTGCAAACCAACATCAAAAACTACATCTTCTCTCTACAACTCCGACGAGGAAAGGCAAATCATATCGTCGTTAATTCCGAGACCGTCATCGAGTGCTGACCAGCCGCTGAAGACGCCTCACCATCATCCGTTGAGCGAAAATCAACACCCACCGCCCACCTGAGCGAACATCAGGCCTCACCTCACCAAGCTTCAACCCAAGGACCATGAAATTGGCCATACTTAATTTAATCCTAATATTACTGTAAGTAATTTTATTCATCTCTGTATTGTTTGTTGATCGAATCACTGTTACTCATTATTAACGTAACATCAATACATTTAAAATAAAACTTACACAATTATTACTCTATGCAAATTTATATACTAGACATTATTATCAAATATTAAAAACACAGCTACAAAATGTCAACACCAGTAATTCAACCCGCTACAATTAATCTCATACCTAAAGTTCCTAGTGAAATTAAAGATTTATTAGAAATAATCCTAGAATACGATGGAAGTACAGGTACTTTACCCCATTTTATAAATATTTGCAATGAAGTCCT
This sequence comes from Pterostichus niger, assembly GCA_947425015.1. Lineage (NCBI taxonomy): Eukaryota > Metazoa > Arthropoda > Insecta > Coleoptera > Carabidae > Pterostichus > Pterostichus niger. The sequence goes on from OX380347.1 coordinate 3,534,731, forward strand.
CGATATCGTAGACAAACAAAAATTATCTAAAATTGTAGAAAGAATTATTTTACATACAATTAGAAAGAAAATTATTAAAGAAGCTAATGCAAAACTAGCTACTAAAACATATACTAACTGGGCAAGTTTAAAAAATTTGTTAATGGAAGAATATGGAGACAAAAGAAACGAAGTTCACTTCTTAACAGAATTGTCTCATTTAGAACAAAAATCTAATGAAGATATTTTCATATACTTCGATAAATATGAAGATATTTTCAATAGAATGATGAGTTTATTAAGTATAAATTTTGGCAATGGATTTGACAATTTATCAATATTTATGTCCACATATGCTTCTCATAATTTCATAATAAATTGTAAAGAACCATACCGAAGTCAACTAGCAGCTAGAAATCCTAAATCTTTAAATGATATACAAAATTTAATCAAAAATGATTTCCAGTACATTCATGCAAATATTAATAAACAAAACACAATAAAACAAAAGACAAGTACACCAACACCTGCATATAAACCACACAATCCGAACATACATACGAATCAATATCGATCACCAATGATCCGATATTCACAACAACAACAACAATTCAAAACAAAACAAAATTATCCCCAACCTATGTCTATTAGTACTAATACATTTAAACCACATTTGAAAAGACAAAGACAAGATTTACAACTTTTAGATAACCCTATCGAGTTAAATAATGAATCAGAATTAGAAAATTTTGAACATTTTGATGAAACGCAAAATTATGAAAATAATGCTGAGATAGAAACAGAAAATGAAAATTTTTCTTTGGACCCGACAGAAAATTCGAATCCTTAGCAAATTATACTTCTAAATTACCGTTTATACAATTCAAAAACGCTAGAGTTTTAATAGATGCAGGATCATCCGAAAATTTTATCAGCCAAGAATTTGTAAATGAGAATAAAAATAAATTTCAAATATTTCCTGAACATTTCGAAATTCAAACTGCCAACGCTGTTTCCCACGGAAATTACTTTACATTTGTAGAATTATTTAATAAAAAATTGAAATGTTACATTTACGAATTTCACAAAGATTTTAATATTGTAATAGGAAATTCAGGGTTAAAGTTATTAAATGCAAAAATAAATTATTCAAATGAATCCGTCATATTAGATAAACATACATTTAAATTTAGTTACTTTCATCAAAACAAATTAAACTTGAATATACACGAAATATCAGACAAACTAAACCTTAGAACTGAACATCTCAATAACATAGAAAAACACGAACTAAATAAAATAATTCGAGAATTTGAAGATCTAACGATTACAGATGACCAAAACCTTTCTTGTACTAATAAAATAAAACACAAAATTAATGTAACAGACGAAACGCCTGTATACCAAAGATCATATAAATATCCAATAGTTTATAAAAATGAAGTAAATTCGCAAATAAACAAATTATTAGAGGAAAATATAATTCGCCACTCCTATTCACCTTGGAGTAGCCCAATCTGGATTGTACCGAAAAAAGCAGACGCTTCCGGTAAAGAAAAATTTCGTATGGTAGTCGATTATAGAAAACTTAATTCCAAAACGATAGATGATAAGTTCCCGATCCCAGACATTACGGATATTTTAGATAAACTGGGTAAATCGAATTATTTCACAACAATTGACCTCAAAAGTGGATTCCATCAAATTGAAATGGATCCCGATTCGATAGATAAAACAGCTTTCTCGACAGACCAAGGCCATTTTGAATTTCTCAGAATGCCTTTTGGCCTCAAAAATGCACCTAGCACTTTTCAAAGACTCATGAATTTTGTCCTAAAAGATCTTATAAACAAAATATGCTTCGTTTACCTAGACGATATCATTATTTTAGGAACGTCATTACAAGAACACATACAAAACATCAAAACTGTCTTTCACAAACTACGCGAAGCGAATCTCAAATTACAACTAGATAAGAGCGAATTTCTCAGGAAAGAAGTCGCCTATCTCGGGCATTTAATCACAACAGATGGAGTAAAACCGAATCCTGATAAAATTAAAGTAATACAAAAATTTAGCATTCCGAAAACACAAAAAGAAATTAAATCATTTTTAGGTTTACTCGGTTATTATCGGAGATTTATACAGGATTTTGCAAAATTAACAAAACCACTTACCCAATGTCTAAAGAAAAACACAAAAATTAATTTCGAAGATAAAGAATACATTTCATGTTTTGAAAAATGTAAATTATTACTTTCAAACTCTCCAATTTTACAATATCCTGACTTCTCAAAACAATTTAGATTAACCACTGACGCTTCAAATTTTGCTCTCGGTGCAGTGCTTTCACAAAATATTGACGGCAAGGATCTACCCATAGCGTACGCTAGTAGAACCCTTAATGCCCACGAAATTAATTACTCCACCACCGAAAAAGAATTGCTCGCAATAATTTGGTCAATCAAACATTTTCATCCATATCTATACGGACATAAATTCAAATTAATAACGGATCATAAACCGCTTATTTGGCTTAGCAGTTTAAAAGAACCTAATCAGAAACTCATCAGATGGAATCTAAAATTATGCGAATATAAATATGACATAGAATACCAAAAAGGTAAACAAATTTACGTTGCAGATTATCTGTCTAGAATTCCAAAACCCTTCGAAATAATTTATAAAAATTCAAATATTTTCGACCATAACGAACCAATAGTACATTGCATATCCGAAGACTTTAAAATGAGTCAAGGCTTTGCGCAGCAAATTAATGAGAAATTTCAAACAACAAATAATTTAGATAAATTATCAATAAAGGAAAATATTGCTATTCAAATGTCACCAAGACCCATAATTCATTTAATTACAAAAAAGAAATACTTCCATGAACCAAACCTAGCAAACATAGCAAACTGTTTAAAACAACTACGCGATTATTTAATACAAAATAATATTAATTCAATTAACATGCCTAAAATAGCTTCTGGCTTAGACCAAAAAAATTGGTTTGAAATAGAAAATTTACTAAAGCAAACATTTGAAAACACAAATATTCAAATAAACGTATTTACTATAAATAATATTCAAAACTACGCTAACTCTGTTAACGCTGAAAAAGACACTGATAGTTGCACACACCATTCAGATGATGAAGCACCAGTAAATGGTCTTTCTTATATTGAAAATCCAATTAACTATGGAAAAAATCAAATAATATTTAAAGAAACAAACTCAAAAAATACATTTGAATTAATTAAACTATTTGGAAATGATAAACAAAGAATGTATATGCATGTCAATAAAGTAAATTCCAAAGACACATTATTAAAATTTATTAAAAGTTATTTAGTACCAGGAATTAAATATTACTGCTTAGTACCCGATTCTCTGAAATTAATGCTAAATTCTATTTTACAAGTATACTTTCAACCTGGCACTTATATATTAGTTAGTTGTAAAAACCTACTAACAGACATAGAATCATCGGAAGAACAACTGAAATTAATTCAAAACTATCATCTTGGTAAAACGAATCACCGAGGCATAGTAGAAACATAAAAAATTAAAACAAAAACACTACTGGCCTAACATGCAACAAACTGTCTCTAAATTTATAAACAATTGCGACGTATGTCAGGAAAACAAATACGAGCGAAATCCAGTTAAAATTCCCATAATAAAAACACCCACAGCATCAAAACCTCTCGAAATCATTCACATTGATATATTATCATTGAAGAAAAATAAATTCCTAACAATAATCGACAGTTTCTCTAGACACGCACAAATATATCACTTACCAGAAACCAATACAATAACTGTAGTTAAAAAATTAATCAAATATTTTTCAATATTCGGGCAACCGAAATTAGTTATATCAGATAACGGTCTACAATTTAATAACCAATTAATTTATAATTTCTTATTAACAAAAAACATTCGTATACATTTAATCAGTGTGAATAATCCCAAAAGTAACGGCAATATAGAAAGATTCCACTCTACCATTATCGAACATGTTAGAATATTAGAACAGAATAAAGATTTTAATGATTTAAACACAAGTAATAAAGCCCGATACGCAGTTCAAGCATACAATCAAACTATTCATTCTGCAACTAAAAGAACAACAAATGAAGTACTTTTTGGCCATTATAACGAATCAACCGAAGAAATCTCAACCGAAATTATAACTGATAATTATATCCAAATTCATAAAGACATTATGAACAAAATTTACGAAGAAAATAAAATTTTATTAGAAAAAAATAAAACAAAATACGCAACCTCACAAGTAGCTAGCTGTAAATTACAAAAGAAAGTGTATTAAGAACAAGCTAAACGAAATACCGGTAAAGTAGAGAAACCGCGCTATAAACAACAAGTGGTAAAAACATACATTCGAGACAGAGCACAAATAACTACCGATAAAGACAAAAAAATAAAAATTGATAAGCTAAAACCTTATCGTAAATTTACAGAATCATGCGAGCTAGCACAACCATCAACCTCGACGATGCTAGAACCAACCCCGGAATCAACGTCCTAAAGCTAGGAGAAGCTCTAATCTCCACTAATAATAAGTATCTTTACGTAAATATTAACCTTTATAAAATTAAGTAATTATATAATAATCTAACTATTCATTTTAATAATATTAAGTTAGAAATAAATAATAATTATAGTAACGATAGAAATAGTAAATTCACACAAAGTCTAAATAATAACTTTATAATGCTAGAAAACTTCCTAGATATAATAAGTAATAAAATACAAATCACTTTATACGACAATACTAGAAATAAACGAGGACTTATAAATGGTTTAGGCTCCATTATAAAAAGCATAACAGGAAATTTAGATGCAACAGATCAAGAAAGATACGATAATGCTTTAAAATTAATAAATGATAATGAAAACATTCTTAAAGATAACATGAAACAAATTATTATTTTTAACAAAAATATATCGAATCACTTTAATAATCAAATAGAAAAAATTAATAAGAATAATAAAGCAATTAAAGATAAAATTAGTGAAATAGGAAAAACAATTGGGAAAATTATAGATTATAACGATATAATATATTTAGAAAATATTATCACTCAATTGACATTTATGGCTACAAATTTAATTAGCATTATTAACGAAATCGAGACTACCTTCGCTTTTTGCGAAATAAACACTCTTTATTTTGGAATACTGTCTAGAGATGACATCAAATTAGAAATTGATAAACTTTTGCCAGATAGTTTCAAAAATCTCATAATAAAAAATTGGCAAAATCAACAATTAATCAAAACTTATTGCAAATTCGAAAAACTCTCATTAAATATCATAATAGACATTCCCATTCCTCTCGTACAAACAGAACTCTTACAAATTACACCTATACCCACTATACACAATGAAACCTTTGTTACTCTAAATGTACAACAAGGATATTATTCAAAATCTAACACACAAATTAGTTATTTAAACAAATGTACCCTCGTAGAAGATAAACTTTATATTTGTAGTCAAGGAAACTCCATTCCTGACAGATGTTTAGAAAATATGTACTTTTATAGAAATAATAATAATTGTAATTATATAAATTTACTTGATCATAACGAAATCATTATAGTTCCAAACTCTAATATTGTATACCTTTATTTACCTCATAAGGATTTAATAAATATTGAATGTGGTCACGAAATAGAAGAAAAAGTAATTTCTGGTATCTATTGTATAAAAGATTGTTTAATTAATAAACAAAGACATTATAAAAATATTAATTATGACAAAATAATTAATTTAGATATTGATAATAGTAAAGAAAAATTAATATTTAATAAAACCTTGAATATTAAAAACTTAGAAACTATTAAAGTTCCAAGTCAAAAGATAATTCATTTAAATCAAATTAGTAGTTCTGAATCACATTCTATATTTTAAGATGTATTATTGTACACGACAATCGTGACCGTTGCAATGCTCTTACTGATAAAAATCTATTCGGCACTTGCTAGAAAATTGTTAAACTTAAAACAAAAACAAAATCAAAATCAAACTTGCGAAACAATACCTGATGAAAATACCATAGGTATTCTTTCGTCTAACAGGGGAGGAATTATGTAGGGACACAACCCCTATTGCATCAGCATTGCACCTTTCACACGGTACTTTTCCATGACAAATTTGTAATAGGATATATTAGATAAGAAATGTTATATGTAGACAAAATGTAAGACGTAGAGTCAGTTGTTAGAAGATAGTCAAGTAGAAGAGTTCACTGTATGTACTTGTGCAGCAAAATAAAATTCTTTTTAAAAATCCAATGTTATTATTGATTTAATTTATATATATATATATATATATATATATATATATATATATATATATATATATATATATATATATATATATAAATTATGTAGGGACACAACCCCTATTGCATCAGCATTGCACCTTTCACACGGTACTTTTCCATGACAAATTTGTAATAGGATATATTAGATAAGAAATGTTATATGTAGACAAAATGTAAGACGTAGAGTCAGTTGTTAGAAGATAGTCAAGTAGAAGAGTTCACTGTATGTACTTGTGCAGCAAAATAAAATTCTTTTTAAAAATCCAATCTTATTATTGATTGATTTAATTTTTATATATATATATATATATATATATATATATATATATATATATATATATATATATATATATATATATATATATATATATATATGGGTTCCGGGATAATTCTTTATAATTTCTTCTATCTTCTTTTTATATGTTTCTTTTTATGTTTGTTTTTTTGGATATTTTAGAAGCTCTATGTTATATAATGGTTGTTGCATATATATATATATATATATATATATATATATATATATATATATATATATATATATATATATATATATATATATATATATATATATATATATATATATATATATATATATATACTGATGCAGCCAAAGACTCCGAAAGAATAGGTATAGCAGTAGTTATAGATAAAGAAATCATTGAGTACCGACTCCCCTACTTAACAAGTATTAAAACAGCCAAAAACTATGCTATACTTTAGCAGTGCTTGAAACTGTACATGACACACACAACAATAAAGAGGAAAAAGTCACAATTTTCACAGACTCCGCGGCATCTATAAAAGATATCCAAAATCTAAACCACAATTGTCCCATAATCACAAAAATCCAAAAACTCATACACAAAATACGATTACTAAACAAAGAATCACACTCATATGAATACCATCACGCATCGGAATAGAAGGTAACGAGAAGGGACTACCACGGCAGAAAAGCAATGAACAAAGACGAAATAAATAACATAAATACCCCAAGATCGACATAAAAACCATAATTCAGGAAGAAATTAAAAACAATAGAAAACAAATATGGACGCAAACCAGAAACAATAAACTAAGAGATATAAAAGAAAAACTGAAACCCTGGAAAATGGAAGCGACAAGACGCAACCAAATAATCTGCACAAGATTACGATTAGGACATACCAAAACCACACACAAATACATACTAGAAAAACCAACACAACCAACCTACGACACCTGTAATACGAAGATAACAGTAAAACATATAATCGCATAATGTACCAAATACAACCACCAGACAACAATCCACAACATACCAAATGACATCAAGGAAGCCGTAAAAGAAAACCAGGACCAAGTGATGAAAATAATAGAATACATAAAACAAAATAAACCTGTATGATCACAATAATATCATAACATACCCACAATATAAAATGTATTTAAATATAATGTAAGAACCAACGCTATAACCTCGTTGTTAAAACGTTATTGTCTAATAAAAAAAATCCAACGTTTTCATTACTATAATGATTTTCTTTATATTAGATTTTACATTTTCAAAAACTTTTTCTCTTGCATTAGTTATTTTCTTTCCTAGATTATAATTATAGATAAATAAATATATCATCACGCCTTTCACCCATTACGTTCTTTAATTAATACAATACAGTATTTAATTTTCAATTTTCTAAACTTTCCTTCACAGGTTTCTGTTATAAAAATGGTTTATTAGATCAAATGCTTAGCGGTCCAAATTTAATTCTTTTAGTTTAATAATCAGTCTTTGTTTATTACCGAAAATTTTGATTAATTGATATTTTGTTTCTTGAATTATAATTTGTTTTTGTCCTATGTTGATATATGTATCCTTATAAGTTATTCCATTAATTTCGTTATCGTCTGCGAAATGTATTGTATTGAAGTCTTCGTCATCAGCGTTTGCAATCACAATCTCAATGTCGTCGTTTAAATTTACCTCTAATAATAATAATTCGTGGAACTTTAATGTGGGTTTCTTTACAAATTTATTTGATTAAATCCTTTCTCTTTTTAATGGTTTTTTATCTGAACAGATTTTTGGCATATGAATTTCGAAAATGTCATTTTGAATTAAATAATTTCTTAATACAATTAAACTATCTTTTATATTACTCATTATTAGTTTATTAAAATGCTCTTTTTGGCACTAAGTGGAATATTTTATATTTATTTTCATAAATAGGTTGGATTAATAATTTCTAGTTTTTATTATGTTTACATAATAAATAATTTCTACTGTCAACGTTCTTTTTTTTGTTTAGCAAATCCCTTTCCTAACTGTAAATCTTGTAAAATACAATGTACTGTGTTTTGTAGTTTTTCAAAAATATTATCATTATTTTTCATTATTTGAAATTTAGGTCTATCCGTGAGAGTGTATCTGCATTAGAATTAAAAGTTCCGTTTTTATATTTTATTTCGGATATATATTCGTCTAATTTTATACCCCATCTCATCAATTTTTAATTTAGATCTTTTAAAATCACCAGTCACGTCAAAGGTCGATGTTCTGTTAGTACCGTAAAGGTTTGGTCCGAAATATTTTACTGACCAAATTATCTTTTTCGTTGAACTTCTGACTTAAAACTGCGCCGATAGCAAAGTTGCTTGCCTCAGTTGTTACGATAAATAGTTTTTCAAAGTCAGGATATTGTAGGATGGGTGCGTTAATTAGTATATTTTTACTGTTTTCAAAACTTTGTCTGTATTCTTTGTTTTCTATGTTTATTATATGTCCTTTCTTTAGAATGTAGTCATTGGTTTGGTCAATTTATCGAAGGTCGGGGTAAATTTTCTATAGTAGTCTAAGAGTCATAGATATTGCTTAATTTCTTTTTGTGTTTTTGGGATAGAAATTTTTTTGACAGCTTCAATTTTTTCAGGGTTGGTTTAACTTCTTTTGAAACTGTTTGGCCAAGATAAGCGACTTCTTTATGCAAAAATTCAGATTTGTCTAACTGAACTTTTAAATTATATTGTTTTAATTTAGAAAAGATTTTACGAATGTTTTCACAGTGATCTTGTAGTTACGTTCTTTATATTATAATTATCATCTAAATATACAAGGCAAATTTTATTTACATAATCTTTTAATACATAATTCATTAATCTTTGGAAAGTCGGTGGATCGTTTTTTAAATCGAACAGCATTCTCGTTAATTCTAAATGTCCTTGGTCTGTATTGAAGGCTGTATTAGGAATGTAATCAGGGTGCATTTGGATTTGATGTAATCGTGATGTTAAGTCTAGTATAGTGTAATATGTTTTTACCGACTTTATATAATACGTCAGAAATATTTGATATCGGTTATTTGTCGTCTACTGTTTTTGCATTGAATTTTCAGTAAACAATTACCATTCTAAATTTTCATTTCTCTGAGGCATCTATTTTGTTTTGGAACCATCCATACAGGTGACCATGGTAAGTATTATAAACATATGTTTTGCTTATCAAATTAATAGTAGATTCTGTATCAATTAACATTTAATAATCTCTTATTTAAAAAAGGTAAATGCGAATTTTGGAAAATATTCAAGATTTCTCTTGGATATTTGGTGTCATCTCTAGAAAAGAGTCCTGATCTAAATATTATCATTATTAGTGTAACTATTTTCATCTTCATTACAATTATAAATTTCAGGGTATGAATTATCGTCAAGAGCTTCTGTATGGTTAATTTCTTGGAATATAACGTAATTGTTTGTTGAGAAGTTTTGGGTTAAAACTCGTATTTGATTTTTATATGGCTCAGTGGTATCGAGTCGGCCTATGGATCTTGAGAACCCTGGTTCGATCCCCACCGGCGACAAACAATTTTCACCAATTTAAATCTAATCCTGTGGCTCCCCCACCACTAACATCTTTGGGGGCCGTGATTTGCCGGCCGGTAACCGCACTTCACGCGATGAAATATATCACTTACCGAGATCTGCTTCGGCAGAGTGCCACACCCAGTAATGGGTAAAAAGGCGTGATGATATATTTATTTTATTTTTTAAATATTGAAAATGTTTCTACTTCACTTAAAGTATTTGGATCTCTTGTCGCAAGATTGTTTCTAAATGGGTCATTAATTGTAGATATACAATTATAAATTTTTCCGCGAATCTGTTCATTACTATCTTTGTACCGGGATCGTTTTCTTCGAGACTTACTGGGATTTAAAACTGCGAAACATTTCTTTAGTTATTTCTAATAGCTTATAAGGATTTTTAATATTTTGTATTTTTAACAATTCATTTCATATTGTCACTGAATTAATTTTGTCTTTAAAAGTATTTTTTAAATGAGTTCGTAATTCATTCCAATTATTAAACTCAAGATCTTTAATGCTGTCTAAAGCACGTTCTGTCATTTTCCTTTTATGCTAAGAAATATGATGGCTTTATCAAATTCGCCTAACGGTGAATTAAGTGTACTAAAAGATTATGAACGGTGTTTACAGAGTTTATAAAATTAATTAATTTGTTTGTGCCTTCATTATATACAGGTAAAGAGTTTAATGCGAAATTTATCTTTCTATCAGCCATTTTAATATTTTGTTTTCAATTTCTAACAATGCTTGTATTAAGTCTTTATTATTATCCAGTTTGATTAATGATTGATATATTTAAGAATACAAATTTCAATAATATTAATAGTTTTAGTAAACTGTGTTTTAGCATGTTTGTGGTTGTGTTGGATCTCTATTTCTGTCCTAATAGCGTTAGTCGTTCCAGAAATCCCGGTGTAATATGTTCTTTAGTAGTTTGTTAATTAACATTGTACTTACAATAAAATTATGGTTAATAACTTAGGCTGGTAGCACAAGCTGTGTTTTTGCCTGTTTTAAGAGCAGTGTTTTTGGGTGTTTTAGCTATCTCTAACATGTTAAAACTGTGCTCTTAGAACACACAAAAACAGAGCTTGTGCTACCAGCCATTATCTTCATTTGCACTTATTACTAAAGTCACTGGCATTTAATATACAGGCTCTGTTTGGTGTTAGTTATGTGGCGTTGACTTGGGACTGTCCGAATTGACGAACCTGGTGCTCGCGTTGTCGGCAGTGATGGTGTACACGAATTGAAATTTTTTGCGAGTTTTCGACCAAAAATACATTGTTTACGATACCGTCGCGACTGCGCCAATTAGATAATTCAAATCAATTGATTGGTTTTTAAAAAGATTAATTTTTGACAAATAGCAAGTATATTGTCACATATACGAACTAACTATATCTAATTCACTCACTCTGTTATAATTTATCATAAACAAATTAAATGTTGGCTTTACATGATATAAAGAACAAAGGAATGAAATCATTCGATAGACAACTTCATTATATTTTTTTTTTTATATATATAAATAAATAAATAAATATATCATCACGCCTTGTACCCATTACTGTGTGTGGCACTCTGCCTAAGCTGATCTCGGTAAGTGATATATTTTTGTCGCGTGAAGTGCGGTTACCAGCCGTCAAATCACGACCCTCAAAGATATTAGTAGAGAGGGAGCCACAGGGGTAGATTTTTTTAATTGGTGAAAATAGTTTGTCGGCTGTGGGGATCGAACCAGGGTTCTCAAGATCCATAGACCGACTCGATACCACTGAGCCACCTACCCCATATATATATATATATATATATATATATATATATATATATATATATATATATATATATATATATATATATATAAATAAATGCTTGGCGTTTTATCTGTCAAAACGGCAACGTTGGACGTTTTATGTCAATCATTGACGTTAAAACGCCAAGCATTTATTTATGTTTTGTTCAATTCCATGGTTGTCTGTATTTTCAACACAACTTTCGACATTTTAATATTTAATTTCTGTCGTTAGGAAGCATGTAATAAAAATTATGTTTATTGGTTTAAATGCAGTAATTTATGCCCTAAAACTTTTATTTGAAGCTTTTTTGCATAAAATAATTAGGGAAGCCAATAATTGACCATTTGAAAAATAGCATTGAAAACGCTATGGTGCGCAATTCGATTCACCATCCTGTATATATATATATCCTACCACAGAGTGCCACACCCAGTAATGGGTAAAAGGCGTGATGTTATATTTATTTTTATAATTTTATATTATATTTCATAATAGTATTTTATTAGTAAGCAATTTATGATAATATGATTATTGAATGAATTGGTATAAATTTAAATAAATGATGTTTATATTTTTATTACTATTTATTACGAGGTTGGTTAAATTAGGCAAAAGTTGCCCCATTAGTATGATAGTTTAATCATGTATTTGTTTTTCCAATTAAATGCATAGGTCGCTAGATGTAGACAAAATTTGGCGATTGTTTTCTTTGTTTATAACTTTGTTATATGAAATAAGACGAGATTTTGGTTTACACTTTATCAAGGCAATTTTTTTTACTTAAATTTTAAGAGTTACTGATAACAACTTGAGTGTAAATAAACAAACTGAATTTTATAATATATTAATTATATGCTTTGTGCGATCGATTTCGAAACTATGTTCATCATCAGGCAACAGTTGAAAAATATAATAAATAAGTATACATACAAAATATAAATAAATAAATATATAAAATGAGAGTATTTAAGTTGTCAAATAAATAAAATGTCAATATAACAAAAAAGAAAAATAAAGCTAAAGCTATGATGTACGTAAAATATAAGTATAACAATTATATAGAAAATTTTTCAGGATAATAGTAAATTAACAATAATATTTGAACAATTTAGGAACATAATAAAGTTTGAAAACGTGGTCTTAAGTTAGGTTACAATATAAAATTAGAAGTAATCACATTAATCATACAATAAATTGGAAAAATCAAAATAAAATATACATATAGAACTTACCGTCAAAAAAGTATACAGTTAAAAAATAAGCAAAATATTTGAAAATACATTGAAAAATAAGAAAATGAAAGCGTGATGATATATATATATATATAATAAAATTAATTATATCTACCCCACCACTAAAATCTTTGGGGGCCGTGATTTGACGGCTGGTAACCGCACTTTACGCGAAAAAAATTACTATGCTTGACCCGCGAATCGGTACGTTTCGTTTACTTTTTGCAGAAGCTGACTTGCATTAGAAAACAACACAATTTTATTTTAAAACATTAGGATTTGACATGAGTAAAGTTTGTTAGAAGAAACGTTTTTTAGCTGATCCTGAACCCTTATTTTATAAAAAGAATTCATAGTCAAATAAAGTTATACAAAAGTCATGCATGTCTAGAAAACGTAAGAGATACGCAGCTTATAAAATTTGATAAACATTTCCGCACTACTTATGCCAGTTATCGGTTTTATAGCAAAATGCATCGATTAATCTACAATATATTTGGCATTCATTTAATATTACATAAACAACACTAATAAAATACAAATGCATGTCTAGCACTTAATTTGTAAGTAAATGTTTGGTACATTCCTTTCTTACCCGATAATAATGTAATTAATGGCACTTGGTCTTTTCATTATCAGTATCTAAATAGGTAATATAATTTTGTTCAACTACTCTTTTAATAAAATAAGTAAAACTTTCAGAATAGATTAAATTTTCCAATCGAATACTGATTGGTAACGTTGAAGTTATAGTTACAAAAATATAATCGCTTTATTAGCCTAAAAGAGGGTGGTTGTACTATTTTTTTTAAATAATTGTAATTAGTAGATGCAAATTTATTCACAGTTATATTAAAATTAAAAAAAAATTGTTTTTAAATAAATATTACACTAAAACGAATCTCGCTAAAAACTGGAATAAAACTATTTCCTACTCTTGTGATATTTTTACATAAAGCCATTGAAATATAAATATTAACAGAAAAGCTGACAAAACAAAGTGCTCAGCATGGAATCTAAGTAAAAATAATTGAATAGACGTTCTAAAATAGGAACGGGCAACCTGAAGCACTTTTTTACGATTTTATGCAGCCCGACCTCGCGTACCGTACAAAGCAATCGAATGCAAGCTATGAGTACGAACCGACTTGACATGTCACTGGAAGTTGACTGTGCGTAGCTGTGTACAAATTGTCAATATAAAATTGTAATTATTTTTGTGGTTATTTGTGTGCTATTTAATCAATGTTATGTATTATTATATAAATAAAAATGCCACTATTGCGCAATAACATATGAATGCATTTTTTGCTAATAAATTTATTATTATGTATTTTAATTTATAATGTCTTTGGGTTATATTACTTACAGATTATCACAATATATAAAATTTATGTTTTCTACCTATGTGCGATCCACGACATTTCTGAAGTTTAAAATTTGTCCCATACATAGAAAAAAGTTATCTACCCCTACTTTAAAACATCAAAAATAGTATACTAACTTTGAAATTACGAAATTGGTCTAGAAAAATTGTAGCAGCTAAGTTATGAATATATACTTCTCTTTGAAAACATTTCAGTTGCAAACTATACCCGTAAACATGGTGTTCAAAAATTCGTTTTACAAATTTTTAGAGAAAGTACAGAAGACTGAAATATGACCTTTTTATTATATACGTTATTTTCATTGTTACTCTGCTAATCACAAAAAAAATAATACCTGGAAATTTTTTTCACAGAACTCACTGACATTTGTCTTGCTTATGTAGAAGCAAATGGCAATTCTCGGAAAGCTGCAATAATTTACGTACATTCAAAATTTTGGCAAACTTCAAAATAATTAAAAATTATGTTCATTATTAGATTTCCACATACTACATTTATTGAGTTTAATATACATATCTGAAATAATCACCTGGGATCTTAAGGCTTTTAAAAACATAACCGACCGAGTTGATAAAAAACTGCCTTTAGTGTTATATCTTTAATGATTTAAAATAACTCTTCATTTTAACTCTGGATTAATTACCACAAAATAAAAGAACGTTAACATTTAGTTTTTAAAAAGTTAAAAGGCTACTTTAAAATTTGTTAAAAGTTGTCTAAGATATACTTTAATTAAAACTAATAATGTCAGATAAAAATTAAGCAGTATATTTTTCTTTAAGATCTAAAAAATTATAATAATTTAATACAAGAGTTACTTCAAATATTATAAATAAATATATTATCACGCCATTTACCCATTACTGGGTGTGGCACTCTGCAGTAGCAGATCTCGGTAAGTGATATATTTCTTCGCGTGGAGTGCTTATACCAGACGTCAAATCACGGCCCCCAAATATGTTAGTGGAAAGGGGGCCACAGGGGTAGATTTAATTTGGTGAAAATTGTTTGTCGGCTGTGTGGATCGAATCAGGGTTCTCCAGATCCACAGGCCGATTCGATAACACTGTGCCACCTACTCCATATTTAACATGAGTTCTCAAAAATTAAAAAAAAAAAATTTGTGCAAAGTTTTCATTTGAAATGAAAAATTTGAAAAATTTTCTTATTACATTTTCAAAATTGATAAATGTTCTTACCTAAAATGTAAATAATTTCCAAAAGAATACATAAATTGAAGACGCAGTTTTTCACTATCATTTTATTTTTATTTTACCTTCATTTTTCACATATATACTCTAAATTTAACATAACTTTAGTCCGTTTTTTACTATCCACCATTTAAGTGTATACACTAAACTTTATTTTATTTTACTTTGTGTATTTTACATTCATTTCCACATTATTTTCTCATATACAATATCACAGGAAAAAAAACTTCACATTTATTTCTACAGCAATACTACAACTTCTAGTTTTTAGTGAATTTTGCAGGTATTGCGCTGATTTCATTTTCCGATTGAGGGGTGTAACTCCGCACGATGTTGGCAAACTGCAATTCTCTCGCTGGAATGTGCGGACGCGACTAGGGTTGAGCAACGACTGACGCGCCCTTGCTTTGCACTGGAAATCTGCACTACTAAATAGCATGCGCACTTCAATAAGGTTTTGAAGGTGTATATTGAGGTTGATTTGGCGAATTTGAGGTGAGGAATGAATTAGAGAAGAATTGTTTGTTTTATGTCAGGGATTAAAATCTACAGATGTTTGTAAAGTGGTTAAAATTATGCTTTATGCTCTGAAGCTCGTATTGGCATTAGCAGGAATCGAATCCAGGTTTATTGGGTAAGCTACTCATTACTTACAATTTCAATTTGAATTATAGCATAATAATTTCTTACTAAATCTATAAATGTTATATGAGTGTAAATCGTTAATTAATTAAACAAATATATAATTAAAACAATGTAATAATAGGAGTAGATAACTAAGAGGAAGCGCATCGGCCTATGCATTTGAAAACCTGAGGACGATTCCCGCAGCCGACAAATTGTATTTCACATTAAAATTAAATCTGTGGCACTCCCTTGATTTTGGGGACTGTTATTTGACGGCTGGTTACCACTCTTTATGCGCAAAATAAGTCACATACCGAGATCTACTACGGCAGAGTTCCACATCCATTAAAAGGTAAAAGGTATGATGATATATTTATTTTATTTTTTTATTTAATACAGTAGTTTATATTCAATTTATATCACTAATAAAGTGTTCCTTTACCATAACTTCTTCTTTATAATTTCCCATAGACTGAATTTAGTATCCTGGGAGTATAACTGCATAAAATTATACATACCACAATATAATGTAACGTATCCACATACAGAGTGAGTCTGGGAAGACGCCCCCCCCTTTAACTTTTTTATTATGAGTAATAGAAAAAAATGGTTCATATGAAAGTTTTATTATTTTAAATATACTATTTGATGGCAGATGTAGATATTTTTTATAAAGTCAGGTTTACAAGATACGACTATCAACTTTTATTTTTTAAATAGCAACCTATAATTATTTTACTAAAATAAAAACCGCCATTTTTTTCTCTTTTCAACGGTGTATTAGTTTTTATTAATGTATCTGAAAAAATTCGAGAAAAATAAGAAAATTGAGAAATACTAGAAATAATTTTTATACAAATATTATAGGTGGCTATGTGAAAATAAACAAAATGTAACAGTGTTATACAACTTAACAAACTAAAGCAACAAATTCAGTAACAAAAACAACTTTAAACTGTTACATTTTGTTTATTTTCACATAGCCACCTATAATATTTGTATAAAAATTATTTCTAGTATGTCTCAATTTTCTTATTTTTCTCGAATTTTTTCAGATACATTAATAAAAACTAATACACCGTTGAAAAGAGAAAAAAATGGCGGTTTTTATTTTAGTAAAATAATTATAGGTTGCTATTTAAAAAATAAAAGTTGATAGTCGTATCTTGTAAACCTGACTTTATAAAAAATATCTACATCTGCCATCAAATAGTATATTTAAAATAATAAAACTTTCATATGAACCATTTTTTTCTATTACTCATAATAAAAAAGTTAAAGGGGGGGGGCGTCTTCCCAGACTCATCGTGTATATATATTTTATAGCAAGATAAAGGTAAAGATCCGGAGTGCATTAAAATACTACTGTGTAAATTAACTGCGGGTCGCTGTTCGTGTTTACGTTCAAAACTAATGCCATTCCCTTGAGAAATAACAGAGAAATTGAATTCTGGAAGTAAGATGGCCTCGGAGTTGAACCTACAGAGTGCATTTTATCCACGTAGATGTATGGTAATGATAAAATGAAACTGATATGTAGGATGGTAACTGCAAATTAAATGATATACATTTTTAAGGACTGTTGTCTAAATTGTGTTAAATCTCTGTCTCGAAGGACTAATTTGTTTATTTTATTTTACTATAAGTAAATTATTTATCGCTAAGAGCTCAATTAGACAGTTTCATAAAAAAAACTAATATATAAGATTATCTGAAAATTATGTGCTAATTATCAATTTTTTTCTAATTAAAATTAATTAATAAAAGTGCCAGAATATATTTCGTTTGTGGTACATATCTTTTGCATATTGGTCACAGGTTCGTCTTTTTAAATGAAAAATCTTTAGAAAATAACATATTTTTCACTATTTTTATACATTCTTATCTCCTTAAAATCAGTTTAATAACAAGATGTTAACAAATAAGTGTACAATATGTAATGAAAGCATATTTTTTAACTTTTTTTGTTTGATACACGTACACTGCGCCGTCGTGCATTAAACTTCAAATTCATGTAAACAAGTTTAGCTTTCATTACTAGTTGTATAAATAACTGCTGCTTGATTTATTCACATTACTTAGATCTCTTTAAAGTGAACCGTAATGTATTGTGCTTGTTTCCATGTCTGTACATCTTTTATATACCGAACATTCAAGATCAATAATGCCATATGGTTAAAATCTAGTTTTCATTATCGATGCGCAGGTTATGGTGTATGATTTCTTCTACACGTTGAATATGATTGGTGGTTACAAATGTAAGCTCTTTAAACAACGCAGTAATCTGAAGGCTTCGTTCACTTTGAAGCGATTCCAATTAACATATATTTTCCCTTCTCTCATAATTTCTAGAAATGTAAAATCATCCAGTTACAAGTTCTAAGGGAAACATTTCTAAACTTCGAACTTATCAATTACAATTAATGCGATAAATATATTATTTTGACTCTATTATCGTTCCCTAGCATTTTTTATTTTTTTGACAGTAATAGTTCAAATGTTAATTATAATTTTATAAAATATCACTAATTATAAAACAATGAGGTAACAATAATTAAAATAGATCTAAGAAGAATACTCAGTTATGGTGCTATTAATTTTAATTTTAATTTAATGTTTTATGATGCTTCCAGTAATTAATAATTATAATTTCAAATTGTAATTACTAACTGGATAGCTGTGAATGCAGCATAAGACTTTCAAATTTGTTGTGGCAATGACAAATTATAAATCCCAATTGTGAAACTAAAATTTATTAATATCTTTTGTGTGCAACAAAGTGAACTGAGCAAATCTTGTTGTGGAATTGTAACACAATGGTCCACGTAATGGTGTACAAGTGAAAATTTAAAGGATCTTTGATTCAAGCGTATGTTACGTACTTGTACTGTGAATTTTTCTCCTGGCCGAGAATCCTTAAAATGTTGAATGGGAATAATAAATAATATCACACATCACTTATCTGAAAATTATTAATGAAAATATAGTTAAATTAAAAATATAAATCAAATTAATAACAAGCACAAAATTAAATGAATGAGTAGAAAAAGAACACACCACTAGGTGTTTAACAAGTCTAAGTCAGCACAATTAAGACATACATATTAAGTAACTTCAATAACTGGGTCATGGTGACATTTAATATCTAAATATTATAGTAAAGTGTAATACTTATTTTGCTGACTTAGCATTCATCCAATATACCGGGTGTAACACGAAAAGTGAAACATAGGCGTTTAACATGGCAAATCAGTTTTTCCGTGCGCATTGCTTCCCTAATTATTTTAGGAAAAAATGTTTCAAATAAATATTGTAAAGCATAAAATTCTACATCCGAACCAATAAACAAAATTCATTTCATAACTGCAGAAATTAAATTTGAAAATTCACATAATTTCAATTTGTATAGTAATAGCCATGGAATTAAAAACAAGAGATGAACAAATGCGTAACGTTTTATACGTCAATGTCAGAATAAACTGTCAAAATCATTTTTACGTACTAAATATTTATTTTCTAAATAAAAATTTAATAATAATAAGGCAAAATATTTTTTAATTTATTATTTAAGAATAATAAAATAATAAACTCGATAAAATATTTAAGGTAGCTTGTTATTAAATATTTAACAAATTAATTAATGTGACATAAATTAAATTCAATAAAACATCAACAAACTAAATATTCTTAAATTGTTAAATTAGATGTGCAAATAGTCCACCGTTTTGAGCTAAACAATAACCTAATCTGTTGTAGAAGGTTTCTCGAGTATTCTTTAATTGTCGATTATTTATTTTCTGGCATTCTTGTAATATAGCATTTTTAAGTTCTTCTAAATTCTGGTATCTTTTTTTATAAACATAAGATTTTAAATGGCCTCATAAAAAAAATGGTCCATGTCGTCCTATCTAGCTTTCAGGAAATACATGGTTTAGATATTCCACAACTTCTCTAGTGCTATGTGCAGGGCAGCCATCATGCTGGAATCACACATTTTCTTTGTTTGTTTCAACAATTTATGGTCCAACAGCATTAATTAATAAATTCAAATATGATACTAAATTTAATCGTTGGATGAAGAATGGGCCAATGATTTTATCACCAAAAATTCCTGCCCACACATGACAGAATGACGATATTGTGTCCTCGATTCTACAATATTATGTGTATTATTTTGTGACCAGTACCGATAATTTGGTTCGCCATTCATGGTAAATGTGCATTCATCTGCGAATAAAATACTACTTAAAAATTCTCTATTTTGATTTCTCCATCATTATTTCACAGAATGAGGCACGCAGTTCAAAATCTCGTTCCAAAATATTTTGGTGGTTTTGAAATTTAAAAGGAATGTATTTATGTTTTTTGAGAATTCTATGCCAGTTCTATTGAAGCAAGAATATTTTCCTCATTGTTATAAATTCTTTCATTTATTTCTTTCTTGAAATTTAGTGATCCTGTCTTTTTAAACTTTGCTATAAACCTCTGAATAGTTGCCGTACTAGGAATATCATGATGCTGCCAAATAGCGCTAATATAGTCACGAATTAGTCGTAAACTATGGCCAGAAAAATGCCATTTAATTATTTGCAACTGTTCTTCATCTGAATAATTATTCATTTTTGATAATAATAAACCCTAATATTAATTTAATATCACAGTTTGTAAAAATAAATACTAATAATATGACGTATAAGACGTTACGCATTTGTTCATCTCTTGTTATTAATTCCATGGCTATTACTATTAAATTGAAATTACGTGAATTTTTAAATTTAATTTTTGCAATTATGAAGTAGTCAAAATGAATTTTGTTTATTGATTCGAATGTAGAATTTTATGTTTTTACAACATTTATTTGAAACATTTTTTCCTAAAATAATTAGGGAAGCAATGCGCACGGAAAAACTGATTTGCCATGTTAAACGCCTATGTTTCACTTTTCGTGTTACACCCGGTATATAAGGAGTGAATATTGTAATGAGTGGAGGATAGACAGTGAGAGGGCTGAGCGATGGGGCAGCAGTAAAGAGTGTAATAAAGTAGAGTCAACACATCAAGAGTGTATAAAGTAGTGTTGTGGTACAAACCTATGTAACAACTGATTTATTTAAATATATTCATATTTTTATACTTTAATACTTGCGTCCTTCAATCTGACAAGAACCCGTATATTATTTGCTAACTCTCGTCTTAACGAGGAGGGTTACAGGTGAGGCTTAAGAATAATTCGCACTTATCGTGAAATGCTAAAAATTATTATTTTTTAACTGTAATAATTATATTATGCATATCCGTGTAATGTGCAGCTCTACATCTTCACGGGCTGATCTAATAAATAAAGTTTTTATGTAAAACGCGAACAATGTGCAATGTGAAATCACATATCTGGCATTTTCCATCAAAACAATGATTGTCCTGGGTAAAATACCCACATTTGGAATCCATCCTCCGACATCGGGATACAAACAGATGCCGTATATATTTGGGTTGTGTAATGACACCATGGCACCACAGATAACGCGAACATGAAGTCATTTTGAAATTCTCAGAATATGAACTATTTCACTTTTATAATATCTTATACTTGAAAATCATAAGATTTCACACACATCCTTAATGGCACACTTGGTCACAAATGTGCCTTTATTTTAACGCAACATGAAAACCATCAGATAGATCATATTGCTACATATTAATTAAACATAGGTAAAATATATACCACTGAGCCACCTACCCCATAATTATATTTTACCTATGCATATTAATTAAACATAGGTAAAATATAATTATGGGGTAGGTGGCTCAGTGGTATCGAGTCGGCCTGTGGATCTTGAGAACCCTGGTTCGATCCCCACAGCCGACAAACAATTTTCACCAATTTAAAAAATCTACCCCTGTGGCTCCTCCTCCACTAATATCTTTGGAGGCCGTGATTTGACGGCTGGTAACCGCACTTCACGCGAAAAAATATATCACTTACCGAGATCTGCTTAGGCAGAGTGCCACACCCAGTGATGGGTAAAAGGCGTGATGATATATTTATTTATTTATATTTATTTTTAAATATAATGTAATTTGTATTATAAGTATTGAATTATTTAAAGCCACTATCCATATTAATCATCAGGATCCCCGATTCAAACACCTCAAGGAGTATCAAAATGTGTGACGGAATTGCAAAAATGACAAG
The DNA here is from genome assembly GCA_947425015.1 of Pterostichus niger. Classification (NCBI taxonomy): domain Eukaryota; kingdom Metazoa; phylum Arthropoda; class Insecta; order Coleoptera; family Carabidae; genus Pterostichus; species Pterostichus niger. The sequence continues at coordinate 3,557,360 of OX380347.1, forward strand.
AAATCTCTAGTTTATGAAAATTCCACGCCCTAAAAGAAAACATTGCTACGATCTTTTATAAAGACCCCGGGCAAGGCCGACTGAAATACAGCGAATTCAGTGGAGATGAGGGAGTGAGTCGTAGAATGGTAAATTCTCGAATAGCTCGCCAGTTGACCTGTTGCCTGGTTCAACTCTTAATGGTTGATCAACTAACCACAGTGGAGTAACGTCTAGTAGTAAATACTAGCATGGTGGTATGAAAATAACATAAATATATTGAATAAAAGTTTATACAGATAACGACAACAAAAAAAAAGAACATGAATGATAACAACGGTAGCTCGCAACAACCCGATCAGCCGAGTGACAATTAAAAAATCTAGGCAGTCCCGTAGTGAGTCCGCCGTGAGCCACTCCAGGACCTTGCTCAGTGAACTTAAAGAGAGCGCGAAATAAATTACGAGGGGTCTATAGTCGATTATTGGGGTCGTAATTGCGCTAAGGCAAACCAGCGAGAGCCCTAAATGTTTCCCGAGATCACACGAACTACGACACAGCAGCGCCAACGATTTTACAAGGCTGTACATACATGAAATGGCGAATGAAATAAATGGACACAAAAGTATGAGTGATCAAAAATAAGTGGACAGAGGAACAGACCGTATAATCCTCCAGTGGTAAGTATCATATGAATCAATTTGTCATCAAACTTAATTAAGCGGAGCAAAATTTAATTGATAAATTTGTATGTGCTTTCCCTAGTTGATGGTGAGATCGAACGTTTGGACTGGTGACGTGTCGGTTCTAAGATCGGGGGACGTTGAGACACACTCGCTCGCTCCAGTGGCGTAGACAAATATTTATCAGCGCGACCACGGCCCACGGAAGTAATGCGTCCAACAATCCTCGATGAGTAAAAAGGTGCAAAAAAAGGCAACGATAAAAATAAAAAAGATAGCCTGAAAGGAATATTGACGATTAAAATACACCTATGAGAGATCTACGTAACTGCTTTTACAAAACCAACCGTTAAGTAAATGAAATTTTGAAATTGACAACGAGAAATTAAATTTATAAAATTAAATTACTTTACAGATCTCTACCAAGAAGTTAAATTAGAAATCACATCACGAGAGCTATACATAAAAAGAATTAACTTTACCTGAGATCGAGAACGGCTTTAGAGTGAAAAATTGTTGGTAGTTTCACAAATCCGGAATACCCCGTTGAGTTAAAATACTCTATAGGTTCTGTTACCGCAAATTCAAATACCATTTGACTTCTAAATCCACACACTAAAATATTTAATCGGTAACACGATCACACCCTCCAATATTTTCAATGCGAATCCCTTTTTGTTTGTTAAGTAGCGATTTACAAAAGATTCAAGTTTTCAGGTCAAGTCATGTACAATTATTTCACGTGGAACCAGAAGTGACTGAAAAGAAAATGAAACAGCTTCTTTATTATAAATGAAACATATTATTTATTATACATATTACTTCTAATCTAGCTATCATACTTAACGATATAGCAATAGCTTCATCTATCTTAATACCTACACAAAATAAGATTTAAGAAAATTTTGAAAAAAAGACAGCCTATGTATTTTGAACCTGGGACCTGGTAAAGTGTTTGAGGAAGTTCAAATATTAAAAACCACATTTATAATATTTAACCTAAAAATAACTTGTTAAATATAGACAGTTACACACCTAATTAAATTATAAGAAGAAATATCAAGATATATATATATATATATATATTGTAACGTTTATTACAGTTTCGGGTTCGGTGAAGTTTATTATTTAATAAAACACGAGTAATGAAAACCCTAACAAAATATTTACTTAAAACGAAAATAATGTAGTACAACTACTAAGACATATATTTATATATAACACGTATTTATATTCACATTAAAGAATGTAGCAACGACTTGTAATGTTCACACTTCTAATTCCGAATGCCCGCTGCCGGCCGAAACTCTCCCTTATATACAACAAGAAGATATTCTAGAACACTCGAGAACCTCTGGAACACTGTACAAGCATGTCGCAGAGCGAACAGGCTCGGACTTGTCTCTGTATTACGCATGAGACAGCGGTAAACGTGCCGCAGACCACGATGCGTTGACAGGGAACAGAGCCGTACTCGCTATATATATATATATATATATATATATATATATATATATATATATATATATATATATATATATATTGTAGCGAGTACGACCCTGTTCCGTCTGGAACAGTCGACGCGTCATAGTCTACAGCGCGTTCACTGCACGCAATAGACAAGTCCGAACCTGTTCGCTCTGCGTCATGCCTGTACAGTGTTTCAGAAGTTCTGGAATAGTGTAGAATATCTTGTTCCAGTATATAAGGGACAGTTTGGGCCAGCAAGATTAATTCAGTATTTGAAGTGTGAACAGTGCAAGTCGTTGCTAAATACTTTGTTGTGAATATAAATACGCGTTGCATATAAATATATGTCTTAATAGTTGTACTACATTATTTTCGTTTTAAATAAATATTTTGTTAGTGTTCTCATTACTCGAGTTTTATTAAATAATAAACTTCACCGAACCCGAAACTGTAATAAACGTTCGGAGTCTTTTGGTTATTTCGGTTGCATACAATATCCGAAGTTCTAAACATGTAGATCTAAAATTAAAACGTATGGTTTTTTGGCTTCTAGGCAACTGTAGTTGTAGTTAAATTCATTTAAAAGAAGTTTATGATGTAGAAATCAGGAATTTACTAAAACAAATATTAAATAAGTTGTATTGTTAAATAAACTTATTTATTATTAAGAAAAAAATATGCAGGCCTAAAATTGACTACTCCTTATAAAGACATGTTTAATTTAGAGATGGGCGAATATCAAATTTCTCGAATTCGAATATCGAATACGAATATTAATCAGATCTCGAATATTCGAATACTCCTACAAGTTAATATATTTATTATTAATAATGATTTAACTATGTCCTTTTCATTATTTGAATGAAATTGTTAAGATAAAATTAAATTAAAACAAAAAGTACAAACAAAAAAGAAAGGAAAAAGACGAAAACTTCAAATTTAAGGTAAAACGTACGGGCTGATGTTGGCGAAAAACAAATTTGAAATATGGTACGTCTTCATGGTTTTGGAACAAAATATCTTTGTTATTAATAACTTCAAAATATTGTAATAGCTTTAAGTTTATGTACAAATGATAAAGAAAAATATAGTCTAAAATTGAGGTCAACATATGGCGCGATATTCGAGGTATTCGCATGTTCGCTATACTCACGTTAATATTCGAAAATCTCGAATATCGAATAATGTCAATATTCGCGGCATTCGACTATTCGCGGATGATATTCGCCCATCTCTAGTTTAATTACTTGGATACAGACCATTAAAGTTGTTGTTTTATAAACAGCCATTTGAAAATTTTATTTCGCTAGCGGTTTAAAATGTTTATTTCACTAGCGGTTTAAAAATGTCAAATATATGTCAATTAAAATAAATCAAAAATGTATTATATAATTATACATACGAAACATTACAGGTACAAGAACAAGTTTAACTAAGCATTTCATTTTCTCATTAACGAAGTTAGATCTTGCAAGGGTTCGCTTATGAAAAAACAATTTTGATATATTTTTTTTATATGTTTCCTTCGATTTCTGCGGTAACAATTGTTCCATAATATAATTTTCGTTTTCCATTTTCACTTTTTACTCTGTAAAGACTTTATTTAAACTTTATTGTAGATAATTTAGTGTCATTCACTAATTCTGTTAAAATTTTCTTTTCGTGTAAACAATTCAACCCATGGCAACATAACAACAAAATTCACAATCAGCGACTAGATATTCGTAAGCGATTAGGGACATTTTAAGATTTTGACTTCATATAAAAAAATCCTACATTCAAATTGGAGAAGTTTATTAAGGCAAAATTTAATTAATAGTTGTATTACACTCGCGGTTAAATGTATGTTCAACTCGCAGTATTAACGCGCTTGCGGCTTCGCCGCTCGCGCGCTTAAACTTACCGCTCATTAAACATACATTTTTACCGCTTGTAAATAAATAACTATAAATTTATCATCACTCCTTTAACTCTTCACTGGGTGTGGCACTCTGTCGTAGCAGATCTTGATAATTAATATACAGAATGTATCTGAAAGGCGCTCCCATCCTTTAATTTTGTTGTAAGTAATATACAAATTTGGTTTATATGAAAGTTTTACTATTGGGGGCCGTGATTTGACGGTTTGTAACTACACTTTACGCGAAAAAATATATCACTTACAGAGATCTGCTTAGGCAGAATGCCACACCCAGTAATGGGTAAAAGGCGTGATGATATATTTATTTATTTATATATGTAATGATACAAATAATGAGTCCCATCATTCCGTTTCGGAACATAGAGGCCGGGCACACCGAGCCGCAGTTTTTACACTGCCGTACTGCCGGTTTCTTTAGTCAGATTTTATTTAAGGCGTATAAGTGTCTAGCTTATAGCGCCCGAGTGTGATAAATACATGTAACTGTATTTTTATATTTTACGACAAATCACACATTGTCGGCAGGCGGATTCGAACTGACGAACCTTGGCTCGGGTGACGTCACAGTATGCTAAGAGATGTGCCTTAACACGCTCGGCCACCGCGCCTGCTATATATGTAATGATAGTAATAGATATTTTTTTAAATGCCAGGATTATGCGTTACGACTATCAACTTTTATTTTTTAAATGGGAACCTAGATTAATTTTATTAAAATAAAAACCTAATTTATTTAATAGTCATATCGTGTAAGACTAGCTTTTTCAAAAATATCCATTCCTGTCATCAAATAGTATGTTTAAAATGGGGAAACTACTATACGGAGCAAATTTTTGTATTATTTTAGTTTAATTTAGAATATGTATCAATAAAAAACAAAATATTTACAATTATGAATTACAACATTTATTAAAAAACTCCACCATTAATAAGTAAACAATAATTTGTACATTTACAAAAATTATCAAATAATGTAAGGTGGCACAAAGGCAATTCTTTTTCATGGTCATTGTTTCTAAATAATTGGAGATTTTGAAAATGATAAGAATGAATTTTATTGATTTTTAAACCCTGCAAGATACAGAAATAAAATGGAGATTAAAGTAAACATATCTTGTAAAGAATGTTATGTTCTTCAATATACAATAGCATAAATAGAAGAAAACAATATTTACATCAGTCTGGGTTCACCGGGTGCATAAGATTTAGGGGCAAAAACGAAAATTGTATTCACTCCGGAGCGGCCTTAATAGCATCAAGTATAATATCACTTCCGGTTTATCAATTTTAGCCAAAATCTAATATATTGTTCCCATTGATATAAAAGTTTTGGATTATATTTTAATAGTTTATTATTAAAAATTGTTATGGGCTTCAAGTAAAGTATCACTTCCGGTTGTCCAATTTTACCCAGAGTCTAATCAACTCTTTATATTAATGCAAATAGTTGAAATACGAAAAAACGAGATTTTTATAAGTTTGACACAAGAGTTGTTGTGACAGAAAAAATCGTCACACATACACAACCATACTTTTTGTGAACTTGAATATCACATATTATTTTATTTTATTTATACAATAATTTCCTTATAAATTGAAATACACATATTAAAATTATTTAATTAAATTATATTACAATACATTTCATGAAAAATAATGACAGCTGACAAATTTATAAATACTTTTAACCTCATTATAATCGTATATTTTTTCAGTACGTTTTGATGTTTATATGTCAAAATTTTTTGTCACAATTTTGTAAAAATGAATTCATTGGACGATGAAGATATTATTAATTTTATTAAGGGACTTGGTCGTGTTAGAAGACCTAAAATAATTAGAAATAGAGTAAATCACTTTGAAAATTTTTCATTCTATATATGTTTTTAACTAAATCTATTAATAATTCAACTTAATTGGAGGAAAAATTTGCAGCTCTTTTAATTTAATTTAATCGAAAATTATAATTTTTCTTAATCAAACGATGTAAAATACGTTTCAATTCTCTAGTAATTTGATCCCGTAAATTAACTTTTAAGTTTTGTAAATTCACAGATTTATTAAATTTTTAACGAAAATAAATATCGTTACCTATGACTGTTTTGTTTTGATATCTTGTAAGCGATTTATTTGACGTTTCTGACATTTTGACTTGACAATTTATAAAATATGGTTATTTATATAAATAAATATCTTTAGTTATGAATGACTGTGCATACAAATTTTATTAAATAAATAAAAGTTTCAAAAAACAGTTTTGTTTAAATAATAATCAGTTTATAATAAACAAGATACAGTAATTTTTGTGTTTGGACATTATAAAACTTTTCACAGATTACAGAGCATTTCAAAATACAATTTATATACAAAATGAAAGATTATGAAAAAATCAAACTTTTTGTCAGTCAAATTTATTTAAAAATGTCCCGTTCAAGAAAAAACTATATATTTGTTTTCGATTTTTACATCATAAAAATTAAATAAACATATCACGCCTTTTACCCATTACTGGGTCTGGAACTCTGCCGTAAGCAGATCTCGGCAAGTGATATATTTCTTCGCGTGAAGTGCGGTTACCAGCCGTCAAATCACGACCCCCAAAGATATTATTATTTTTTCCAAATGTACAAAACTATGCAACCAAACTAACATCTTGTGCTCTCGCAGCGACGATGATTTGAAAGCAGGTATATATTCATTGCGAGGTAACCATAAACTTTTACCACTATGTTCACAGAATATTTTTTGTCAAAAATTGTATGAAACTGACGATATTCCTAGCAACTATGATCTGAACAAGATAAATAAAAATACAATTAGCAAATATCTCTAATAGGTAATCCGTGACTATATTGAGGATCAACTAATTCGTACAACAAAGAATTTTGATAAAAATATATTAGTTTTGGAACCATTATGTCTGCCCAAAATACCTACATAATTATTATGTATTTTTTCAATATATATGTCAATATTAGTGTAAATTGCAAACTAACATATATTTCTATTTGAAATATTTAATTGGCCCTGTATGTGGTACAAAAAATTATCGTTTTTTTAAAACTTATAATACCATTTCTAATTTCTAAAACTTTTATAATTTTTTCTCTACCGCTTCAATCACTGTCATGTATCGTACGCTGTAGAGACAATTGATTTCACAGAATTTACCACATCCGATTCGTCCGTCCAGCGACGTACCTAAAAATAATATGGTTTCATGCCGCTTTTGTTTTTTTTAAACTTGGATTTCAATAGCCTTACTTTCGTTACTAATATCATATTCTGTTGCTTTACAACCGGTACACAAATTATACAACTTATTTTTAACCATATTCGTTGTGAATGTTGCTTTCCGCTTATTGCAAATCTGGCCGAAGTGCGAGGCCGTAACATGTTTTCGTCTTTCCTCCTTCCAAAGCTGTTCAGTAAACTGGCCAATAGTGTGTTGGAAAATTTAATTTCGGTCAGCATTTTTTATAATATTAAAAACTATTTTTTCCGCTTCTTCACATTCTTCGTTGCTTAATCTTTTTTTGAGATATCCGCAGTTTCGCCTTGCTTTTAATTTATTTCTCTTTTTCTGTATACTTCAGTGCATATTTGTCAACTTTAAGTCCCATGCCTAATTGAACTTTTTCATGAAAATCTTCTTTCGAATTCAAGGAAACAACTGCCATATCGCAACAACTAATTTATTGACATCCAATATTATCGTATCTCTGAATTTTCAGTGTGAATTTTATTTTCTATGCCACAAATATTACACTTGAATTTAAAAATACTTTTTAATAAATCTGTATGTCGAAAAAGGAACACTCGTAACCACGATGCTTTATAGATTTTAGATCATTGAAATAGTATTGTATATCCACGATTCCTTTACCGCAAATTTCATCGTCATTCATTTTTACAAAATCGTCCGACAAGAAAATTGGAAAATAAATTAATACAAAGTATATAGTTATTGCTATAAATGTTGCCGATTGAGATTTTAAGAACTGTGGTGAATCATACATAATAATACGAGTATCTGCATGCTGGTATTCTTTAATATGTATTAAAGCAAAGCAATTTCTCATTTCTGTACTACAAATAATTTGAAAATGATTTGAGTAATTTATATTGCGAACAGTTCATTTATTTTAATTCTTGTTATTTCTAATTTAATAAATATATTAAGAACAGATTATAAATACAAAATAACTTACGCGCAAATTCGGCTAAAACTGAAATGTCTGTGAAACTCGTATCATCTGGGTTAGATATTTTCGAAGTCGAAGATAATATAACGAATATTTGAATACACAATAACACCGTTGTAAAAAAATACAACCAATAATAAATAGACCCTCGGCCAGCAGACCATGGTTCCAAGAACTGCAACAAGGCAAGTTGCTGGATTTAGCGGGAGCATAAGATTAAGGGGCAAATACGAATATTGTATTCACTCCGGAGCAGCCTTAACAGTACCAAGTAAAGTATCCCTTCCCTTATCCAAAATTTGAAATATTGTTACCATTGATTTAAAAGTTTTGGATTATATTTTAATAGTTTTTCATTAAAATTTGTTATGGGCTTCAAATAAAGTACCACTTCCGATTGTCCAATTTAACCCAGAGTCTAATCAATTCTTTATATTAATGCAAATAGCTGAAATACGAAAAATATAAAATTTTGGAAGTTTGACTTAAGAGTTGTTGTGGCAGAAAAAATCGTCACCAATACACAACCATACTTTTTGTGAATATGAATTTCACATATAATTTGATTTTATTTACACAAAAACTTATTTACCTATGATTTTATTTCCTTATAAATTGAAATACACATATTAAAATTATTTAAATAAATTATATTTCGATACTTTTCATGAAACATTTGGAGAATTTGATTATTGAGATGGCGCTTATGTTGATGCGAAAAATAATGATATTTATAAGTATTTTTAACCTCATTATAATCGTATAATATTTTTATTTTTACATAGAGTTTAACTTTTAAGTTTCACTTGACGGTTCATAAGTAAAGTTTGTCCGCGATGTGGAGACCGGTACGTCATTAAACATATTCGTATGGGTTGAGTCTTACAAGTTGGGAGAAATTTCATGATGTCATACATGTTCTCAACCAGTCATGATAAACAAGAGCTATACGTTAATAGTATTTACAAATTAAGAGTTATTTATTAAAGAAAAAAAGTTAAATAGCAACAAATTTCATGATATTATCATTGTAAATTACTTCAACGAGGATCATTTATTTAGAATCACCGATATATTTAATTCGCTTATTTTGACTGAAGTTTGTGATATTTCGATAATGTTTTCTCTGTTCAACGTTTTGCTATTATTACTTGTTTCACGTTGTGCATAATACGCACTTTACAATTTACTTATTACGTCGTTTGTAGTCTGGCAACTAGGCGATGGGCCGCCGGCCATGCCAGTGCCAGCGCCGAACCGATAAACTAAGAATGGAATTGAATTCGCAGTGGCGTACCAATGGGCTTCTGAATAATAATTGAAATATACATAAATTATGACAAAAACGTAAAGTACATATTTAATTATGAGTATTTATAACTATATTTATATTTAAATTGACCCCTGCGGCTCCTCCTTCTCTAATATCTTTGCGGGCCGTGATTTGACGGCTGGTAACCGCAATTAACACAAACAATATATCACTTACCAAAATCTGTAAGGGCAGAGTTTCGCCCAGTAATGGATATAAGATGTGATAATATATTTATTTATATTTTTTAATTTAACTTATTCCATACGAAAGATATTAATGACACACACACCACAAGTATGTCTTTTAAAAAAAAGCATTCTTATTGGCCACAAAATATTTCGCGCGATGCCCAGACCGCAGAAGACGAAGTGCCACCTTTATTTTAAATAACACTTTCTGAAGCAAAAACCGTACACAAAATATCACGCTACATAATTTAAATTTTATGACAGTTCTTCCAGTGACAGCATTATGTCAAACAGTTTGTCATACATAAATATTATTTCATTTTTAGAATAACAAATTTCAATTCATAACAAGACTTTACAATATCATTAAGAATGATTATTAAATATCAAAATAATATATTTAAATAAGAATATACATTATATTTGTTTCCATTACAAAAAAGTTTGACAGCCACAACTTCAATACTTGTGACATCACAAATGGAACAGAATGTAATTTCAGAAAAAAAAATTTGAAAGTGGTGTGCACATTTTTTTTTAAATTCATTTATAAACTACGTACCTATTCTCTATATTATTTATAAATATTTTTGAGAAATATACTGATGTAAACATTATTAATAAGTTGCATAATGTATCGTATTGTGTGAAGCTGATTTATTTTTAAATATTCAGGAATAAATAGTATATTTAAAATAGTAAAACTTTTATTCCAAACTAATTTGTCTATTGCTTAATTAGTTAATGAATTGGATTTATTTAAAAAATAATTTTTAGTTTAATTACCAAATTATTTTAAAGAAGTGCCTCTCTCAATTAGTACACTATGCATTAACACACTTGTTTGATAAGATACATAAATCTATGGAACGCCACATTGATGTTTATTTAATAATTCGGGACATGCTTACAGACGTCTTTAATTCAATTTCAGACGTCTCTAATTCATTTTAAAACGTTTTGTTTTTAAAAATTAGACCAACATTTTAGATCTATAGTGAGGTTCCCGATGAGGACCCCGAAAAAACCAGTATACATGTTATACTGCATAACTGTATGCTGGACCCCAAACTGGCTACTAGACAAACATATATATATATATATATATATATATATATATATATCATCTTCATGGCACTCTGATAATTGCTTTAAAGCGTGTATTTTCTTTTGCTTCTAACCCGGACATAAAAAACAATTGCACAGCAAACTTATAATTTATGAATGCAGTTTTTCATTCTGAACATTTTTCTTCAGTACACTTTTGTTCTAAAATTAATAGGTAAAAAGATATCGCTTAATCAAAATTTTAACATTGAATTTCCTATGTTCGGAAAAAAGTAGACACCCGGTATGTATAGAAATTACTTATTAATTATTATTTAACAGCTGGTACAAAATAAAATAATATATTATAAACGACGATAAAGAGTCTTAATCGACTTGTGAAAGACAGTGATAGATACTATCATCTTTCACTTGTCGATAAAAAATATGTTTATTGTCTTGTATAATAAATAACTATTAAATAAATAATCTATTGTGAACATTATTGTTTATTACACAACTTTCCAAGTTTCACAAATAATTATATATTTAATTTATTTACGTAAATAATTGTTTCTATTTTATAAATCGTACTATAAACTGAAATTTTTTTAAGTTATAAAATAATTCAACCTGGTAAAAATAAAGCTTCCCCTGAAATATTAAATAACTACAGATATATTCCATTCAGATTTGGATATAAAATATGGCAACAAATTGTTTAAATTTCAAATATGCATAGCAGATTTTTTTTCTTGTAAAAATGAAGAGTGAAGGATTGTCGGATATTGTTATTAAATGTCAGTTACATCATTATCTCTGTGTGATGAATTGTTAATTTTCTGATATTGCCAAGCTTCTAAAGAAAGATAAATTACCGTGGTGATTACGTCACGAATCGATCACGGAAGCAGCATGTGCAGCATCTCTCGCGGTGTTCACTATTACAAACGTCATGTTTGGATCGACAATCATGTGTACATGTTACATATTACCCCCATATACCTTATACTTCATGCATTTAGTGATTTGAACTACGATAAATGATGTTTAGTGCAAGAACATATGTTTTTTTTTTACTGAGTTACCATTGATTTTGTCTTGGCATATAATTTAGATGCGAATAGATTAAATTTTGAAATAATGGGATATATTTTTAAAATAAAATAAATATAGTTATCATCAAGCTTATGCTTTTTACCCACTACTAGGTGTTGCGCACTGACTTCGGTAACTGGTATAATTATGCGCGTAAATTGCAGTCACCAGCCGTCTTATAAAGATTTTAATGTAAAGGAGGCCACGGGGTAATTTTAATGTGGTGAAAATCAATTTATCGGCTGTGAAAATGGAACCCGTAGCTAGGTTATAAAATCCACAGTCTGAGATGTTACCCTATATTTTTAAAGAACTAATATTTATATAGATTACTGTTTTATTTATTGCCATTACTTCTCAAATTATATTACATCAAATTTTTTGAATTGAACTATATATAAAGTAACGAATATTTCGGCGTGAAGAATTTTTTCCGCGTACAACCATAGAATAATTGCTATTATTTAAAAAAGGAAATCAAAATCTCAACATTTTATATTTTTTCTAGGTACTAATGGCCAAAATATTTTCTTCTTACGAAAACGTCATTAATAGAGATATTACTACGAGTATTATGTACATTTCGAAATTCTCGATTTTCTAAATACTTAATATTGATTATATCTTATTTTATTATAGAAAGAAAAATTAAGACACCACCTAGTTTTGAACTTAGGACATTTTGAACGCTGGTTATCAATTATACAATATTTATTTAAAAAATACTATTAAAATTTCAATTGGTAATATTTTTCTTTTATAACAATGTCGCTGCAGTCGATTCCTATGCCAACTCTTCAATTTATGAAGAGTCATAGGATCTAGGCTATCTTAAACACATAGATAAATAGAGAGTAAAAATTAGAATTTAATAGGCAGAGAGTTTAACTGGAGGTTGAAATCCAGATGTGTCCAAATTTTCCTCTCTACAATAAAATTTAATTTCGAGTATCTTAATTATTTTTTCATAGGGTATGTAATACGTAAAATACGTGATGATATATTTATTTAAATTATTTGTATTTGTGTGTTTTGCGTTTTATTATATCTTCATTCTTCAAAGTTCCTGACAAAAAAATAGATGTAGAAAGTGAGATATGAAATAAAGATGACTGATATCCTTTCCTACAGAATAATTTCCAAGTCATAAAATATTTTGTTGTAATTGAATAATAAATTAATCATCCTATTAATGTAGACAAAGACAAAAAGTTGTGTTGAACTCAAAGAAATGTGTTGTTGGTGTGTGAAAGAAGAGAAGAGCATTTTATTTATGATTATATATATATATATATATATATATATATATATATATATATATATATATATATATATATATATATATATAGGGTGTTATGTTTTAATAGACCCAGCAAATATCTCGCTTGTTTATCAACTTAGCAATTTCTTTCATATAACATGATTTATACAGCAACATGTAAGCTAGTTGATGACGGATGTAAATTCATGATATCATTTCCGGTTTGTTAGTAATTAATATCAACTTTGAAATTTCAAATGGAACATACTATATTTTTTTACAAATTTGAAAAGTGCATCAAATTTGCTTTACAATCATGTAAAATAATCCATATGATACATTATTAAAAAGTAAAATGGCGGGCACTTTATTATACACCAAATCGGAAAGAGAATAGTGAGCCATGACTGTGGCTTGCAATAAAACAATTAACTAAAACAATTGTAATTATTATTATTAAACGAAATAATATTTTGCAGTACCCTACCGTCGTCGACGCTGGCGACAGTATTTTGTGGTTTTATTTATTATCAAAATCCATTTTATTTATGCGAATTTAAATTGAAGCTTATTTTATGATGTATTCACGGTAATTTGATTTATTATCTTTGATTATTTACTGAATGTTTTATCTATAGTTTTCTGTTTACTCAATGGTTTATTTGTTGTTGACTATAGTACTTTTATTGTTTCCCTGTAACTGGTTTTGGTTGAGAATATAGTTATATTATTATACTGGGCTTTTCACAACTTATGGCACTTATTTTAACCTTATAAAGTGCTACATGTACTGATTATGAAACAGAAATAAGCTTTTCAAACTTCTCCAAATTAATTGCACTTTACAAGACGTAAAAATATTTAGTGCTACTGGTTTCAGAGTTATTTACAATATATTAATAATGAAATTGTAATTATAACCACTACAATACTCCATGTATTCATTATACAACATCAGATAAATACCTATTAATAATGCTTAATTATAATTTAATTATTCATATATAACTCTCAGAACAGTGGCACTAAAATGTTTACTGCCTGTAAAGACCAAGTAAATTTGCAAATTTTGAAAACAACAAATGTCATAAGTTGTGAAACATTCTGTAAAAATAAAATAGTTTATATAGAACCAAAAATCTGACCAGAATATGGCACTTATAAATGTATATAGTATATACATAAATTAAGGAAGTTAGTCTTAAGAACTGCGGTATATTTTTGTAAAATGAAATTTTTCTGTAGTTTTACGAAGGGTATTTTATAATTTATATACTACTCGTAATACTTTTTGATTTAATTAAAACATTATTTCGCTCATTTAGAATTACCCACATACATCGATATGGCAGATGAAAGTTAATGTTAGATATAATTATAATTTAACTTAGGATGTTAAGTTATTTCCACAAAATAAGCCAATTGTTACAATTGACAGTTTATATTAGCCTATTAAAAATAATTTAAATATGAATCTTCAAGTACCCAATTTTATTTCATATCAACCTTCAGTTTACGTATAAGGCTGTCCTTGCTGAAGCAAATTTCCCAGTTTTTGCTACACATTTTAGTTTAGACATTCATAATTTATATTGGCAGCTGATATTTTTTTGCTATATTCATAATTGTACTACGTCTTCATATGTACGGGGATAGGTGGCTCAGTGGTATCAAATCGGCTCACTGGTATCAAGCAAGAACCTAAATTCGATTCACACAGCCGACAAATAATTTTTCACCACATTAAAACTATCTCTGTAGCTTTCCCTGCACTAACATCTGCGGGGGCGTGATTTGACGCCTGGTAACCACATTTCAAACGAAGAAATATATTAATTACCGAGATTATATATTTATATTTATTTATTTATAATAGCACTATTCAAATGAATTTATGATCTAGTAAATTTCTTCAATTCTTCCACTATTCAAACTTAAAGTAATTCTTTAATAGGTAGCCATTTTTATTTAGCAGAACTGTGCTAAATATTTTAAGATACCTATAAAATCAATGCTTAGAACGTAACGATAACGCAAATGACGGAAAAATTTGATTGACGAATAGGTTTTTCATAACAGACATCTTTAAAAGTAAATAGAGATCATCTCTAAATTTAGAAATAACTGTGGAATACAACTGGTGTTTTATTAATGTATTTTAGTGTTACATACAAGTACACTAATAACCGTAGACTTGTAAAACCCGATTTTAGAGGATAAATTTCAAAATTTAGGGGTTCGAGTGTGTTTCCATTCTAAAGAAATTAAAAGAGTAATTTTTAGGTAGGTAATAAGATACTATATCGGAAAAAATTATAAATGGTATGTATTTAATTAATGGCGAAATATTAGTTTAAATAATGGGGAAGAGAAAATCACATCTATTGTTCGAATGGAAACTTGAATAACTCAAATCTATCAGACATTACAACAGCCGTAGAACTGATTCATGCAATGAAATTGCCTATTAATGGTTTGGTCGCAGATTTACAACTACCGAAATGATTTCAATCCCATGCATCACATAAACTTTAGTTCTCAAAGAGATTAGGTTCATCCCATTTGAGGTAAATCTAAATTAAAGTTTGGCTATAAATAAACCTTGCTATCCCAAATGGAATGGTCTTCTATTGTTTTTAGAATCGTGTTATTTAGTCATATTTTGTTATTTATCGTATTATTTCGACATTTCTGTCGGAGCAGTCGACGTCTATTGTCGTTTGAACAACAACAAAATATGTTGTAAATACAACAATTACTCAATTATTAACACCAATTTAAACTAATCGCATCATAAATCATACTTATAAAAATTAATTTAAAAAATTCACAGCACAAATATTTGCACTTAGAACACAGGATCTCACAACTTAATTCAAAATAGTTTAAAGTTGACAGAAATCATACCAGAATGGATTTATTGGTATTAAAGCAATAAAATTCAATGTAAGCATGAAAATAGAATAGAAATAATTTCGTATTAAAGCACGAGATTTGCGTAAGCCATGTAAAGAAAATTGTAAATATAAATACAGATGCAAATGCACTTGTATCAGGAGTTAAATATTTCTAAACTTTATCATTTGTGTTTAAAACACCACATAAAGTTAAATAGATAGTATTGCAAAATTTTTAGAACATGTTTTTATGTTTGAAAATGCTAATCATACCGCAAATGAAAGTGAGCATATTTGATTAAAATCTCGTTGCATACAATTTACAATATATTATATTAAATGCTATATTGTTATGTTTAGTATGAGAAAATATCGAAAATAGCCAAAGAAGGTTGCTAGCTGTTTATGGAAGTTTCTTAAAATGCAAAACGAACAAGAAGTTAAAAAGATAATATTATATTCTGGCCATTGCGGTCAGAAAAATCGAAACATATCCAAAATTATCCTATTCATATATTTAGAGAAAATGCTAAAAACGCATTTCAGCTATATATATATATATATATATATATATATATATATATATACATACATATACTGGATGTCCCATTTTACATTATCTTCTTGAATATCTCGAAATGAAAGCATTTTACCGAAAAGTATGCCGAATCATAATCATCATGGTTTTGAGGGGGACATCGGATTTTGACAAAATGGCCCCCAAGGGGGGCCGGGTGGGGAGTCGACCTAAAAATTATAAATGGGAACCCCTATGTTTTATTGCAGATTCTGAAAGAGCGTTAAAAAATATGTAGGTTTTATCCGGATATTTTTTTTAATTTCCAACAGGTGGCGCTGTAATCGTGAAAGTACGATTTTCGTGCGAAATATTCATGAATTAATATTGTGTCAATAACTTCATAAATAATAACATTTGGTGTTTCAATCATTACCTAAATTTCTGAAAATATCAATCCCTAACACTGGGGTGGGGGGACGAAAACAGGACATTAAATAT
The DNA here is from genome assembly GCA_947425015.1 of Pterostichus niger. NCBI lineage: Eukaryota > Metazoa > Arthropoda > Insecta > Coleoptera > Carabidae > Pterostichus > Pterostichus niger. The sequence goes on from OX380347.1 coordinate 3,574,442, forward strand.
ACTAATTATGAATGATTTGATTTTATCAAGAATTTTCATGTTAAGTTTACTGATTGGTGATTAATTTAATTGTAAATTAAGTTCTTTAATAGGGTTATTTCGTGTTGGAAATTGAAAAAAAGTATCCGGATAAAACCTACATACTTTTTAACGCTCTTTCAGAATCTGCAATAAAAAATAGGGGTTCCCATTTAAAATTTTTAAGTTGGGGCTAAGGGGGTCATTTTGTCTAAATCCGATGTCCCCCTCAAAACCATGACGATTATGATTCGGCATACTTTTCGGAAAAATGCTTTCATTTCGAGATATTGAATAAGATAATGGAAAATGGGACACCCAGTATATATATATATATATATATATATATATATATATATATATATATATATATATATATATATATATATATATATCGGGTGTCTGTTTTAAAAGTGTACATAGGAGATTAACATGGGAAATCAGTTTTTTGCATGCTGTTGCTCGATGTTCTACCAGACAACTATAATTGTTGTATCACTCGAAAGATATCATTTTTCTGAATCAAACGATGTAAAATACATTTCAATTTACTAGTAATTTGGTCCCGTAAATTAACTTTTAAGTTTTGTAAATTCACCGATTTATTAAATTTTTAATGTAAATAAATATCGTTACCTATGACTGTTTTGTTTTATTTTCTTGCGAGCGATTTATTTGACGTTTTTACTTGACAATTTTCAAAATATGGCTATTTACATAAATAAATATCGTTGTTATAAATACAGGTTGTATTAAATAAATAAAAGTTTAAAAACTAGTTTTGTTTAAATAATATTATTTTTATTAAGAGTTAAGTTTTTTTAAATATTGCACAACAAAATTTTGGCACTCAAACAACAATTTTTTTTAAAATTAGGAAATCAACAACACATAATTATAATAAATATTCAAAATCACCACCATTTTCAATTAGACAATAACCTAATCTATTATAAAAAGCTGTTCGCACATTAAATAGTTGCCGTGGAGTTATACGACGACATTAATTAACTATTGCATCTCTTAAGGAATATCTTCGTGTCTTTTTTTATAAACTTTACTTTTTATGTGACCCCATAAAAATAGTCACATGGAGCAAGATCTGGAGATCTAGCAAGCCAGTTAATTGCACCTCCTCGTCCAATCCAGCGTCCAAAAAATGCCAAATCCAAATATTCTCGGACATTCCTACTATAGTGTGCAGGACATCCATCTTGTTGGAACCAGACCTCTTGATTTGAGCGCGCAACATCCTCTATTGCAGGACCAATCTCATTCTGCAACAATCCCAAATAATTTTCGAAATTTAAATTGCCACGTATTTCTATCGGACCAATTATGTGGTGACCCAAAATTCCGGCCCACATATTAATTTTTTGAGGATACTGTGTCCGAGTTTAAATATTTATTCTTGGATTTGAGGTAGCCCAACAACGTGTGTTTTGAACATTAGGATCATTATTTAAAGTAAAGGTAGATTCGTCAGAAAAACAAATCGATACCAAAAAATTTTCATTTTCATTAGTCCTATTTTGCATATCTTCGCAAAATACTCTTCTACTTTCTTCGTCATATGGAAAAAGTTCTTGATGACACTGCATTTTGTAGGAATAATAAGAATATTTTTTCAAAATACTGAAAACGGTGATATGATGTACTCCCAATTCATTTGCAATAAATCTAGTACTACACAAAGGATCTACATTTATCATTCCTAGAACCCTTTCTTCCAATAACGCCTGTTCATCAGCTCTTGCCAAATTGCAATTTCCGCGCTCACGTGTAATTTTCGTAGTGTAACAGTGGCCAATCCTACCCGATTGTGCCAATGTAATAGTGGCCAATGTATGTGGCTGTACAAAAGCCACTTTGGCAGTGACACGCGAAAAACAGGGCACAACGGCCTTAATTCGCGCGGAGCCTAACTAATATTAGAGGGAACACTCCCAATAATAGTTCAAACGTTTTAACGAACAATCTCGAAGATGACAGACGAAGGGATATCGGATATTAACAACAAGGGAAAATGTACTTTAACTTCAACCAACCTTAATAGCTGTAGATGATGGCAGGTTGCTCAGGAGTCATCAGCGGCTGGTGGGTCTCGAAGTCATCTGAGTGTCAACGAATGACAAACACACACACCACACTAAGGTAGTTTGGATAGGTACACTTTCCTCAAGAATCACAACCACTCTTCTATTACGTTTAACACTATTTATTATAAATATGAGATATATAGTTTACACAACACAGGACAAACAAATACAGAATTTGAGCACTTGCTCGTAATTAAATTATAACAATATGATTTAATTACTCTTGAACTAAAACAGTAGTTCAAACAAACTATAAACCAAAATAGTTTGAGACGATGAGTTGAACTTAAACACTAAAGCATTTCTAGCTTTTCCAAGTGATTATCAATCTACTGACCAGGTTCTTCTCAAGAGCTGGAGTCAACTCAATCACTAAAGCAATTCTAGCTTTTCCAAGTGATTATCAAACTTCTGTCTCGGCTCACCCAAAGAGCCGGCGTCACAACTTGACCCGGCACCATCCGAAGAGCTGGCGTCACAACTTGACCCGGCACCATCCGAAGGGCTGGCGTCACAACAGGTGACCCGCCTCCAAAGAGCTCGAGACACTTGAACTAATAACAGTAGTTCGAGACAACTTAATCACTAAAGCATTTCTAACCTTTACAAGTGATTCACAACAATTTACTGATCAGGCTCTACCAAAGAGCTTGCGAGAACTTTACTAAACAGGCACCAGCTCATCCGAAGAGCTAGTGAGAACTTTTACAATATCTTACTGACCAGGCACCAGCTCATCCGACGAGCTGGCGAGAACTTTAATAATATCTTACTGACCAGGCACCAGCTCATCCGACGAGCTGGCGAGAACTAACTAAGCTCGGAGCAACCAGAAGGGTGCTGAGAACTTACGGGGAGATGTATTAGGTATCTTTATCAATGACTACGTGTCAGTTCCTTCTAGAAGAAATATAATTTGCATCATCTTGTCGGCATATCAAAGATCTACCGCAGACGCTGAATAAGCAAAAGTCAATCTATATTGTTTATAGCTGAGGCAATTATCAATTAAAATAACAATTAATTCCAAGAAATTGAAGCTACAAATATGTTCATTCTAAATCAACAATAATAATTTAGTCTACAACTCATCAGCTATCAACAATTATGAATGTGCATGATGAAATGCATCAACCGCGATACCGCATTGTTACATCACTCCCTCCTATAAACAAAAAGTCTTATCTTCTAATAGATAAACTTTTTATCAACAAAAATTCAAAAATTAACCAAAAATCTTAAACTAAACAAAAATTATTTTAATTTAAACTTAAAATTAAACATAATAAACATTATCAATGTTTAAACTGAACAAACACTTAAGTCGAACAGGGTTAAGATGTTTGCGGTGCCTTCGTAGAGAACGTCGATCCCAGTGGACTCACATTTGGACTGCTCGATGGCGATCCAGGTGACTTCTCTCATTGTATCGTCCAGGCAATACCCGGAGGTGTAGGCACAAGTCGTACAACGACATTTTCATGGTTTATACCCGCAACCGCACTTGTATGCGAGTGCATACCACAGTGTTGCACTAATTGTTGTACCGACACTAGGCACGAAAACACGCGAACTTCCGCGAACTGTTTTTCCTGCACAAGTTGAATTCTGCGGCCGGTGCTGCTTGAAGTGTTACGGGGGTTGACACAGGGCTTCACTCCCAAGAGTGACACTCTGGACAGCTCGGTGTGTTCATCTTGACAATCATAACCTATGATTTCGGTGTTGGCGGCCGTCATCAAAGCGCACAAACACAAGAGCGCTAACATGATGGCTACACTCGATCTTGACGAATCCAGGAGTACTCGGTCACTGGACCGTGACTTCTCGTTTGATAACGTGGTGACGCCTGTGGTGGCGTCGCTGGTACCTCTGGTTCTAGAGCTGGAGCTTAACAGCTTAATAGCTGTAGATGAGTGCGTCTCTGGACTCGCACTCTCGTTGATTTCTGATTAAGTAGAAAGTACATCATGGATAGGGTTTGGATCAGATGGTAAGATTGCAGGAATATTGGGAAGTTCGTCATTTACAATTATTGGCGAATTAAATTTCAAACTATCATCCTCAACAGGATTTTCATTAGTAATTTGTTCACGTAAATTTTCCACATTCGCCAAACAAAGTTTTAATCTATCAACATGAACTTTTTGCTTTTTTCTCCCAAATACTTCTTTAATAATCGCGTTTTTATCCTGTATATCAAGAATACGGAAAGGTCTGAATATTTCGTCAAACGGTAGTTCTATATCTCGACCATACAGCAAGTATGGGCTTTCTCCGAGAGAGACATGCGTTGTCGAACAGTACGCTGAGATTGCGTAAGGTAACCACGAATCTCAGTCGCGATTTTGTTTATTTACGTATTGCGATAACATATCTTTCAACGTGCGATGTGTTCAATGTTTAATCTCCAGCGTAGAGCAGACTTCGCACATGATTTGGGAACTCCGTGACGTAATACAATACCGAGAACGAAATGTTTAGCTATTGTAGCAGCTGTTTGATCTGGCATCGGAAATGCTTCAACATAACGAGTGAAAGAATCTTGTACAATTAGTATGTAACGATTTCCATCATAATTCTTTACTTTAAATATCACTTGTACAAATTCACGTTCGAAATCAAGGAACTATAAGACAGGTTCCTGACACAACGCGTCGCGTAATTTTCCAAAAGACGTTTGTGTTTCCTCTGTCCATGAAAAACGATAGTTTTTCTTGGTGAGCAAAGTGAGAGGTTTTGCAAGAGTTGCAATGTGATCGTAACTGTTTCTACGTCTGGCATTTTAAAACGTTATTTCTAAAATCTTTACAAACTTTATTTTTAACTACTCAAAGCAATTAAAACCAATATGACTGCGCCAAGGTGTTATCTTAATACTAACACCTAAATACTAAAAACAAAACGAGCGAGAACGTAAGTTGTTTTTATACGGCAGAAATTAAATTTACTAGAATTTACTTTTCTGTTCAACGGCCGTATCCTACACGACTGCGTCAATGTCATCTTGGTGATGATGGCCAACATGATCTTCTCACTTTTTGTGGGGTACGGGTTCTTCTTGTGCTCGTTGAGCCACGTTTTTAACGTACTCGTGGTTTCTCGGGTCGCGTTCTTACGCCGTGCTCCGTTTAGGTCCATTCCGTAACCATTGAACGGATATCCGGCGAAGGCCGTATCGTAGGGGTGGTAAACTGAAGGGTAGGGCCAAGTTGCCGCCCCCGCTAAGTTTTCCTTCAGGTCGAGTCCTGCCGCCGAAGTAGTGTAGAACGGCGCTTGATCAGCCCCAAGGGCCGGAAAATACGCCGCCATCCCCTCCGGATAGGGCGCGCTGTACATGCTCAACGCGGGGAGGCCTGGAACTCCTCCAGCAAGTCGCTGGTAACCCAGGAGGTCGTACTGGCACGAACATACGGTCTGGCCCGTGAGCGGATCGGTAAATACCGGTCGACCGGTATCACAGCAACGCTGTGCCGGAGCTGGAGGTGACCCTGCTGAAGGGCTTGCGCTACCTGTCACCGTCATGCCTACTGGGGTTCCTGCGGGAGTGCTGCTGCCCGCGAGAGGCGTTGGGGGTGATTGGCTTGGTGCTGAGACTGCGGACTTAATAGCTGTATTCGTTGTCATTGTGACTGCCGTCACAACCGATGACCCGCCTCCAAAGAGCTCGAGACACTTGAACTAATAACAGTAGTTCGAGACAACTTAACCACTAAAGCATTTCTAGCCTTTACAAGTGATTCACAACAATTTACTGATCAGGCTCTACCAAAGAGCTTGCGAGAACTTTACTAAACAGGCACCAGCTCATCCGAAGAGCTAGTGAGAACTTTTACAATATCTTACTGACCAGGCACCAGCTCATCCGACGAGCTGGCGAGAACTTTAATAATATCTTACTGACCAGGCACCAGCTCATCCGACGAGCTGGCGAGAACTAACTAAGCTCGGAGCAACCAGAAGGGTGCTGAGAACTTACGGGGAGATGTATTAGGTATCTTTATCAATGACTACGTGTCAGTTCCTTCTAGAAGAAATATAATTTGCATC